>OY743168.1:45888950-46383950 GCA_963555705.1 Ligustrum vulgare
TTTGAGATTGAGAAAATCAAGTAAAAGGCTTTAAACTGCCGGAACTGGTCCCAATTCAAGCACGCGATCGCGTGGTAGGAATTCCAGCGATCGCGTGGTCAAAACCTGTAGCACATTTTAATTAAAAACTCTTTCTCGCAATCGCTTACGAGTTGTACTGAGCGATCGCTCAGTTGTCCAGCAGCTTTGAAATTTTTCCTATTTTTGAGCTTCTACCTCGTTTTTAACCCCCTAATCATATCATGATGTATGCAATGATTTTCCATACATGAACTTCATGATCTAAACTAGTGTGTTTAATGTGAGGGATGACAATTAAAATCCTAGTTTAACAAAAATATGCAAAATTAAAAACATAACTAAATATGCAATAATAGACTATTGTGCACAAGTGTTCTTAACATGAAACATGCAAAACACTCAAACACATTTCCTACCATGCATATATCTAAAATTTTAATACCAAAATAAATAATGAAAGCGTAATAAGTAAAAGGGAAGAAAGGTTGGGTTGCCTCCCAACAAGCGCTCCGTTTTAAGTCTAAAGCTCGACTTCCTGCACTTCTTTATCATGGAGGTTTGAATGATCCTCTTTAAGCTTTACATTTCTTGCAATTCCCTGCCTTGCATATCTCCATTCATTTTCTCACTTTCTTGAATTCCAAAGCCTCACTTTTAGCCAATTGTTGAGAGATGTTAGGCTTTTCTTCCTTTTTGTCCCTCTATCCATCTTTTTCCTTTACGAACTCATGTTTTGTGATTAGATCCTCTTCAAACCTAATCCCTTGCTTCACATTTACTTCGAGTTTCTGGACCACTCCCTCCACCTTGAAGCAAATTTCATTTAGATCTTCAAGATCTTGCCTTGGCTTGATGCTGAACGTGACTTGTTCCTTCTCGACCCTAAAGATGATTTCTCCCTTTTCAATGTCGATTAAGACTCTTCCTGTAGCTAGGAACAGTCTTCCAAAAATGAGGGGCATCTGAGTGTCCTCCTCCATGTCTAAGATCACAAAGTCAACTGAAAAGAAGAATTTGTCTACTTTTACTATCACGTTCTCAACAATACCGTATGGGTACTGAATGGATCTGTTGGCCAGTTTCAGTGTGATATTGGTTGGTTTAGGCTCCCTGATGAGATTCGAAGCGCGGAAGAAACGCCGGAAAGTTTCGAACTCAGGTTGTGGTTGGACAGATGAATCATGACCCGATATTCACGACGTGATGGCTCGACGATGCGGAATAAGGAACCACGACTTTCGAAACACCACAAGGAATTGCCCAATCTCCTTGATAAGTTTCTGATTTTGAACGCCACAAATATTCTCATGAATATTTGATAAGTTCGATATTTGAACGCCACAAGAAATATTCTTGATAAGTTTAAAAAACATAGGAATCCACCTATAACTTTTATTGAATCCTCAATAAAAACTGTTTATATCAAAATCAAAGTCTCAAGTCTGCATTACAATGAATGGAAAAAGCGTATAAATAAGCAAAATAACCTAATTGCTAATTTACTCAAAACAGAATTCTAATTAGACTAAAATTCTAAAATAGGCAAACAAATAATTAAAAACAAAATTTAACTTAAAAATACGCAAAAACCCTAATTTCCGTCTGCATAATTGACTTGCTGTTTTGAAGCCCCAAATGATGGAATTTGGCCATAAAATCAGTCGGCTCAAGGGCTTTGGCCCATGAGTTTTGCTTAGTAACCAATTTCTACTCGAAAAACACATATTATGCATCTAATTCAGACATGGTTGACTGGATTGTACTTTTATTTGGCTTGAATATTTAACTTTTTCTGTCAAGCCTGCTATGACTCCGATTGTCGAGAGTCCGGAACACATCACTCCCCCAAACCAAGTTTCCTGTACACAGACAAGTGCATTAAATTGACACTGGCACCAAGATCACACAATACATTATCAAAAGTAAAATTACCAATAGTGCAAGGGATAGAGAAACTCCCTGGATCGGTCAATTTTTGTGGTAATTTCTTTTGAAGTATGGCGCTGCACTCCTCACTCAGTGCTACTGTCTCAAAATCAACCAACTTTCTTTTGTTTGACAGCATCTCCTTCATAAACTTTAAGTAGAGGGGCATTTGAGCTAAAGCTTCTGCAAATGGGATATTTATGTGCAGTTTCTTGAATATTTCCAAAAATTTCCCAAATTGCTGCTCCAGATTGTGCTTTCTTAGTCTTTGTGGATATGGAATTGGAGATACATATACCTTGACTGGAGGTCGAACTCGAACTTCTTCTTCCACTTTTTCTTGAGTTTCTGAAGTTGACCCATGTTCCTTTTCACTTTTCTACTCTTCCACCACATTTTTCTTCTGGTTCTTCTGCTTTTCATATTCCTCTACAGTCACTTCCGATATCTGAACCCTGCTCCTTGTGTTTATTGCGTTAACATGCTCATGAGGGTTTATTTCAGTGTTGCTTGGTAACTGTCCAGGCTGTCTTGTTGCACTGCTCGCTGCCAACTCCCCCATCTGTTTCTTCAGATTCTTTATCTCAGCTGCTTGATTCATTAATTCGCCATTCTGACTCTTGACCAGCTGGATTAACACTTCTATGTTCTCGGATATATTTTCTGAGATTGTTGATGTTGCTGTTGCTGCTGCTGTTGCTGAAATCCAAGTGGGCGCTGAACAGTCTGATTTTTAGACCAAGAAAAATTTAGGTGATTCTTCCATTTTTGGTTGTATGTTTGTGAATATGGACCACCCTGCTGTCTGTTCCCAATGAAGTTGACATGTTCTGAACTTGATTGATTTTGTTGAAGTGGGCAGAAATTTATAACGTGATTTTCAAAACAAAAATCACACAAATCTGTTTGAACCGAATTCACTGGCTACACACCCATACTGTCTATCTTCTTTGTCAACGCATCCAGCTTAGCAGTTAATGCTGTAATTTCACTAACTACAGCAATTCCTCCAGATTTTGGTGTAGATCTGTCGGATTACCACTGGTAACTGTTCGCAGCCATCTTCTCAAAAATCTCAGATACTTCTTCATATGTCATATCCATTACTGATCCTCCAGCTGCTGAGTCTGCATACTTTTTATTCTCATTCGTCAACCCATTATAGAATGTTTGAACTAGTATCCAATCAGCGATTCCATGTGTAGGACACTGTCTGATGAGCTCGTTGAACCTTTCCCAAACCTCAAAAATTGATTCCCCAGGCCGTTGACTGAATGATAAAATCTCACACCTTAGCTTTGACATGCGGCCAGGTGGGAATATTTTTTTTACAAATTTCTAGCTCATAACTTCAAAAGTGGTGATTGTGTGTAGGGGCAAAGAGTAAAACTAGGCTTTTGCTTTATCCGCCAAAGAGAACGAGAATAGCTTTAATTTCACGGCGTCATCTGAAACTCCATTCATGCGTTGCATATCACAGAGTTCCAAAAATGTCTGAAGATGCGCATGAGGATCTTCAAATGGCAATCCATGAAAAAAGCACAAATTTTGGATCAATGATATCAAGGAAGTCTTGATCTCAAAATTATTAGCTCGGATGGTAGGAGGTACAATGTAGGTTCCAATGTTCCCCACAGGAGGAACCATGTAGTCTCGCAAAACACGCCTTCCATGATTTTGTTGATATCCATTCACAACTGTTGGCAGATTTTGTTGATTTTTCTGATTATCCTGAATTCTATCATCTGCCATGGCTAAGTCTGTTTGTTGATTCGCTTCCAACTGTTGTCTACGCCTCTGTCGAAAGGTGCATTCAATTTCTGTATCAAAAGGAAGCATATCAAATGACTTAGTCCTTCTTAACATAAATTAAATAAAACAAAAATTGAAAATTAATATAAAAATAAAAATAAGCAAAATAAAGTTCAAAGTAAAATAAGAACTAATGGGTATTGATATTAATTAACAGTCCCCGGCAACGGCGCCAAAAACTTGTTGTTATGTAAAATCGCAAGTGTACGACATCGCAATCAAATAATAAAGTGACTTTTGAGTTGAGTGATCGTTCCCACGATGACTGTTTACTAAGTACTGAAATATTTTACTTCTACATTTTATTTGAACAGACAAATAGAATTTATGATTGTGAACTAAAACTAAGAAATTAAACAAAAGAATTAAATTTGTGAATTTGTTTTTGTTTTAAAAACGTTTGTAAGGTAGTTGGGATTCACGAGTTCACCTAGTCAATTAAATCAATTCCAATTCCATGTTCTATTTTCTAAATATGTGCTCGATCGAATTCACTAATTCAAATTGAGATTCCTCTCTCGAGTATGAATCGATCCTACCTAAATAAGTCAACCCTGTATCTCTACAGCGGGTCCAAATATTCCTTATCTAGATGCATTACACATAAGAATTCACACACGACCGCAATAACTGCAAGAGTATATCTCTATCTCTCGTTCAATTATCGGATTTATTACCTAGATCTATGTTATTAACTCACCTCTTGGATTATAGAAATAACACATAAAATCATGAATAAGTGGCCAGTTCATTCACGCATTAAACGTAATAATAAATCAACACATGCATTGAATCGTTAAAACAAGGAATATGAAATTAAAATAATTAACTAGGCTACATTGTTCATCCCAACGTTAAAATTAGTTACACATCATCATTGAAGGACAAAAATAATAAAATAAAACGTTCATTGAAAATAACAAAGAAGAATGGAAAGATTGCACCAATTATCAATTCTTCAAGTATCTTCAATTCACGCCCCTCTACGATGCTTGAATCTCCAAGAATTTGAATTCAAATATCTGTTGTGGCTTGTTCTATGGAGAGGCAAAGGTCTTATTTTCGTACCTAATGAGTTGTATTTATAGGTTTTGGAGAAACCCTAGGTCAAAAAGCCCAAAGCCTGTTAAAAATCGCGAGAAAACTCTGATCTGCGGCCCAATCGGACAAGCGCGCGATCGCTCAGGCACATGGTCGGCGATCGCGTGGTAATGCTGTTTAGCCTCGGGTTATGATTTTGCACCTTAGTGTGATCGAGCGGTTAGTGTCCAGCGATCGCGATTTCCATCTTTCCTCGATTGTGTAAGTTGGTCCCCGACTTTTAATTGCAGCCTTAGTCCTCCACTTTCAATTGTTGCGATTTAGTCCCCCAAACTTTATATTCTTCTTGAATTTCTCAATTAAGCTCTCATTTCCTTCAATTGGGACCTCCAATTTCTGATTTGTTCAATTGAGCACCATGAACCTTCCCGGTTGACGTCACATATCTCTCACTTGCTCAATTAAGCTCCAATTATGCGTTTTTCCCATTAATTTCATCATTCTTCATCTTTTGAGATATTTTCTGAAAAGTAAACGATAAACACAAATTAAATAGCAAATATTCCAAAACGACAATAATGAAACCTAATTTAGACATACAAATAAGTGTATAAAATACACTTATCAAATACCCCCAAACTAGAACTATTGTACGTCCTCGAACAATGTAAACTAAACTAATAAATTAAAATAACCACATGCAATTGTTTTTGTTGTGTCAACATGTTTACCAAATGCCTCAACAGTCCAAATCCATTCAAACTTTAAGCAAGAGTTATGAACAAGAATGCAAAATAATTTCTAGTTATATCATTCCAGATTTCCAAGTGTGTGTGCGAATAGCCAACGTCAAACGCATACTTATGTAAAAGATATACTCAACACTGTGTGGCTCATTATGCATATTCAAGCCCGAATCCCATGTGACCAATCTATGATTTCTAATAAAATTTCTTTCAACGCTCATGGATGATCACCACTTTCTGCTTTTTCTCTCACATCCTGGGTTTGTATCATGCGGGTTCTAAAAATATTCTTTGCTTTTTATAATATATTAATTAATTATATATTATAATATATTAATATATTAATTAATTATAATTAACTATTTAGCACCTGATTGATGAGGTTTTAAACTTTTTTTCTATAAGTTTGAAATGTGGTATAATAACCATCTTATTTGTGTATTTTTCCCAATAAATAATAGGCATGCAGACCCAATTAAATAATAATAGGCTCGTAGGCCCAACCAACAAAAGCAGAATAAATTAAGGGTTAATTGCACCCTCTACCGTGTTTTGAGGATGAAATGCATAAATTACTGTGTTAAGAACAAAAATTGAAATATAGGTTCATTTCTTCCCGAATGCTTCAATTCTGTCTTGCATCTTCTCTCCACAGAACCACCACCACCACCACAGCACCACGCCGCCACCAAATCACCACCACGACACCACCAAACCACCACCACACACCACCGAATCACCACCACGACACCACCAGATCACCCAGTCACCAATCATCGCAGCAGCCACCACAATCAAGAACCCAACCACAAACAGCCAGTAAAGAACCACCAAAAACACCCAACTGTCAGAATTCCGTTCAATTTCCACCGGCGCTCTTATTCAATTCCACTGCCCCATGGCTAAAAAATATGGCTCTATCATATTTCCGTTCACTTTCCACCGGTGCTCTGATTCAATTCCATGTTATTTTTATTGATTTTTTTTCTTGCGGTTGTTAGGAATAATGTTGAAAGATGCAGTTGTACTGCTGTAGCACATCTCCTACTCCGATTCTGCTTGGCTTGAAATTAAGAAAATATTGCGTGAAAATAGTTTAATTCTAGTTTGAGACAAAGTTTCATAATTAAAAGTGTAAAGTTTCAAGCTATGATACTATAATTTCGCTCAAAATATCATAAAAAATTAATAAAGTTTCATATTTTGATACTAAAAATTTGAAGTCATGTTGTGATATTTTATAAGTATCTTATGATACTTTAAGTATGCTGTTGTGAAACTTGTAAAGTATCATGTTGCGATACTTGCAAAGTATGACAACGTGATACCTGTGAAAACAGTATTTTTTCCAAAAAAAAAAAAAGAAGTATTTTTAAGTTTTTTTAAAAATGAAGTAAATTTCAATTATAATACAAAAATATGAGTATTTTTGCAAATGTCCCATAAATTAAACATGCATCCAACTAATCACATGGGTTGAGTTCATAACCATCCACTAAATACACATTCATCACATAAATGTATAACATAATATCTAATATTATATAAACAAATTTCTAGCTTCTAGCAATATAGGTCGTCTGCACTAATTTAGATAAAGTCGATCGAAATAATAATTAATTAATCAAAATAATTAATTAACTATAATTGGCGGATCTATTTAATTAAAATCATATTTCAATTAAAACAATGTTTGATAAAAATTAAAATCTAGATTTTAATCTAAGTCAAAGTCAATTATCAATCTCAACTACAGATTTCATGGGTCCACAACTTTTCAACTACACATCTCATTAACTTTAATCAAGATCTGCTAAAATTTTGAATTTAGTCTCCACCAAACAAATGCTAAATATAAAATTAGTGAACAACTTCAATTCCAATTTATGGCAAATTGAATTAACGTCTTAATTTAGGATAAAACTCCTAAAATTAAAAAAAAAAATTCAATCTAGTAATTAATTAATCTAATTAGTCAAATACTTTAATTGATGGATTATTTAATTAAAATCAAATTTTAATCAAATATCAAATTAGAGTCCAACTCTAATTTCAAAAATCTAGGGCTAATTAATTTAGGATCAAATCCTAAATAAGATTCAATTAATAATCAATTAATCGAATTAACTAATTATTGAATAGAACTTAATTAAAATCAAATTTTAATTAAACACCAAATTAGAGTCCAAACTATTATTCTAAAATTAGGGCAAATTGAATTAACATTTTAATTTAGGATAAAAGTTCTAAATAAAATAAAATAAAATTCAATTTAAGGTCAAAGTTATGAATTTAGTTAAAATCCAATTTTAACATTAATCCAAATTTCGTGAATTTTAAAATAAAGTTTTGAATTATGTTAAAAGTAAATTTCTAATCAAAATCATAAATTAGGTCAAACTAATTTGAAAATCCAATTTAAAACCAATTTTAAAATTACAACTGAAATCCCCTTTTGAAAATTGCTTTTTGACCCATATTTAAAATTACACTCAGACCCTCGAATTTCGCAAATTACATGATAGGTGCTTCTTTTAAAATTTCATTTTAACCCTATTTCAAAATTGCAGATAGGAGCTCACAATATCATAAATTGCAAACGTGCCCCCACCTCAATTAGCCTATCCCTAGATCTGGGACGCTGGTTGACGCGGCGCCAAAAACACCCGGCACTACCTCTCATTTCTGCGGAGGCATCTCGCTATTGTGCTCTCGTACTGCAGCACGATAGCGCTATCACACTGCTGTAGTACTCATGCGTTGCATTGCAGCACGAATTGAAGTTGCAACCGTCATCGCTGCAATACGCATTGCTGCAGGCGAGGGGATGTAGTCTGGTCTTTAACGAAGTCGGACTATCCCTGAGAGCGACGTAGGTGTCGACACCAGAGGTGACAGGGATGCCGGTGATGCTGCCCCCGCCACCTATGTCGATTGATTTGGCCGGATTTTTCCAATCCGTTTCTTGATCCCTTTTCCGATCCAAAATTAATTTTCCTTTCTAAATTAGATTTGAATAAGAAAACTAATTTTTTCAAAAGCTAGAAACAATAAATTAATTTCAATCATATTGAATTCATCAAAACAATAACAAACTTAAAAAGTAACGAAGTAAGCTCTGATACTAATGTAATGTTTCGGGTCACACATGCATAGGGAAAATCATAGCCCGGATCAACCTTACACTTAGATATAATCCGTTTTAAGAATTGTACATTTGATAAATCTCGTGGATCTGATTTCTAATGTAGGATTTAGAAATCTTGTCATCATAGCTGTCCAATCGTCCATCGTCTGATAATAATCCATACAAGAAGTTAGGATCCCAAAGAGGTTCTAGCAACCAAAAGACGACTTAAAAACCTAATTGTCTTGTAACTAATCTAGTACTTATAGGTTTACGCTAAATCTAATTAGGGTAGAGACAATGAATTTGGACCGACACAAGTCCGTCCTAACTAATTGGGCTTGGACACTATTCCACAGCAGCAATTGAATGGACAAATGATTTCACGATTTGGTGTAAATACAAAACACGTGAAAGAGGAAGGAAAAGGAAAATGAATCAATTTCTTACAAATCCTATTTAACCTAGTATTCCTTAAATCGAGAATATATCGATGTGGCCTTTTCAAAATTAACTTTCTTTTGGGTCAAGATTCATAATTAATCATGATCTACAAAACGAGTTCAATATTGATATAATAATTATCTTTCTATCAATAATTAAATATTTGATCCAAAATAAATTTGTCGTCAAAATATAAAACACTTTAATCCTTCAACTTTTCCAAATTGTTAAAAGACATCAAGGACAAAATCATTAAATAATTTTATTCTTCAAAATTTTCAAGGTATTACAACATGTGCACCATATTTTGCTCACAGAGCACAGGTATGCTCACCCTAAGACATCATAACTTTTTCGGTAATCATATAACTAAAAAGAGTTGACGTGGATCTTGAGACAGCAGAACAGATAGTGTAGCACTAGGTGATGAACTGTGACTTGTGGACACATTAAATAAAGTTTACTGTGTTTGAACTGTTAAATTTGCTATTTTATTATTGATATTGTTTATCTAACATATTTTAAATTCAAGATTTTTTATATAAACTAGAGATGTTTCAAAAGCTAATATCGATACTTTTTAAATAAAAGAACTTTGTTTAAGTGAAGTGGTTTCTCCGAAGGTTTCTCTTTACAACTGGATTATACCCAGCCTTAGGAAGCTACAGAACTACTAGAGAAGGATAGGAAATGTGGCGTCCCAAATTCATTTCTGATTTTTATGCATTTATTCTATTTTCCCGCCTTTTTTATATTTTAAAACAATATTATATCGACCCACTCTAAATATAAAATTTGAACTTTTATAATTAAAGCATAGTCTGACATTATTAAAAATGAGCATATATCTCTAAAATTTCACATGTAATTAGTTTTGAAGAAAACAAAATAAACTAACGATAATATAAAAACATTATAGTTAGAAGTTGATATAAAAACATTTGTTTAAAATAGGGAATAGAGAGGGGATAGCGGAAGATAACTGAGAATTTGCTATTTAAAATATTTAACTATTTTGAAACGAAATAAAATTATTTTAAAATAGATGGACATTTTTGGGGTTCCCCTGATGAGAAGTTCATGAACCACGATCAGGTACCCAGTACACAATCTTCCCATCATTTGAGAGTTCGCACCAACCTCCAATCCATACATTGTCGCACCTACAATGCAAAACTAATGAGCTTACGCTCAGCAAGCAACATATGCATGATCATGCACATGAGTTTTGATTCATTTCTTACAATTATCTCATCCCCAGACTCCGTGCCTTTCGTTATTTCAATTTATCCACATTTTCTACTTGGGCCAGAATCCTACTACGTTGTGCCGTATAAGCTCAAATATCACATGGTCGATAACATGCGTCATCCAGTGCATGTGGTCCTTCATCGCCCATTGAGACTCAAGACTCACAGTTTGTATCCATCGTCACCCACCCAGACTTAAGATACTGAACCGATAATTATATTATATCAATCAGGCCTAACCTATTATATACGGCGCTCGGCGTGCCGATCTGCAGTCCCAAGGCCACCAAGAGATCTCCCGACACTGCTCGTATACCGACGCCGGACAACTGTTCGCTCAAAATAGTGTACCGCAAGCGCACGGGTCGCGTACAAGTAATAAAGTGGACTTTTTGAGTACGGATTGTTGATTCCACGAGGAATGTTTACTTTAAATTATATAACTTTAATTAGTTTAATTCTAACAATAAAAAGAAACACACAATTAAAAGTTGGATTTTTGTAAATTCTAAATTAAAGAAAATAATTCTAAACCGAATTAAAATAAGGAAAATGGAAGATAAAATAGTTGGGATTCATGATTTCACTTAACTCTTGCTTAAGTAATTTCTCAACACATGCAAATTAATAAATTACTCATTTACAATGTTAGACCCGATTTTCCAAGCTTAGCTAATTACCTCTCTCGAGCGAAATTAACCCTAATCAATTGGTTTAACCTACTATATCTCTATGTCGATTAAAGCCCAATCAATTGCATTAACTCTTTGTGAAAATAGCTCAATGGATCATCTAGGGTTTAAGGTATATCTCTATCCTTAACAAGAACCTAGAACATTTGTTATTTGGTCTAAAATGCATAATATCTCTCGATTATCATACACTTCACAAAGCATATATTTGGTGATCAATCAAATACATGGAATGATCTCAATAACAAACACACATGAAATAAGCTCAAAATTAATAAACAAACATTAAAATTACTTAAACTAAGTTAAGCTACATCAATCATCCCAACATAAAACAACTAGCCCATTGTATAAATATTGCACTAAAGTTAAGGTTTACAAAAATACATCACAAAATATAGAAATCAAAGATTAAAAATACAAGATAATGAAATAAATCACTTCCCTTGATTTTTGCCCCAAAATTCCTTCACCATTGCTTTGAATCTTCACCTCACTTTTTGCTTCATAACTTCAATGGGGACTAGCAACATGTAAACAAAACTAAACTACAACTAATTTACAAACTAAATCAAAAACAAAGAAAAGAAAAAGAAAAGAAAAGAAAAGAAGAAGAAAGAAAAGAGAGAAAAGGGGGCTAGGGTTTGTAGAGAATGAAGAATTGGGATCAAAAGTATGTGAAACCCTACTCAAAATGCCCAAAAATACCATTTTTTCGCGTAGATCCGCGTCTTCCGTGTTTGGGCCGAACCGGGTTGCATCGGGTCGGCCCAGATTATCGCCCAATTTTTTGACCACGCAATCGCGTGGTTTAATGCCTCGCGATCGTGTGGTGGACTTGAAAACTCTCGGGTTGGATTATAGGCTGACTTCGCGAACGCGACCTGGTCTAACCACGCGATCGCGTGGTTCACCTGGCAGCTTTGTTCTTCCATGATTGCAATTTGGTCCTCCATCTTCTGGTCTTCTTCAACTTAGTCCTCGCATTTTGACCTTTATTACAAATATGCCCTTGCAATATTTGCAAAGTAGGTCCTCCATCTTTCTGAGATATTGCAATTGAGTCCCCGAACTTTTGATTTCTTTCGATTAGGTCATTGGACATCAAATTTGCTCATCTTTTAGCCTGATTGCACTACAATCTTGTCCATTTGCTTTCCAATTGAGGTTGTACCTAATTGTACAAGATAAACACAATATATAAGTAGATATTTGCTCAATTTGTCAATTAAATTGTCTATTTAAAAGCACAATAAGTGTGTAAAACGCACACTTATCAACAACCAACACTCCATCCTCGACCACCCTTAATAACCATCGGGAGTCTCAAAGGGGTGTATATATCCGGACGCGATGCAAAGTACGGTACACTCATAGGGTGATTCTACTAACATCTACGTCATTCTTTCTCAATATACTCGTCATCTCTTTATTTACCATTTATGAAGGACTTCTTCTAAGCCCACTTAATGCACGTGCACATGAATGCCGCAATATACCTCGTGCATATAAATGCCACAATATCCTCGTGCACGAGTTAATTACCTCAATCATCACTGAACTTTGCCTATGGTTTCCACCGGGTTAGTGAACTTCCAAAACAACCCCATTTATCACTGAACTTTTGAAATAGCAACCTCATCCATCACAAAACTAAATTCTGTTAAAATTCTTGATTGAAATGATGACATGGCAAGTTTGCGTTGGAGATTTACGCCAAATAAGCAAATTGGTAGTGACATGTTTTTCGAAAGTTGCTAATTACCAAAAAACGTTTATCAAAAAAAAATGAAAAATTATACAAACACAAATGCAATACAGAATTACAGATCTGACAGTCTGCTTAATTTTCCCCAAAATGAACCCTATCTTACGAACGTGATTTGTCATTGGAATAATTTCACCACAAATTGGAAAACCTGCTCAATCTCGTCGTCGATGATCTGTAATTGAAGGTTGGATACAAGAAGTTTCCTGTGCATAGACCTCGAAATCGCCCCCAACCGAAAATTGCGACCAGTGCTGCCCTCCATCGAAATTGCAATTGCATCCTCCAAGTGTAATATCTCTCTTCGGGAAGTTAATTCCTTATGGGTTAGAAGAGAAATAAAAATGGCAATTAATTAATTTAGTTGGAAAGAAAAAAGTTGAAATGAAGACCCAGAAAATCTAAAAGTTTCAGAGGCAATAACAACTAAGTTTCAAGGCTTAGGAGTGACTTATGTTTTCAGTTTGGAAATTTGGTGTTTGGGAGTCATGATTCTTGACTGGGTGGTATTTGGTATACTTCGAGGCATTAATTTCAATTGTTTGCCGGAATTTCAATTTCAAGCTTTGCCTCTCCCAATTTGTCTCCGGTGACGAGTTCAGTTTGGTGAAGTCCGTTTGATTTGTGGTGTTTGTGTTTGTATATTTTCATTGATTTTCATTTCTCTTTTTAATTTAATAATATAAAAACATTTTTAGATATTTAGCAACTTTCAAAAATTTCCATGTCACTGACAATTTCCTTATTTGGCGTAAATTTCCAACATAAACTTGCCACATCATCACTTTAGTCAAGAATTTTAACAGAATTTAGTTTAGTGATGGATGGGGTTGCAATCTCAAAAGTTCAGTAGTTTTTGAGGTTTAGTGATCTGGTTGAAATCTTAGGCAAAGTTCAGTGATGATTTAGATAATTAACCCCCTCGTGCACCAATTATATATCATAATTACATAATATGACATTCCAATAAATTCATGTGCATTAACAACATGTCATATCATCAATCATGTCCACATGCTTTCACCATATACAGATATTTGCCACATCATATTCCACATATATTTTACCAATAATATATCTCACATAATCACATATTGGCACGTAATAATACAAATATTATGTTTTGTATTGTAGTTGAAATGTTACTTACCTTACTCCTTGCTATATATCCTAGAATTCACAACTTTATTCCTCAATATTAGCACAACTAATCCACTTGGAATCGAACTTGATAGATCATCACTCATTGTCTATCATATATATAAACTATAATTTAGCCACGTGATAATGCATTATAATCCAACTAACTAATATAAATCATGGTCCATTAAATAATACGAGATTAAAACGTGTCAACTTATTGTAAAATATTTTATCTAAATAATTATATGGAACAACTTTATTTTAAAGGGATTAACCCGTTTTATTATACCTCATAAGAAAATTAATCTAATTCTCATATCCAAAATAATAATCATAATATTAATAATATAAATCTAATTTTGTTATAATATAATAATAGTAAAAGAAATAAAAAAAAAACATACCTTCAGAAAAGGGGGGTCGACCCCCCATTCATTTTAAACGGGGGTCGACCCCCCAGCTAAAAACGAGAACATAAGTTTTTTTTTTCCCCTTTTTGTCGACTACCGACTGCCTCTATTTATAATTTTTATTGAGGACTAAAATGCAATTGAATAAATTATTTTATTTACTCTTTTAGTCCCAAAAAATATAAGATTTATATTTTAGTCCAAAAAATTATTAAAAAATATTAAAATGACTCTAAAAAAATATAGGATCATATGAAATCAAGATAGAAAATTCTTGGGGCCAATACAAAGTTCTCAAGGAATACATTACAACGATATTTTCAAATTATAAAATCGACAATTGAAGTAAAAGTTATCACTCGTCAAAGTTATTCGCTCAAAACTATTTTATTTCGATTTCTTTTAAAATGACTACTTTCATCATAATTTTCGATAGTCTTATTATCATCAAAATAGAACTTTCAACATACTATTCTGAAATACTCACAATCTAGTTTATTGTATCCTCTTCAATTGCGATATGGTCAACTATAGCAAAAGTTGCGACTTGTCAAAATAGACCGTCTAAAACTAACATTTCGAATTGCCAACCTTCTTTATTAATGTTTTCGAAATACGAATGTTAACCGAATATGTGTTTACAATATGCCATTTCGAAGTTCATTTTGAACTCTACACAATGATATTCTCGAATAGTCAAAACAGATAACGAAACTAAGGACTTAGACGTCCTGAAATCATACACATAATTCGTCGTTAATTAATAATATACAATATAAATATAATTATAAATATAAATATAAATATAAATATATATGTGTGTGCATGTCAGGCACGCATATATGTAAAACGTTTCGAGAAAATTTTAAAACAAAAATCATAAAATGTTTTCAATGTCACCTAAACTTGCTTTTTTTTTTTTCCATTCTTGAGGCTTGTTTAGTAATTGAAGAAATTTTTAACTTTTTCCTCAAATCCATTTCAACCACACATTTTTCCCAAAATTTTTTTTTCTTTCCACTACCAAAATGTTACTATTTTTATGAAACATTGATTATAAAACAATTGCTTACATGCTCATAGATGCTTCCACTCGAACATTTTGAACGCGAATTTTCCTCAAAAAACAGATGTAATAGCCAGGGACGGAACTAGAGATTCGAGTGAGTGGGGGCCAAAATTTTCAAATGGTGTGAGGGGAGGGCGGAGGTCTCCTCCCGCTCTCCATAATCTATTAATCTGAAATATCAAATATGACAATACATCATCAATAATCAATTCTAAATTATTCGCAGTTGCAAATTTCCCAATTTTAATCCATTTTCTTTAAAGAAACAGGGAGATCAATTTTTTTTTTTTTTTTGCCTAACCGCCCCCAAACAGGCCCAAACCGAACACTGGGCCTATAGAAGATCCGTCCCTGGTAATAGCAAAGACCCATCACGAACAACAAACTCAGCAAATACTTCTTTGACAACCACAGCAAATACGACAGTTTTGAGCCAAACTTCTCCCTGCTCAATACTATATTCCTAAGATAGCAGATTCAAGATTTCAGTAGGAAGACAATCCTAAATACAACATTAAAAATATATAAATCTCAAAGTTATGAAATATAGTTGAAACTAGCACAACTTGTGGAAATGTTAAAGGTTTCTCCAGACATGTATATATGATTTTCCTAGGATTCCCTTCGGAATCAAACAAGAGAAGGTTTTCACTAACAGCATTATACAAACAACATAATCAATTCTATGAATGAAATGAAAGTATTCACTCAATTTGACTCATTACTGATCCAATAATCTTGGTGCAGATGAGTCTTCTTGCCCCCAATCGTGCATACACAAGCAGTGACAGATCCAGAAACTTTGTTCAGTCATGGCGACTATCCAAAAATTTTTTTTAGCTCATCAGTCAAATAATTGCATTTTTCAAGCCGTAACCCAAAAAATTTAACTAATTTTTTTTCCCGACGAATCTAACATGGGCGAGCGGGGCGGCTCGCCATGTGGTGGATCCGTCACTGCACACAAGGCGACAGGAAACTGTTTCAACTCATCATTGGACTAGGAATGAAGTCGATTTTCTATCTGCAATGGTTCTTTGAGCCATATAGCCCTACAACAGTGATACTATATAGAGCGGCTAGAGTCGGGAAGCAGGAAGTAATGTGAGCGACAGAAGGTCTGTGACATTGATTTAAAACATTCAAATAACAAAGAATGCCACAAGGACATCATTATTATGAAAACTTAATTTCAACAAGTCGAGAAGAAAAGTGTTCTCTAGTAGTGTACAATGCTCACAATTACAAGAACCAATTCGAAATTTGTATTGCAATGAATATTCCTAGTGTGATATCACTTTTATCACAAAAAACTCATTCAGGGTTTATAGATGCTTATCTTTTAATTGTCCAATGAACAGAACTAGATTGGAAACAATAGTATTAATGGAGTAGCTACATGTATGTAGGTAAGACTAGTTAAAAATGCATAACAGTGGTCAGCAAACTTCGACAAATTGGAATCAGTAAATCTAAGACAATGATACAAGGAGAAGATTACAATAAACAAAAATGTTCATAGTTTTCTCTATAAACTGGTGACGATATATTGGCTCCATATACAAAAATACAGGGCTTCAACCTTCAATGAATATATGTTAAATAGGAATGAGAGTCGTATTCTCTCTCTCTCTCTCTCTCTCTCTCTCTCTCTCTCTCTCTCTCTCTCTCTCTCTCTCTCTCTCTCTCTCTCTCTCTCTCTCTCTCTCTCTCTCTCTCTCTCTCTCTCACATATCATTTAAATCTAGTCTTCATGTGTAGGTGGGGTTCATTTTTTTCTCAATCAAAACCTGACACGGGCACAATTTCAATAAGGGTGTGTTTTCTATGGAATTTCATCTTTGATCCATTTGATTGGGTTTTTGTTGGATGAAATTCATTTTTCATCATGTCTCGACTTCCATTTTTTCTTCAAAACAAGAAAATTATTTACTTTAAGTTTAGTTGAGAATTCATTTTACACATTTACCCCACTTTCAAATGTCATTTCCACTTTCAATCAAACACACACTTTATAATGTCGATTTCAATTTCAATCAAACACACCCAAAAATTCTTGGAAAACCTGACACATGCACAATTTCAATAAGGGTGTGTTTGATTCAAGTATTTTTCATGGAATTTCATCTTTGATCCGTTTGATTGTGTTTTTTGTTGGATGAAATTCAGTTTTCATCATGTCTCGACTTTTGTTTTTTCTTCACAGCAAGAAAATTATTTACCTTAAGTTTAGTTGAGAATTCATTTTACACATTTACACCACTTTCAAATCTCATTTCCACTTTCAATCAAACACACACTTTCTAATGTCGATTTCAATTTCAACTAAACACACCAAAAATTCTTGAATTTATTTTCCATGAAAAATAAGTTTTTGACAATTAAATTCTCTGAAACTTATTTTCTTTCCACTCAGATTTCATACTTGCAATCAAACGAACCCTAAGTGGGTGGTGGTGAGATTTTGAACCCAAAACATTTGCATGATGAATGCCATATCGAACCACTTGATGTAAGAACTTAAGTTATAGCCCCATATGAGAGGGTGGGCACCCCGGGCACGCAGTGTATTCAAATAGCATAGCCCTAGCACATTAGATGGTGCGGGGCTGCGTTATTTAATGAGCGATCCTACCCCCATATGAGGGGGTGGGAATACCGGGTGGCACTCGGGGTGTGTGTGTGTGTACCATTTATATTTCAACAAGCTAAAAAACTTACATGTTGAAAGATTTCGATTACGTAAAAAATTCGCATCATAACTTAGAATCATGCACATTAGAGGTCGCCACAAAATCTTGCAAGTTCCTGCAAAAGTGCATCAGCCATACAGATGGAAAAATTGCAATTTCCTGCATTGTTTTGATTAGCTTGTAAATGAATTCAATTAGCGATAAGATGCCACATCAAAACTAAGAAGTGCAACTACTTATGAATTGTTGGGTTTCCCTCCTATGAGAATGGTCCATGTATTTCATCTATTTTAAGCCCAATAAATGAAAATGACTTACGTACAACTTGTTGCAAAGTTTTGGGATGAGAAGGGTAATTTTCAACTTCTAATTTTTGGACAAAATATGGGTAAACATTAGAATCGAGACATAGGATTGTTGGCTAGCTCGAAAGGGTTTTCAATAATCAGAAAGAAAGGAGAAAAGGGAGAGCAGTGCAGTTTTTCGATTTTCACCACTACATTCCAAAAATCAGCTTCATCTCCTGGTCATTTCTTCTCCGATTGGAACGAAATTTTGCAGACTGGTTGTAGACATATAGAGCTACATCTTGGACGGTTGGATTTTCATTTGAAGATTCCTATAGCTGGGTTTCGTTGGTAGAATCCAAACCCTATTTGGTGATTTTTCTTCCAAGCACTAGTATAGACAGACTCATTCGCGTCGATTGTAAAAGACAATACGCGTCGATTGTAAAGGCTATGTATATAGCACAGACGCGTAAAGTCTTGACTTTACGCGTCGGTTGTAAACCTACGCCTAAAGTCGACTTAAGCGTCGGTTGTAACTTTACAATCGACGCCTAGAGTATATATATATATATTTTTTTTTTTTGTTTATAAATAAATAAATAAATATATATATATATATATATATATATATATAACACATTGGTTTTCATTCAAGCAAGAAATTAAAACAAGGAAGCATTGTATCTAGTAAGAAATTCATACAAGAAAGCATCATCAAGTTAAAGAAAGCATATATCGAGTAAGAAATTCAAACAAGGAAGCATCGTCAAGCTTTGCTGCCTGCCAAATTCTAATACATGTGATACATGAAAAGTAAATCTAAATACTGAACAAAACTAGAATCTATACATTTACTTTGAATCTTAAATTTGCAAAACCTAGAGAACGGTGAGAATTTGCTATAATAGTTGAGTGCTTGTGAGAATTTGCTTGAGGGAGTGAACATCACTTAATCCAAACAAGACTATAGAACTTAGTCTTCAAGCATCTAGTAGCTAAGCCTTTGTAATTTTCAGTACATTTTCCATGGGCATAGTAGCTGTTATTCATCAATGCTTCCAGCCTGAGAATAAAAATAAAAATACAGAGCTCTAGATACTTTATCTTTCTGTGGAGGCCTTGCTGCTTTGATCGAGGGCATCTCTCAAGATTTACTTCTTTACCTTCTACAATGTCCAACCTACAATTCAAATTGATCTTTAAAATAACAATCACAATGAGCAAGCCTAAGCATAAAGACCCAATTTAAGGTGTAAAGATGTATTCAAAAGAATAAATCAGAATCGCGATTAACAATAATTCAATATAATGTTAGAACAGTTACCTTTCAGATTCATATAACTTAAAATTTTAATAAAAAGACTATGGAAGGGATACTAGAACTATTTAATCAGAATAGGGAAAGACACACCTCCATTAACTCAAATCCAATTGACAGTACCCACAAGAGAGGCTGATTAAGTATCATTATAACTTTTCCCCACCAACCAAGAATATGAGCGAGAACAAACTCATCGAAAAGTGTATCCTGCAAAATTAACTATAATATGGTACCCACATCATCATTCATCATGTTAGAAAAGGAGGAATGTTCAGCATCAAGCCATCAACTATAATATGATACCCACTTCATATCATAAACAGAGCAGCAATCAATCAAAATATCTCTCACTATCCCACTATAGTTTCGAAAAATCTTTCTTTCACTGTCTACTATATGCATCTTGTCATTTTTAATCTCTGCTAATTTATTGTACCAAAATTTAAATCAACGTCAGGAAAACAAAAAAGTAGCATAATAATTAAAATAAGTTAAAGTCCACAATACCCCACATGTTAGAAGTATTCAAAGTAATCCGTGTAGTATTAAATATCACACAGTATTAATAATTATGTTAAATATTAAAAGAATTTTTCAGAGGTAAGCATCCAAATCCTTCAAGAGTTTGCTTGATTAATATTTCTCAAAATCTAATTAACAAGACTATCAACTTAACAAGACTATGAACTAAAGTCAAGTAGTATTTAACTACTTCTAAGCATAATATTTAAGGATCGAAGTTGCATCATCATCCTTCTCATATCAACCAACATGCAAAATACCAACATAAGATGTAGACACACCTCCTAAATATCAAAGAAAAAAAAAAAAATCACCCTTGGGAAAGGTTTTAGGCAAATGGTGATAAGCAGGAAAGAAAAAGTTGATTGTGCCTAAATATTAAAGACAGAGTTGAAATAAAAAGTTAAATTTGTGAACTGGATAAATCAATCGAAGACCATATTTTTTAAGTATGACAACTAAGCTGAATGGTAAGTTATAATAAAGGAAATGATACCTGGACACATTGGATTGTTGAAATGCAATTCTTTCTGGGCTTTATATGCAGGAAAAGAAACAATTATCAAAATATGCTCAAATTTGCACGCACATACTTATAGCTGGGAAAAGGAAATAATTATTAAACGTCGGAACAATAACAATAAAGTGGTTGGGCCACATCTTGAGACATACATGCACACCAAAATTAAAATTAAAATTAAAATCAAAATTGCATTAGGGCAGCTATGCAGTGGCCCCATGTAAAATTCACCAAGTGATAAATTAGGAGATATAAAGTTACAATAACACCCCATGATCCAACACCCGCTTAAAGCATATTCATTTCTAAATCCTAATCGAATAACAGTTAAGTTCAACCAAAATTCTTTCAAATCCTTCAAAATTCTAATAGAAGAAAAACTTCAACGGTAAATGCCCACATATTCCCAAAATCTCCAGAGCTTTAATAAAACCAATTTCTTCAATATATATCTGCTCTGAGCACTCATACCCCCCAATCAACAATACATACTGCAAGAATATATTTTACATTCATAATACCTAGTTTATATTATTTTTCAATTAAACCTGATGGCGCACAGCACCCGGTCCACCCACCCACGCTAAGCACAATGACAGAAAGTTATAAATGACCCAAGCTTCATATCTGCCAAAAGCCAAAGAAAAAATATAACCACAAAGGATTCATAAGGTAAAAGCACAAAAACGGCAAGCAATAAGGGGATTTTCTTATACACGATTTGCAGGTGAAAATTGTAGACCTCGCGATTTGACCTAACTCAAGATCTCCAATGCTTGATTTTTAGGTGAGAAACTGAGATTCGAGGAAGAAAACCCCAAAATCTCTAGAGGGTGTGTGCGATGTGTCTGTGTGCATGAAGGATGAGGGAAAGAGGAGGGGAGGTGAGTTCCTTACCATGATTGATGGTGCTAGCGGCGACTGGGAGTGGTCGAGAGTGGAGAGACGGCGGGAGATGAGAGCGGGGGAGAGGCGAAGGCGGGAGTGAGCTCGTGGTGAGAGAGTAGTCGAAAGTCTCTCACTATAATGTTAGGTTAAATGAAAGGCGTCGGTTTTCAATCTGAAACCGACGCCTTTGGTTCTGACTGGAATACCCGCGTCGATTGTTCTTATTCTTTTGCTTTCAACTTTACGCGTCGGTTGAAATATTATATTATAAAAATGTTGCCGTCTTTTTATGGCGTCGATTTTACTAAAAACTGTATATTCCTCATTTTTTTGGTCATTTCTGTACTAGTGAAGTATTTTTTTTGTTTTCCACTTTTGAGTGATGGTTTCCTTTGTATCTTAAGGTGTTAATGTATTGATCTATATTGGCAACCCCCATTTTATTAGGAAAGAAATTGATGTACCCACTTTGAAATTATAGTGAAAGGCTTGGAGTGGACGGTCTCATTATTTTTTCCCTTCACATTGGAGTTTTTCCACGTAAATAAATCGTTGTTATATGTTTATTTACATCAAGTGTGTGTGAGTGTGTTGATTGTGAGATTGATTGTTTTTTATTCACATTTTGATTGTCATGTTATTGTTTGCTTTGCTCTACTTGGTAGGGTTAGATTTATGATCATTGGCACAACAGTGGTATCAAAGTTTTGAGTTATATGATTGTTTATATATAACCATTGAAGTGAACACCAATAGAATGATTAGTTTAATTGGATGTAATTATCATATGTGGAAAGGAAAAATGGAGGACCAACTCTACTGCAAAAGCTTTCATAGTCCCACTTTCAGTAATAAGGAGAAACCTAGTGACAAAATTGATGAGGAGTGGAAATTTATGAATAGACAATTATGTAGATACATAAGGAAATGGGTAGATGATAATGTCCACAATCACATAGCTGATGAAACTAATGCACACACATTTTGGAAAAAAAAATAGAGGAGCTGGATGCTAGAAAAATTGTAGGAAACGATTTTTTTTTTTTTTTTTTTAAAAAAGAACTTGAATTCGTAGTAAAAAGATGGGAATCCTATTACTGTCATTTGAATGAGACGTAGGGAATTATAAATCATTTGGACACTATGAAAATTTCTTTTGATGATGAAGTGCAGGCTTTGTGGCTTTTGGACTTTTTGCCAAATAGGTGGGAAACTTTTAGAGTTTCAATGACCAACTCAGTCCCTGATGGAGTGGTGTCTATGAGCCTGGTAAAAAGCGGCTTGTTAAATGAAGAGACAAAAAGACGACATTTGGTTCTTCATATTCTCACTCAGAGGCTCTTGTTATAGAAAATAGGAGAAGCAAAAGAAGAGGTCCTAAGAATCGTGATGGGCCAGAGGCAAGTCTCAGTAAAGAAAGATTTCTACTACTATTACTGATGCGAACCCCTTTGGTGTTTGAACCAAAAATTCCCCCAACAATTTTGTATCACCCCAAGAAAGCTAAAAAGGTAATAAAGGAAGAATCTTGACCCAAGTTTAACCCAACCAAAATTCTAAGGAAAGTTAACCCTAGCCCAATGGAGAGATTAAGACAAATACCAAGATTTGTGGAATAAACAACAACAACCAAATACACAAGATAAACTCTCAATATACAAGTTAAAGTAATATTCCAAGAAAAGTTACAAGGGAAGAAAGGATTTACCTCTCTTAAATGCTCTCAATGGAGTCTTCAATGTTCCACCAAAACTAACTAGGGTTTGAGGATTTACAAAAGATATACAAATTGAAAGGAAAGAAAGTTTGCAAAATTGCACAAAAAACCCCGCATTTACATTCGGGAAACTTTCGGTCTACCGAACCGGTAACAGATCGACCGAAATAGCACTTTCGGTCGTACAGAGCTCAGTCGAACCCTCCTGAGGCTTGCTCCAAAAATCCCTGCAGAGTTTCGGTCGACCGGATAGACTTTCGGTCGACTGAAATGTCCTGAGCTTCCAAACT
Source organism: Ligustrum vulgare (assembly GCA_963555705.1). Classification (NCBI taxonomy): domain Eukaryota; kingdom Viridiplantae; phylum Streptophyta; class Magnoliopsida; order Lamiales; family Oleaceae; genus Ligustrum; species Ligustrum vulgare. Next base: position 45,912,641 of record OY743168.1, read on the forward strand.
TAGGCAATTGACCTCGATCTTGCTCTCTTCCATGTGGATTTGATTTCGGAGCTTGAAAATGAGTCCCGCCATCGACTCTTGGACCTCTTTAGCCTTGGATCTTGTCATGGGCCCCACCGGTATTCTGATAGAGGGTTGACCTGTTTGACTTTGACTCGATTGACTCCCTGGATTCTCATCAATTACTGTGGTAAAAAAGGCCACATAAAGAAGCACTGTCATAAATGGAAACAAGATTAAGCTTCTGAACAAAGAAAAAGTAACAAGAAAGATGGTGATAAGGAGACAGTGGCAGCTACTACTAAATATTTTCTCATCGTTTGTGGTGTAGATGAAGTCAATATTGCTTGCCAAGAATTCAGTTGGGTTATTGGTAGTGGTGCCTCCATTCATGCTACTTCCTGGAGAGATTTCCTCCTCTCTTACTCTGCAGGTGATTTTGGGGTGGTGAAGATGGGAAATGACTGCTCATCTAAAGTCATTAGCATTAGTAATGTGTCTATGGAGACTAATAACGGTAGCAGGTTGATATTTAAAGATGTGAGGCATGTTCTTGATATCAAACTGAATCTAAATTCTGCTGGAAGGCTTGATGATGAGGTTTGTTGTAACATCTTCAGTGATGGTGTATGGAAACTCAAAAAGGGGTAAATGGTTGTGTCCAAAGGATCAAAGTCTTCTACTCTCTATATAATGCAGTCAAAGGTTTCTAATGATTTGATTAATGCAGTATTAGATGATTCATCGACAGAGCTATGGCATAAGAGACTTTGTCATATGGGACAAAAAGTTATGGACTTTCTTTGTAAGAAAGGATTCCTTTTTGGCATGAGAGGTACTTGCTTGAAATCTTGTGCAGATTGTCTAGCTGAAAAGCAGAACATGGTTGCTTTTAAGACTAATCCTCCTTCAAGAAACCCAAATGCTTTGGAGTTGGTGCACTCAAATGTTTTTCGTCCAATGAAAACTTGAACACTTGGTGGTGCTTTATACTTTGTCACATTCATTGATGATCATTTAAGGATGGTATGGGCTTATACCTTAAAAACTAAAGATCAAGTGTTTAGTGTTTTTTAAACAGTTTCAGGCCAGTATTGAAAGGGAATCTAGAATGTCATTAAAGTGTATTCGCACAGACAATGGTGGTGAATATTTAGCTCCATTTGATGAGTACTGCCGAAGTCAGGGTATTCAACATCAAAGAACTCTTCCTAAAACTCCTCGGTATAATGGTTTGGCAGAAAGAATGAACAGAACCATTATAGAGAAGATAAGATGCATGTTTGTTACATGCCAAGTTGCCCAGGTCCTTTTGTGGCAAATTATTAGCTACAACGATGGATGTTACAAATCTTTATCCATCTATTCCTTTACAGCTTGGTTTTCCAAAAAGAATATGGAGTGGGAAAGATATTCATACGATCACTTGAAGGTTTTTGGATGTAAAGCCTTTGTGTAAATCCCCAAAAGATGAGAGAACAAAGCTTGACTAAAAAAACAAAGCAGTGTATCTTCTTGGGTTATGGTCTAGATGATCTTGATTATAGACTTTATGATCCTATTTCAAGGAAGCTGGTTAGAAGTCGAGATGTTATGTTTGTGGAAGGTCAAATCATTGAAGATATTGAAAAAGTTGTTGAAAAACTAGTAGCAAGTAATGATGGTCTGGTTGACTTGGACCTGAATCCTCTATCTGTGGATTCTAGTCAAAATAGAGAAGATGTTCGAGATGCTCAAAATGATGAAAATGATGTTTGTGGCTCTATTCCTTCTAATGACAATGAGGAGGTAATTGAGCAAGATGATCCGCCTGGCACTGAGTTTGTAGAACCATCAGATGAGATTTCTTTGAAAAGATCAAGTAGAACCCGTCAACCCTCAAAGAAATATCCTGTCATAGAGTTTATAACTTTTACTGATGGGGGAGAACCAGAATACTATCAAAAAGCTATTGGACATAAGCAGAATGAAGAGTGCCTAAAAGCTATGCAAGAAGAAATGGGGCATTAAATGCTAACCACACTTATGAGTTGGTGAAATTGCCTAAAGGCAAGAGAGCATTGAAAGTTAAATGGGTGTGCAGGTTGAAGACTGAAGAGAATTGCTCACATCCAAGGTACAAAGCTCGGCTTGTTGTTCAATAAAAAAACAAGGTGTTGATTTTAATGAAATCTTCTCTCCAGTGGTAAAGACATCATCCATTATATTGATACTTTATTTGGCCTCCAGCATTGATTTAGAGATTGAGCAGATGGATGTAAAAATAGCTTTTCTTCACGGTTATCTTGAAGAAGATATTTATATGGAGTGGCCAGATGATTTTCAGGTGAAAGGAAAGGAAGACCTAGTTTGTAAATTGAAGAAAAATCTATATGGGTTGAAGCAAGCACCGAGACAATGGTATAAGATGTTTGAATCCTTCATGGAGAAGGAAAAGAACTTCAGACCATTATGTTTTCATTAAAATATTTGTAGATAATAATTTTCTTATCTTGTTACCTTATGTTGATGATATGTTAATTGTTGGCCTCGATGTGTCTAAAATTGACAGGTTAAAAAAGGAATTGAGCAAGTCCTTTGCAATGAAAGACTTGGGGACAACAAAGAAAATCCTTGGCATGAACATTTTCGAGACATCAAAGCCAAGAAGTTGTGGTTATCATAGGAAAGATACATTCTGAAAGTGCTTGAAAAAATCAACATGTACAAAGCTAAAGCAGTTAGCTCTCAACTTGCTTGTCATTTCAAGGAGCAAAGTCCCTCTACTAAAGGAGAAAAGGATGATATGAAGAATGTTCCATATGCTTCAACCATGTGGAGTTTGATGTATGTGATGGTATGTATTAGACCCGACATAGCTCATGGTGTTGGTGTAGATTTCTCTCCAATCCAGATAGAGAACATTGGGTTGTTGTGAAGTGGATCCTCGAGTATCTCTGTGGCACCTCCAAATTGTCTATATGTTTTGGAAGTGAGAAACATGTATTGACTGGATATACGGATGCTGATATTGCCTGAGATGTAGATAATAGAAAGTTTACTTCTGGATACCTGATTACTTTTGGAAGTTAAACTGTTTCTTGGCAATTAAAACTACATAAATGTGTTGCTCTTTTTACTACAAAATCAGAGTTTATTGCAGCAACTGAAGCTTGTAAAGAGTTTCTATGAATGAAGAAATTTTCTCAAGAGCTTGAAATCAAGCAGGAAATGTACTTATGCATTGTGATAATCAAAGTGTTATCCATCTCAGTAAGAATTCTACCTTTCAAGCTAGATCAAAACATATTGATGTTAGATATCACTGGATTCGTGATGTGTTGAATTCCAAGCAGTTAGAATTAACAAAGATCCATACTGATGATAATGGTTCAAACATGATAACTAAATCTCTTTCAAAAGAGAAGCATTAATGTTGTTGTAGAGTTGCCGGTATGGAGAATCTCTCCTCATAGTCTGGAGGGGTAGATTTGTTAGGTTTCCCTCCTATGAGGATGGCCTATGTATTTCATATATTTTGAGCCCAATAGATGAAAATGACTTACTTGCAACTTGTTACAAAGTTTGGGAATGAGAAGTGTAATTTTCACACTTTAGTTTTTGGGTAAAATAGGGACAAACATTAGAATCGAGATACAAGGTTGTTGACTAGCTGGAGAGGTTTTTTAAAAAATCTGAAAGAAAGGAGAAAAGGGAGAGCAATGCAGTTTTTCGGTTTTCACCACCGCAGTCCAAAAATTAGCTTCATCTCCTGGTCGTTTTTTCTTCGATTGGGACGAGATTTTGGAAACCAGTTGCAGACATATAAACCTACATTTTGGATGGTTGGATTATCATTTGGAGGTTCCTACAGCTGGATTTCATTAGCAAAATTCAAACCCTATTTGGTGATTTTTCTTCCAGCTATTTTCAGTAGTTTTTCCACTTTTGAGTGATGGTTTCCTTTGTATCTTGAGGTATTATTGTATTTCTCTATATTGGTAGCCACTATTTGATTAGGGAAAAACTTGGTATACCTACTTTGGGAATGTTCGGAGTGGATTGTAGTCCCGTGATTTTTTTCCCCTTCATATTAGAGTGTTTTTCCACGTAAATAAATCGATGTTATATCTTTATTTACATAAAGAGAGTGTGTTTACATGTGTGTTGATTGTGAGATTTGTTGTTTTTTATTAACATTGTGATTGTAATATTATTGTTTGGTTTACTCTACTTGATGTGGTTGAATTTGTGTAGAGATGTCAAGACTGACGGACCAATCAGACCCATGAAAATCAGCTCAGATCGACTCGAACCACGGGCCGCCCCGTGACCCGCGCGAGCGGTTCACATGTCAAGAAGTTGTGAACCGCGAATTTCGCGGGTCAAACCTTCGCGGGCCACGATTAACCTGCTGACCCGTGAAAAAAAAAAGAAAAAGAAAAATTGTTTTTATTAAATATAGTAACATTGAAAATCTCTCTTTTTCTACAAATTCTAATACAACTTTTAAAGCAAAATCTTATTTTTTTCTCTCTAATAGCTAAGAAACGTAATGTTCTTTAATAATAGTAATTAAAAATACATTTAACATTTAATATTATTTGTATATGTTTTATTTAAATTTGCAAATTTAGAAGTAATTCATGTCACACAAAATATAAATTTAAATTCTATGTAAATATTTTATGGTATAAATATGAATTTATCATTAGAAACTTAACAGAAAATGACTATAAATATAAAAAAATCTATATTTTTATTCATATGGTCAAATCAGAACGAACCCCGACCTGCATGACCAACGGACGGGCCTGGATTGTAGTTTGAAATTTATGGGCTGACCCGAAACCCGCAGCGGGCGGACTTTTTTCAAGCGAGGCGTTACCGGGCTTTAATGTTGATAGACTGACCCCGCCTTGACCACTCACATTGACACCTCTAGATTTGTAATCCTTGACACAACATTAATGATCTACTTGATGTGGTTGGATTTTTTATCATTGACACAACATTTATGACAGATGATATTTCTATCCAAATCCAACATTTTATGATTATAGGATTTGCAGCAGTCATAATCTATGTTTGGCAATAGTGTTATAACACATAATTAAAATCATTACAATTTTCAATACCACTTTTTAATCACATACATTTTTCGAAATCACTTTTTAACCACAAATTCTACTAGAAAATACCAAAATTCAAAAAATAATATTTAAGGAGATAAACAAAAGGAAGGATTATCTAATATTTAAAGGGAGGTGAATTCAGACATACCACACCATCAAGATTGACAAGCCAACATTAGCCTCATACAAAATCCAACAGTACTTGACACTAATAGGTCTAAAACTAACATGCCAGCATTAGCCTCATGTCATAATTCTTCACTGTTCTACGCAAAAATTATAAACATTAAGGCAAGTTGACTGGGAACTCTGTTTATAACTTTAAAATCAATAAGAAGAAGAAGCTAGGTAATGCATCCACTTTATCTGTCCATATGACCTGTCATCTCCAAACACAACAATGTATAATGATAAATTCAACTAGCTCTTTTATAACCACCAGAAGACTGTCTCCTTGATCATGCTCATATAAATAAAGGCACAGCAATCTAGATTATTTCAGTTTTTTTGTGGTCAAGTATTCTCTAAATTTACATTCTAACAGTACATAATATCAGCTAAGACCAGCTAATGAAAACATTCCCATAGCAGAGCCCACCCTTAAAGAAAGAAATATCAAATATATCGCAACTAGGCCTGCTCCAAGCATCCTGCTCGGACGCATGTTATTTCTGGGTAAAACAACGAGTGCCCAAATAATTCCTGAAATGAGAAATCCCAAGGTGTAATACAAGCTTCTATCTCGTGGGAGCATGAAGGGAACAGGTTTCTCAGACCAGGCTCCCAGCAGCATTGAGATGCCCAATCCAATAAGCGTGTTGAACATAGGACCTGCATAACATCCAGACATTGCAATCTGTACACCATCCCCACCATCCACTGATAAAGCAACGTTTGAAACCAAATCACCCATCGAGTTGCCCCAAGCCAATACAGTTAACCCAAGGATGGAAGGATTGACACCCAGAACCACACCAAATCCCACAAGTAGAGCAACAAGCTCATTTGCAATCATGTAAAACCAAACTATACTCATCACAAATCCTCCTAAAACCCATGGAAGCAAAAATTTCTGAGGTGGACGATCTGGCCTTGTGTGCATATAACTAAGAATACAAAGTGTACATCCCACTGAGACACCGATGAGATATGCAACTATTCTACTTTGAGAACCCACTTGTGAACTCCACAGATAAGCAAGAAGAATTGGAGCCAATAGAGCACTGCCCACAGCAAATGGCTTAGACCAAGTTTCCTCCTCCACTAAGGGAATTGTGAGCCGCCTAGGTACAATCAGAGGCAACTCCAGAAGGAAAAATAGCTTTGAACAGGAAAATGATGGCCGTTCAATTTCTATGTCTTCATCATTCCATCCCCACAAAGACTTGTCACCATCAGGGATCTTCAACACCTGGTTTGAATAAATTGCCACATTAGAAGCCCACATCAACTGAGGCAGGGAACCATGGGACTGAGCACCAACACTTTCAGTCTCAATGTCAAGCAACGAGCTGAAGATGGGTTCATCCTCTAAATTTCCATAAGAAAAAACACTTCCTCTTACCGGAAGCAAAGGAGTAATAGCATCTAGTTTCAACCTCTGCGCTTGTTCCCTCAAAATCTCATTGGCAGCCACTGCAAAGGCATAAAGAATATATATCGATAAAAATGCAATTGCAGCGCCAACAGTCACTTCACCGACAACCATGATCCAAAAAAGTGCCACAATGGCAAACATAAAAAATACAGTATCCCTTATAAAGCACTTCTTGTCAATCTGAATGTCCTGATCTGCTATACAAAGGGAAACAGCTCCAACGACAATGCAAGTAACAAACACCGCCCCTCCTAACACACTATTAAGGCCTACATCTCCCGTGCCAGTACCTACAAAAGCAGCAATGCTGGCAAACACGTCTGGAGCACCATTTCCAAGTGGAAGCAGAGTTACACCGGCCACAGTAGGAGACAGCTTAAGAAGACTTGAAAGCTTTTCCAAAGAACAACAAAAGTAATCTGCCGCAGTGTTGCCCAAAAGATAGAATAATGCAGCAAGCCAAGCACCCAACACCAAAAATGCCCATGCACTCTCACCGCAATCACAATAATAAAACTTCAAGTAATCAAAGAACCCATCTGACGTGCACTGCGGATGGGCTCTCAGGAACTCACAGCTACTACCATAGCCACTGTGATCAGACAACCCCGCACAAAAGACAGCCTTCTTTACGTCCAAATTATAAGGATCCGAGACATTTACAATTGAAGAATGTACACTTAATTCAGCCGTTTTTCTACGATACACGAATTTGTTCCGCAAATCAGAATAAACCCCCCTAGCTGAGCTCCATTCAGAATTAGAAACTGAAAACGATTGCTTTGGAAGTGGGTCTCTCATAATACCTTTCCGATTATAAAACAAAAAAATCAAAACTAGGGTAAATAATCCATTGAAAATCCCACGAAGATAGGGACTTCTTTTACTATGAAATCCATTTAACTGCCTCATTTTTTTCCCGATAACTTGCTCGAATTTCTCTCCTATGAATATCATTAATAGCAACAGAAATTTCCAAAACCTAATTCGAAAATCAAGCCTAGGGTTTCAATTCACGAGCAAATAAACCCTAGTTAAGAAAAATGATTTTTTTTTTTCCAGAATCGGAATAACCTCGATTTTGGCACGCATAATGAGGAAATTTAATTGATCAACGGGTTCGGAAAGAAGAAATTAGGGTTCACGGATGGTGTTGAAAAGCTGAAGGATAATGGGAGTTTTTTGTAGGCTGACTAATTGACGCTTTTCGTGATAAGCTTTTTCGTTCCTCAAGAAACAAGAATCCCCCTTCGTTATCTTTTGGCCGGAATTTTTCCTTTTTGATCATTTTAAATTCTGTCCAGAAATTAACAGTAGGGATTGAGTAAAATAATTAAGAGAAAATTACCACTTGGTCCCCCATCTTTCTAATGCCTGGGATGGAGTCATTGCTAAGAACATCGCCAATTGGAAAATTGGAAAATATCTTATCTTATTAATCTTATTAATATTATAAAGGAGGATAGTTGCCATAATTTCCCTCCCAAGTTTCCCCCCAAAAACATCCCTTAAAAAAATAAAAAATAATAATCTTATTATCTTATTATTATAAAGAAAGATAGTGCCTTAGATTTTGACTCCAAAAAATCCCTCCAAAAGTTCCCCAAATGATTTTTTCACTCCTCAAAAGCGTCTCCTAGAAGAAAAAAAGACAGGGTATCTGATGATTAAATATTATAAAACAAATGTGTACAGTACCATTTTTTGAATTTGCAATGAGTACCGGTTTTCAAATTTTGCATTAATTATTTTAAAAGTTGTGATGTGAAATGATGATTGACATATAACATTTTCATATTTCTCTTTCATCATTGCTGGTTCGTCCCAAGTAATAAACAAATGAATATAAAAATAAAAAAAAATTACTTTTTCCCTCCAAAGTTTGCATACAAATTAATATAAAAATAAAAAAATTACTTTTTGAAACTAGAAATTACGTTTTGCAGGTTGTAATGATTTTTTCACTCCTCAAAAGCGTCTCCTAAAAGAAAAAAAAGACAAGGTATCTGATGATTAAATATTATAAAACAAATGTGTACAGTACCATTTTTTGAATTTGCAATGAGTGTCGATTTTCAAAATTTGCATTAATTATTTTAAAAGTTGTGATGTGAAATGATGATTGACATATAACATTTTCATATTTCTCTTTCATCATTGCTGGTTCGTCCCAAGTAATAAACAAATGAATATAAAAATAAAAAAAAGTTCCTCAAAGCTTCTCCTAGAAGCAAAATATGTGGGTTCCTCTGTGATGTTTAAAAATCTATTTTTATTATATATAAAATATATAGAAAATAAAATGAAGTGTACACAGGACGCATCTTTCACGTTCTCTTAGCCAGCTCTCTTCAACTCAAAAGAAAGTGTACACAGGACGCATCTTTCAATTTACCCAAAAAATTTCTCTGCAAAAATAGTTGTCTCTATCCCTCTCCCTCTATCCAAAATCTCAGCAAAAACTCAGTCTCTCTCTCTCTCTCTCTCTCTCTCTCTCTCTCTCTCTCTCTCTCTCCTCCATCCAAAATTTCAGTGAAAGCTTTTCCGATAAGTTTTCGACCATCCTTGATTGAGACACGCATCCGGTAGTTGATGGTCTAAAGCATCTTCGAACTCTTAGACATCGACATTTTCGCAGATTCAAAAATTGCAGTGCCCTCACTGCTTCTTTCTCGAGTTTTACTCAAACTCAATAGTAGTGGAATTCCTTGACCCAGTACGTTTTTGTTTCTTGCCATTTTTATAAATTTCCTTAATTTACGAAGTTAGCTAATTAAAGAATTTTTTTGGTTGAATTTCACGGAATTATGGGGGTTTCTTATTGTTCTAATTCATGGATTTGGGGCATCTGCATTTGACATATTAGCAAGTCTAAGATAATTCAGTAATTGCTTTTTTATTTTTGGCATTCGATTAGTTATTATTACCATGTGCATGTTAATTTATTAGGGTACTGAAATAGGATGATGGGTACTATAAAGGTGACGTCATAATATGAAAAATAAGTTAGGTTGAATGCAGATCTTCAATTGCTTAAGGTAGGACGTATTTTTATTGAAAGTCTTATTTTTGTTGAACAGGTGATGATACATGTGGGAAACATTGAGCCTGTGAAGTCATTGATTGCAAGAGAAAATCATCAGAGAAATACATTCAGATAGTGACGGGTGATGAACATTATTTTTGGTTTATAGGTTTTGTGAATTTGAAATAATTTGTCCTTTTTAATTTATACTTCGTAAATTTGTACAAATCTATAAAGAATATTATGTATTTTATAATTTAGTTTTTTCTTTTCAATTTTAATTTTTTACTTCAAAAAATTTGTATATATCTAAAATACCGTGCATCGCACGGGTGTTAGAACTAGTGTACTATATATATGCAAAGATAATGACATCGTATAAATTTTTTTTTTCTAATGCAACAATGTCCATGGTGCGATCATCACCATCATCATCATTATTTTATTTAAAAAGAAAAGAGAGAAATGCATTAATTGGAGATAGAATGGTAGACACCTTCTATTATTAATTGTAACATGTAAGCATTTTTTTGCAATTTGTCAATTAATGTGCTAGACATTGTGTCTGACATTGTATTTGATTGGAGGGAGATTATTAAATTAATTAACATTAATTGTATCACATAGGAAGTTTTTGACAATTTGTAAAAAAAAAAAAAAAAAAAAAGTGTGGGCATTGTGCCTAGGGATGTCAACGAGTCGAGTCGGCTTACGAGCCAAAGATCAAAGCTCAAGCTTTTTTTTGTCCAAATTGAGCCAAGCCAAAGTTCGACCAAATTTTTTTGGCTCGACTTGGACTTTCGGCTCGGGCTCTTTCAGTCGAGCAAGCCGAGCCCGAACCGGACCACCCCTTTTATTTTCTTTTTTCTTTTACATATACAAGTGACAAATTAATTGTGTTTAGTTAAAAATATAATGCACACAATAAATGTACAAATATTAACAAGGCTGGCCCCGTGTGGCTTTGTGGGCCATACAAGCTAGCCTCGACTTAATTCACGAGCCAAGCTTTGTTCCGGCTTTTTGAGAGTCGAGCTCGAGCTGCTCAAATCAACGAGTTTTTTTGACATCCCTAATTGTGCATTCGCATTGTCCCATTGGAGATGTTCTAACCTTTCAACTATCCTTGTTGACTAAATGTCTGAATCCATCCAATTTGGCCAATAATACATATTTACACTCCACTTTAAATAAATAAAAATGAAAGGAAACTAAGCCCTAGACCCATTATTTCAAAGTAATGTGGTTTGTGTTAGAATTAATGTACAAGCCAAATTAGTTGGGTCAGACTTTACAATTAGATTAATTAATCATAAATATGATTAATTAATCAAGGCCCATTAATATCCCAATTATAACTAGGGTTAGGGTTATAAATGGATGTATAAATAAGTGCACTATTGTAGAGAAAAGAGAGATTCGCATTTTCTAGCATATGGGTTATTCTTTTGTTAGTAGGAATGACAAAAAACCCGACCTTCCCCGAATGGGCGAAAAAATCTGCCCCGTGGGTCGGTAGGGTGGGTTTGGCTGCCTCGACCCAAACCCACCCTGAATAAATTCATTAATAAAAATAAATAAGGAAAAAATCTAAAAAATAAAAATAAATAAACAGGGCGATGGGGTTGGCTGGCCCCGAAATTCATAGGACGAGTAGCGGGTTTGGGAAAAAATACCCGCAGGGCAGGACAAGGTCAGGGGTACCTGACCCGAACCTATCCCATTACCATCATTACTTGCTAGTACAAAGAGAAAATCAATATTCTTTCAAATTCATTCCAACTTTTAGAGATTGATAGAGTTCCAGATTCAACTTGCTGTGTGGATTTCTATTAGAATCTGGACAATTGGACAGGTAGTGGTGACAAGATTATACCTCCTGTTTCAGATTTCAGATTCACATCATTAATCAAAGGTATTATTTTTATCACAGATTTTATCTAAGTGCAAGGTTGATCCTAGCTTTGATTTCGAGTCTTTTATTTCTATTGTAAAGGTATGACCCGAAACCTTATAATGGTATCAGAGCCTACCTTTTTACTTGTTAGAATTTGTTAATGCTTTGATGAATTCAATATGATTGCAATCAATTTCTTGTTTCTAGTTTTTGAGAAAATTAGTTTTCTTATTTAAATCTGATTTAGAAAGGAAAATCAATTTTGGGGCAGAAAATGAATTGAGAAGTTGATTGGAAAACTCAGGCGAAATTAGTCGCCGGAGTTGGAGGGCGCATTAGCACCCGCACTACTGCGCGCAGCTACGCTAGCAACAGCCATCGAAGATGAAGCAGCAGTGATGGAGTCGTTGACGCTACAGATGTAGCGCACATCACTGCTACTATTGAAATATCACGTTGACATTTTGTTCCGGTGTTCTAGGTGCACTACATTGGTGTAAAATACCATGTTCTTCACAAAAGATATCAAATTCTTTAGAAAAGTATTCACCGCCTCTATCACTTCTAAGAATTTTAATCCTTTTATCCTTTTGATTTTCTACTTCATTTTTATATGCTTTAAACATATGAAAGGCCTTATTTTTATGTTTCATTAGATAAACATAACAAAATCTAGAATAATCATCAATGAAAGTAATAAAATATTTATTACCACCCCTAGTTAACATGCCATTAAGTTCACAAATGTCGGTATGAACTAAGTCAAGAATATTAGATGATCTTTCTACACTTTGAAAAGGTTTTCTAATCATTTTGGACTTAGTGCAAATTTCACATTTTTCATTCTTTGTAAAATCACAAGATAGCATGCCATTTTTAATCATTCTATGCAAAGTAGAATATCCAACATGTCCTAATCTATCATGCCATAAATTTAAGGAACACACAAAGTAAGAAGAATTTATTTTATTCATTGCATTGTCAATAGTACACAATTTGACCATTCCATTAGTGGAATAGCCTTTACCAACAAAGAAACCATTTCGGGACAATACAAGTTTTCCCGACTCAAAAATACATTTCACGCCCGGTTTTCCCAACAAATCACCACTTACAAGGTTTCTATTCATATCCGGCACATGTAAGACATTTGTAAGGGTTACAACCTTTCCGGATGTGAATTGAAGATCAACATTCCCTTTGCCTATGACTTTCGAACAATGTTCATTTCCCATTTGAATTTGTTGACCATCATCAATCTCTTGATAGGTCTTATATAGGGATTTGTCATAGCAAACATGAACGGTGGCGCATGTATCATACCACCATCCCGGAATTTTTCCTTTGAGAGAATTTACTTCGCTTATAGTAGCAATAATTTCATTCTTGTCAATGGAATTAACCTTGCCTCCAAAATTGCTTTGTTTTTTATGTCGGCAATCTTTCGCAAAGTGGTCGAATTTTCCACATACAAAGCATTCTCCCTTGGGCTTCTTTTTGAATTTATTGTTGTTGTTGCTAGTAAACTTTCTTTTGTTTACTTTGGTCACTTTGTTGTTCTCCAAGGCATTGGCTTTAGAAGTACCAACATGAGAATGTTCAATCCCATCTCTTGCCCTCGACTCTTCCTCAATTCGGAGATGTTTTTGAATTTTCTCCATTGAAAAGTCTTCGGAGTTGTGAAGGATTTTCTTCCTATATCCTCTCCAAGTAGAAGGCAATTTAGCAATAATTGCTCCTACTTGAAATGATTCCGGAAGTTCTATCTTCACCGCTTTTAATTTATTGACAATCACTTGCAATTCATGAACTTGGGGTAATAGGGGAACATTTTCCAAAAATTTAAAATCAAAGTACCTTGTTATAAGGAATTTTGTAGTTCCTTCCTCTTCAGCCTTGTACTTGTTTTCAAGTGCATTCCAAATCTCTTTTGCAGATTTAGTGTTGGTGTACAAGTCGTAGAGACGATCCGAAAGTGCATTCAAGATATGGCCACGACAAATAAGTTCATCTTCTTCTCGCTTCTTACGATCAATCCTTGCTTGTTCGGTATCTTTATCGGAAGGTTCGGGCAAGTCTTCCAAATTGGGATCAAGGATATAGAAGATTTTCAGCGCCGTTAGTAGAAACTTGATTTTGTCTTGCCACCTTGTGAAGTTGGTGCCATCAAAACGATCCAAGCGAACCAAATCTTGATTCATCAACTTGATTGTAGCCATGGTTGTGTCTCCTTCGGTTGCCATCGCAGAAGAATTTCGCTTTTAGATTGTTGAGAAATTTTCGTTCTTAAATGAAATATGTGAAGTTGACACAAAACTTAAACAAAGAATCAAGAAGAATTCAGAAATGCAAAATGACTTGAATCGCAAAGAATGCTGTCCTAAAAGCGAAATTTGCGCCCTCTCGGAATGAGAATGCTAAAGGGCCTTCAAGCAAATTGCTTTAGCGGATTTCAAGCCTCAAACCAAGTATCAAATAGCACAATTGATAAACTTGGAGAATAGGAACAAGAAGAACAAATTTTGAAGATTCTAAGTTTCAAGATTTTGGATGATATTCAATATTGTAAGTATATTGATCAAAAGGTAGTTCAAACCATGAATTCTATATCTATTTATAGAATTCTATCATCCCTATTCGTTGTTCATGCAACTCTTCACAAAAGAGTGCCAAAATTGGTTGAAAAGGTGCTTGAGAAATTCTGAAAAAATTCCCAACGGTCGAATTTTAAGGCCACGCGATCGCGAGATAGGAGGCACTCGCGATCGCGCGATGCCTCAAAAAATTGACCAGTGACCAATATCACTCAACCACGCGATCGCCGGACCACCAACCACGCGATCGCGTGGTTCTTCATTCTGGCCGGACCTTTAGGTCCGGTCCGGACCATTTGGTCCCCTTTAGGTCCGGTCCGGACCATTTGGTCCGTCCAGTTGTATTTGGTTCGGTTTTTGCACTTTTTGGACCAGTTCCTTATATTTTGGACCGGTTCTCGCACTTTTTCAACTTTATTTATATATTTTAACAACATTTTCATAACAGTGGTTGTGATGTCGTTGTAGCTGCAATCTTCGGCAGCGAGCCTCGCCGTTGCTCGCGATCTGCAGCGGCGAGATCTGTATTCTTGCACCAAAGTTTCTTTAGCGGCAGAGTGACAGATCATCCACAATCGGTACTACCCTAAGCCAGAGCTATAACAAATGCAGTGGAAGCATGTCTTTAGCGGCGGCGTTATGCCGCCTTTCAGTCATTCTCTTTCCATTCAGATTTTGCGACTAGCGATGGCGGTGTCTCTTCCCCACCCAAACTAGCAGCAGCGCCACCTGTGTGGCATCGCCTGTACTTTTTTTTTTTGGGGTATGTTGTTGCTTTTGTGGTGGCAGAGAGTTGGTATGATGGTGGTGGTTGTTGTGGTTTGTTTGGTGGTTGGTTCATTTAGAGGGTGGTGGTGGTTGGAGGTTAATTGGAGGGGTTATGGTGTAGTGGTGAGGTTATTGCAGGCACTCATGGTGTTGGGGTGGTGTTGCTGGCAGTGCCAATGGTGGTGCAGGTAAGGTGAGTGGTGGTGTGGCGGTGGCGAGGTGGTGGATTTTTGGTGGTGGTGTTTGGGATTTTCTTGCTCGGCAGTGGTGATATGTGACCAACTATTAGACTATATTGGTGGTGATGGCGCTATTACTATGTTGATGGGGGATATTTGACTGTGTTGGTGGTGGGGGGTAGTGGTAGTGGTGATGGTGATGGTGATGGTGGTGGTGTTTGGGATTTTTTTGATGGGTGGTGGTGGCCGGTTGTTGTGGCGGCAGTGGAGGAAACCAATTAGTTTGGAAGGTGTTGGGGTGGGGATCAGGATGGGGTGGTGGGGGTGGGGTTGGATTTGGGATTGGAATTGGGTGACTTGAATTTGAATAGTGACAAAAATATTGAGTAGTCATGATAAAAAAAAAAAAAGTAAGTTGTGAGTCTTGTGACCAATAAATAAAGATATGTGACCAATTATGGATTATTGTAACCAACTATTTGGCAATTGTGACAAAAATATTGATTAATCGTGATCAAGAAATGAGTAAGTTGTGATCAATAAATAATGTGACAAATTATGGATGATTGTGGTCAATTATATTAGAGAATATGACCAATTGTGACTTTATGTGACTATTGGACGATGGCGTAATGTGACTTACAGTTGTGTTAAATATGAGTATGTGTGATCGAGTTGTGACTTTATGTGAGCAAATTGTGACCTGTGATCGAATTGTGACCTTGTATAACCAACTGTGACTTTGTGTGATCGTGACTTTGGGGTTGGGGTGGGTGAGGTTTTGCAACTAAATTTATAATTTTGACTGAATTGTGACCTTATATGACTAGCTATGACTGTGACCACCTGTGACTTTGCATGTGGGGTGACGTGGGGGTGAATTTTGCAAGTAAATTTGTAATTGTGACCGGACTGTGACCTCGTGTGACCTAACTGTGATCTCGTTTGACCTAACTGCAACTTTGTGTGATTGAACTATGATCTCGTGTGACCAACTGTGACTTTAGGGGTGGGTCGGTAGGTGTGTGGGGTTTTGCAACTAAATTTGTATTTGTGACTGAATTGTGACATTGTGTGACTAACTGTAACTTTGTGTGACCAGTTGTGACTTTGTATGTGAGGTGAGGTGGGGTGAATTTTACAATTAAATTTGTAATTGTAACCGAATTATGAAATTGTGTGACCAATTGTGACCTAACTGTGACCTCGTTTGACCAAACTACGACTTCGTGCGAACGAACTGTGACCTTGTGTGACCAAACTATGACTTTGTGTGACCAAATTTGACTTGCGGGTGAGGTGAATTTTGCAACTAAATTTGTAATTGTGAAATAATTGTGACTTTGTATGACTTACTGTGACTTTGTGGGTTGGATGGAGTTGCTGTGAAATTTGCGACTAAATTTGTAATTTTGACTGAAATTTGAATGTGTGACCAATTACTTACTTACATTGCACTTACTCTATTCTATCAATTTATATTGTGCAACACTATATCTAAGTGATATACTTGCTTTATCAATTAAGTTTACACATTTATAGAACACTACATTGATAGTTAAGTTACTTGCAACACTAAGTGTTCATACTTGTACCCATTGATTTTTAAGTTTAAGATTATTTATCGAAAAAGTTTTATAAACCAATTCACCCCCTTCTTGATTAGTTTATCTTTGGGCTAACAACTTTGTGTAACCAATTGGGACTTTGGTTAGGGTGGGTGACTAAATTTGTAATTACGACCGAAATGTGACTTTGTGTGATCAATTATGACTTTGTGAGGGTGGGGTGGGATTGCAGTGAAATTTGTGACTTTATGTGACCAATTGTGACTTTGGGAGTGTGGGTGAGGTAGGTGGGGTGGGTGGGATGGGGTGAAATTTGTGACTAAATATGTAATTTTGACCAAAATGTGACTTTCTATGACCAACTGCTACTTTGTGACGTGGGTAGGGATGGGGTGAGGTGGGGTGTGATGTGGTTGGTAAAGAAGAATTTTTTTTGGAGGTGCGGTGCGATTAGGGTGAAATTTGCTATTACATTTGTAATTGTGATTTTGTGTTATAAATTTGTAGGTGGGGTGGGGTGGGGGGTTGGGTGGGAAACGTCGAGAGAGAAAACAGGGATGGAGCCAGGATTTCGAGTGAGTGGGCGTCAAAATTTTCAAATGGTGGAAGGGTGGAGGCCCCCTCCCCGGGGTTCAGGGGCGAAGCCCCCGAAATTTTTTTAAACCAAAATGATTGAAATGATGAAGCAATAAACCAAAAACTAAACTAAGTTAACTAACAAGTAACAACTAACCAATGTAATGTAGTAATTCACAAAAGAAAAGACCTATAACTGAAAAGTAAATGTAAACTTT
Source organism: Ligustrum vulgare (assembly GCA_963555705.1). Lineage (NCBI taxonomy): Eukaryota > Viridiplantae > Streptophyta > Magnoliopsida > Lamiales > Oleaceae > Ligustrum > Ligustrum vulgare. The sequence continues at coordinate 45,930,177 of OY743168.1, forward strand.
CAAGGTAAGAGATACAAGTAATTAACATTGTATCCACTTCTTGTATAAACATAATGATTGCAGAGAGAGAATTAAGATCAAAAGAAATAAATCCAAGATGGCAAATTTTTTTTTCTTTATTATTATTATTTTTTTTGGACTCAAAAATTTATTTATTTTTTCAGTAGGGGCCAATACCCCCACTGGGCCTTAATAGGCTACGTGACTGAGAGAGAAGAGAAAAAAATTGATTTTCGTGGGGTAGGTAGGGAGGATGGGGTGGGTAGGGTAGTGTTGGAGTGGGGTGGGGAAAGTGGAAGGAAAAAATCATTTTGGTGGGTGGGGTTGTTGGGTAGGGCTAGGGTGGGGTTAGTGGTTGGGTGAGGGCTGGTGGATGGGTGGGAAAATATAGAAGAAAAATCATTTTATTGTGGGGTGGGTCGGGGTGAGTGGATGGGCGAGGGTGGGTCGTGGCAAAAATAGAAAAAAAAATCATTTTTGGGGTGGGTGGCGTGGGGTGGGGTGTATGGGCCGGGACGGGTGTGGGTGTGGAAAAAATAAAAGAAAAATCATTTTTGGGGTGGGTGGGGGTGTGGGTTGGAAAAAATAGAAGAAAAATCAATTTTTGGGGTGTGGTCGGGGTGGTTGGGTGGTGGATGGACACGGGTTTATTAAGTATTGTTTGAAGAGTTTTTTATTTAAAAAATATATTAGTTTTAATTTAATATGTAATTGAAAATTATATTATATTATATTATATTATATTATATTATATTATATTAACTAATTACTAATTAAGACCTAATTTAAAAAAAAAAAAGTTTGTCAACTTTAAAAAGAGATAATTTTAAGTTTGTAGTTATATACTTTTCCCTTAATTTATCTTGCTTTTGTTGGTTGGACTTGTGAGTCTATTATTATTTAATTGGATCTGCGTGCCTATTGTTTAATTTATTTAGGTTTGAGAGCTCTAATGACTAAAATGTAGATATGGGCCTGCGCATCCATTTGATACAGGCATGTGTGCCAATTAGTATAGGATCCATGTTACAGCAGGCCACAAGAAGCGACTAATATAGGATACAGGTAATAATATATATTTATGATTAATTTGATCTTAAATTCAGTTAGCTCCAGACTCTTAAAATTGGAGATGGACTCTAATTTGATATTTGATTAAAATTTTATTTTAATTAAATAAACACGTCAATTAAAGTAATTTCTTAATTTTATTAATTAATTACAAAATTGAATTTTATTTTAGGAGTTTTATTTTAAATTAATATGTTGATTCAATTTTCCTCCTTTTGGATGTAGAGTTGGACTCTAATTTGATATTTGATTAAAATATGATTTTAATTAAATAGACTCGGTAATTAAAGTTGGTTAATTAATTTGATTAATTAATTAATTATTGTTCAGATCTGTTTTATCTAAATTAGTTTAGATGACCTAGATTGCTAGAAACTTGAAATTTGTTTATATAATATTAGATATTATATTATTATACATTTATATGATGAATGTGTATTTAGTGGATGGTTGTGGACCCGACCCATATGATTGGTTGAATGCCTAGTTAATTTATCCTGCTTTTATTGATTGGCCCGCGAGTCTATTATTATTTAATTGGGCTATTATTTAATTTATTTAGGCTTGCGAGCTCTAGTTTGTAGATATGGGCCTGCGCAGCCATTTGATACGTGCATGTGTGCCAATTAGTATAGGATAAAGGTTGTCGCTGGCCACAAGAAGACAACTAATATATGATACAAGTAATATTATATGTATGATTAATTGCATGGTTGATATTAGTTCATATACATAGGAATGATAAGACCAAATCTCTCACTTAAAAATTATATTAAGTCATATGCTTTCCATTGTTATAATGAAAAATTAAAGTTTGTTACCGATGCCAGCTTGTTAAGTCACTCAAGACTATTCACTAGTAGATATGTTTCTCATTATGAAGTATCAAATACTTCTGAACAATGGGTCGAATTTAACCAAAACCACATCCCTTATTGAGTAAATCAAAAGGGATATAATTTTTGGAAGTGATTTATTAAATTCGTGTTAATTGGTTAATACAAAGTGTCTTCCATTGTTATAGTGAATAAACCAGAATTCACCCTCGATATCGGCTTGTTGAGTCACTTAAGGCTACGAGTGGGAAGATATGTTTATCACTATGAAACATAAGATGTTTCTGAACATTGGGTAGAATTTATCTGAAATCTATCTTTTATTGAGTCACTCAAGGAGATGAGATTATGGAGGCACAGTCAAATAAATACATATGATGTGTGCGGAAACAGTTGTCTACTTGATGATCTCGGAATCACATGGAGATGTGATTGATAAGAGTATCTACCTGGATGTTTTATTAGGGCTTGTTGAGTCATTAAAAGTTCTAATAAAACCAAGGGATCTTAGCCTACTATGAATCTAGCTGGATTTTACGAGATTAAAGTATAAGGTCATTAATTCTAGTTAAATAGTGGGATAATCGATTTAATAAAAGACCTTATGTAACGCCCAGGCTAGGAAAGCTTAAATGATTTGATATGTACTACTCTACTAACAAGGTGCACATTCTTTTCTGGAAGTCTATTGTCAGAAACTCCACAGTTAAGTGTACTTGGCTTCGAGCAATTCTATAATGGGTGATGTTGGGTGCATTTTACATGCATATTTTATACATTTATGGTAATACTTTTTGAGTAATTTGGACAAATATCTACTTTAATGTGCATATTTTGTGGTCAAATAGGTTTAACATTCAACTACATGGAGAAAACACAAGATAGAAGCTAAATGAAGGATTTATTGAAGAAATTGAGGAGAAAAGAGAGAAATCTTGCAAGGATTAGAAGTTTGAGGACCGATCTGTTACTTTCGAAAAGTTGTGGAATTCTCGCGCAATTGGTCCAGGGACTAAATTGAAAGTTCTCAAAAGATGAAGGACCTCAAATGCAATTTTAGAAGGGCTTAATCGAAAGAAATCGAAAACATTGGGGACCAAGTCGATCGATATCTAAAGTTGGAGGACCTCAATTGCAATTAAAAGAGGATCAAGCTGCAAGACATCAATCAGGTGAACCAAGCGAACGCGTGGTTAAGCACTGGTTGCGTTCGCGAATCAAGCCTAAAATCCAATCCGAGAGTTTTCAAGTCAACCATGCGATCACGAGTCATTCAACCACGCAATCGCGTGGTCAAAAAATTGACCGATAATCTGGGCCGACCCAGTGCGACCCGATTCGGCCCAAATACTGTTGTTCGCGGATCTACGCGAAAATTGGTGTTTTTAGGGCATTTTTGCTAGGGTTTACGCATACTTTTCTCTCCATTTTCATCCCAAAAACCAATTTTTCTCATTTGTTCTTCAATTCCTTGCTATTTTCTTTTGTAATTAGTTAGTATAGTTGATGAATGTTGATGAAGGGAAGAAATACCAACAACATTGTAGAAGAACTTTGATGTTTTGTAGCTTCAAGCATTGTTGAAGGGGAGTTTTTATTTTTAAATCTTCATAATTCTTCATATACTTGAATCTATTGTTGAAATGATGTATTTAATTCTTGAATTTCATTGTTATTTCATCATGGGCTAAACTATTTTGTGTTGGGATTATTGATGAAGCTTGACCTAGCTTAGTTGATTTTAATGCTTGTATTAAGAATTTAAGATATTTATTATCTTGTGCATTTATTGTTGTATTTATTGACTTGCATTTATTGTGACCACATTTATGCTTGCATTTCATGGGATGTGCAATTATTGAGAAATTGTTGTGTATTCTAGATCAATACAATATTTGCTCTAAGTTCTTGTTTAGGATAGAGATATACCTAAAATCCTAGATGATCCATTGAGCTATTTTTACATAAGTTTAATGCAATTTGTGTGTTTTTAATCCACATAGAGATATAGTAGATTAATTCCACTAATTAGGGTTGATTTCACTCGAGAGAGGTAATTGGCTAAGCTTGGAAAATCGGGTCTAAAATGATTAATGAATTGCATTTCTATTTGCTTGTTGAGAATTCAATTAGGTAATGGTCAAGTGGAATCAAGAATCTCAACACTCCTTTATCATCTATTTATCATCATTTTCTAGTTATTTACTTACAATTGTGATTTTAGCTTTAGTATTAACTCAATTCCAAAACCAAAACTTTATTGTGTGTGTTTCTTGTTAAAATTGATTAAATTAGGGTGTAATTGAAATAGACAATCCTTGTGGGATCGATAAACTGGACTCATTTAGTCCACTATCACTTGTATGCGATTCGTGCATTTGCGGTGTGTTTTTAGCGAACAAGTTTTTGGTGTCGTTTTCGGGGATTGTTTCTATTTAAGCTACATTTTAGTTGATATTAGTTTTGACTATTAGTTACTTTTGTTTCTTGTATAAATTTTGTTTTGTTTTGTTTTGTGTAAAAAATCTTCTAATTTTTTGTGTTGTTCTAGGTTGTTAATTGTGCATGCGTCGAAGTAGAAGTCTTGATCTAGTTGAAATAGATCCGGATATCGAGGGAACTTTTCGACATAGGTTAAGGGAACAACAAGAAGCTAGGAGACAACTTTTTACTGGGATGGAAGGAGATAGGGTTAACATCGACCTTAATGCTCCAGCTACAATTCCTCCAAGGGGTGGAATCCCACCCGGTTTTGACCCTCAAGCGGTTAGAGTTCAAGAGGCCGTTGTTAATGAAGAAGACATGCTTTTTGGAGACTTCATGAATCCTCCTAGTGTCGAGAATCAATCTAGCATTGTCTATCCCTCTTACAATCATCCAAATTTTCAACTTTGGCCTGATGTCATCAATTTATTTTCCAACACTGTCTCATTCTATGGGAGGACCGATGAAAATCCACACGCCCATGTGGTACGGTTCCTAGAGAATTGTAGCAACTTCAACTATGAGGGTGTTAATGTGGAGGCAATCCGGATGAGGTTATTTGGACACACTTTGAAAGATAAAGCAAGAGAATGACTTGACACTTTGCCTCCGGGGAGCATCACTACTTGGGTGGAGTTTGTCCAAAGGTTCACTATAAAAAATTTTCCACCATCTAGAGTTGCTAAACTCAAACATGATATTACTACATTTCAACAATTCGAGATGGAGAGCTTTCATGAAGCTTGGGAGAGATTCAAGGATATGCTTAGGAAGTGCCCGAATCATGGGATTACATTGGGGCAACAAGTCAACCACTTCTATGCCGGGCTAACTCCTCCTTGCCGTTCAAATGTGGATTCATCCTCTAATGGGTCCATCAAAACAAAGAGCATTCGGGAGGCTTATGATTGTTTGAGATCATGAGTGAACAAAGTGCAATGTGGCCGGATAGAAGTGCACCAAGGAGTTCTAGTGGTGCACGAGGGGGTGATGATTATGTACTTGTCTTGTCAAAGATTGATTCCTTAGCCAATAAAGTGGAAGGGTTATCTACTTCAACCTCTCGGCCCATCAACATGGTTCAAGTCCCTCCGGTATGTGATATATGTGGGGCTAATCATCAAAGCTCTATGTGTCCATTGGTGGCAAGTGGTTCTTCATCTACCAAGCAAGTTGCTTATGCTCAAAATTTCCAAAGCCAAGGGTTCAATCCATATGCTCCTACATACAATCCCGGTTGGAGAAATCATCCCAATCTATCTTATGGCAACAATCAAAATGTGTTGAATCCAAAGCCACAAGAGAAGAAAGAGGGATGGGAAGAGGCTATCACCAAGCTAGCAAACCATCAATTGCAATATTAAGAACGCAATGACGCCTCTTTGAAAAATTTAGAGAAGCAAGTGGGCCAAATAGCTAAACTTCTCTCGGAAAGGCAACAAGGAGCTTTTCCTAGTAACACCGAGAAAAATCCTAGGGAGAATGTTCAAGCTATTACAACAAGGAGTGGGGTGCAATTTTCCGAGATCACGGCCCCACAACCAACAACTCAATCAAACAAAGCTCCCATTGAAGAAAATGAGCCTATTCAAGCATTCGAAAAAGTGGTTGAAATGCCAAAGGAAAGTGAGCCGGAAGCATCCACATCAAAGGCCCCAACACCGATCAAGGCTTATGTGCCTCCTATTCTCTTTCCTCAAAGGTTGCAAAAGCAAAAGCTCGATAGTTAATTCGGCAAATTTTTGGAAGTGTTCAAGAAGCTACACATTAACATTCCTTTTGCCAATGCATTAGCTCAAATGCCAAGCTATGCGAAGTTCATGAAGGATATTCTATCCAACAAAAGAAGGCTTGAAGAGCATGAGACAGTGATGCTAACTGAAGAATGTAGTGCCATCATTCAAAACAAGCTTCCTCCAAAAATTAAAGATCCAGGGAGTTTTACTATTCCATGCACTATTGGTGATGTTAATTTTAGTAAATCTTTATGTGATCTTGGTGCTAGCATTAATTTGATGCCTTTGTCCATTTTCAGGAAATTGGAATTGGGGGAAGCTAAAGCAACCACCGTGTCTCTACAATTGGTGGATATGTCCATCAAATATCCTCGGGAGATCATTGAGGATGTTCTTGTGAAGGTGGATAAATTCATCTTTCCGGCGGATTTCATTATTCTAGACATGGAGGAAGATCATGACATTCCAATCATATGGGGAAGGCCATTTTTAGCAACTGGGAGGGCTCGTATTGATGTGTAAGAGGGGCAATTGATTTTGAGTGTGCAAGATGAGCAAGTCACCTTCAATGTGTTTAAGGCCATTAAATATCCCTCGGAGTCAAACTCATGTTTTCGAGTGGATGTCATGGATCATCTAGTGGTAAACTCCTTCAACCGAGGACTTTCTAAGGATCCATTGGAGTCTTGCATTGCCCACTCTTTGACTATTGAGGATGATGATCATGAAGTTGAACAAATGGCTCATTACTTGGAGGCATCACCACAATATCAACACAAGAGGCCCCCTACTTTGAGGAGTTGAAAAAGAGTTCTTCACCGCCCCTCCCATCTCTTGAGAAGGCACCTACCCTCGAGCAAAAGCCTCTTCCTTCTCATTTGAGGTATGCTTACTTGGGAGAATCTTCCACCCTTCCGGTCATTATTTCTAATTTATTGAATGAGTTGGAGGAAGACAAATTGCTTTGGGTATTTAGGGAGCACAAGGAGGCTATTGGATGGACCATCTCGGATATTCGAGGTATTTTCCCTTCGTTATGCATGCATAAAATTCTTATGGAGGATGATTTCAAACTTTCGGTGGAGCATCAACGTCGGTTAAATCCTAACATGAAGGAAGTGGTAAGAGCCGAAGTGGTGAAGTGGCTTGATGCGGGTATTATCTATCAAATCTCGGATAGTGCATGGGTGAGCCCGATGCAAGTAGTGCCAAAGAAAGGAGGTGTTACCGTAGTAGAGAATGAAAATAATGAGCTTATTCCAACAAGGCCAGTGACGGGGTAGAGAGTTTGCATTGATTATGGCAAGCTCAACAATGCTACTATGAAGGATCATTTTTCCCTTCCATTCATCGATCAAATGCTTGAGTGATTGGTGGGTCACTCTCATTATTGCTTTCTAGATGGGTATTCGGGCTATAATAAAATTTCTATAGCCTCGGAGGATCAAGAAAAGACAACATTCATATGCCCATATGGAACTTTTGCATATAGGAGGATGCCCTTCGGTCTTTACGATGCCCCCGCCACTTTCCAACGGTGCATGATGGCTATCTTCTCCGACATGGTGGAGAAATTTATTGAGGTATTTATGGATGACTTCTCGGTTTTTGGTACTTCATTTGATGATTGTTTGAATAATTTGAGAATGGTGCTAAAAAGATGTGAGGATACCAATTTGGTTTTGAATTGGAAAAAATGCCATTTCATGGTTCGAGAGGGGATAGTTCTTGGGCACCGGATTTCAAGTAAAGGGATTGAGGTTGATAAGGCAAAAATTCAAGTTATAAAAAAATTACCTCCCCCAACCTCGGTGAAGGGCATAAGAAGCTTCTTAGGGCATGCGGGATTTTATAGGAGGTTTATCAAAGACTTCTCAAAAATCACGAAGCCACTATGTTCGTTACTTGAGAAAAGTGCCACATATGATTTCTCTAAAGAGTGTCTCCAAGCTTTTAACACTCTTAAAGAGAAACTCATTATGGCACCTATTATTGTAGCTCCAGATTGGAGTTTGCCCTTTGAGCTTATGTGTGATGCAAGTGATTATGCCGTGGGGGCAGTTTTGGGGCAAATGAAGGACAAAATCTTTCATGTCATCTACTACGCTAGTAGAACCTTGACCGATGATCAATTGAATTATGCTACTACTGAGAAGGAAATGCTAGCGGTGGTCTTTTCCTTTGATAAGTTTCGGTCATATCTTTTTGGCTCAAAGGTGATTGTGTATACCGACCACTCTGCCCTCAAGTATTTGTTTGCAAAGAAGGATGCCAAGCCGCGGTTAATTAGATGGGTTCTTCTTCTCCAAGAGTTTGGTTTGGAGATTCGTGACAAGAAGGGGAAGGATAATCTTGTAGCCGATCACTTATCTAGACTTGACCAAACCGAGGACGTTATTGATGACGAGATAAGTGAGGTATTCCCGGATGAGCAACTTTTCCAAATCATGGATCTTCTACAAGCTTCTAGTGTGCCATGGTATGCGGACCATGTGAATTTTCTTGCAAGTGGCATCACTCCCCCGGACCGCTCTTATCAAAAAAGGAAGAAATTCTTTGCGGATATCAAGCATTATTTTTGGGATGACCCGTTGTTGTTCAAAAGGGGTCCGGATCAAATCACTAGAAGGTGTGTGCCCAAGGAGGAGATGGAGAAGATTCTTGAGCAATGTCACTCATCACCTTATGGAGGCCATTTTGGTGCAGTGAAAACTGCATCAAAGGTTCTTCAGTCGGGATTTTATTGGCCCACTTTATTCAAAGATGCTCACACGCTTGTGTCCAAATGTGACCGATGCCAACGCCTGGGTAATATCTCTAACCGAAATGAAATGCCCTTAAATTCTATTTTAGAAGTGGAGATATTCAATGTTTGGGGTATTGATTTCATGGGACCTTTTCCATCGTCCTTTTCTAATCAATACATTTTAGTTGCGGTGGACTATGTGTCAAAGTGGGTAGAAGCGGTAGAACTCCCCACAAATGATGCTCGAGTTGTGGTGAATTTCTTAAAGAAAAATATTTTTACTCGTTATGGCACCCTCGAGCTATCATTAGTGATGGAGGAAAACACTTTTGTAATCGTCTCTTCGACTCACTTTTGACCAAGTATGGAGTCAAACATCGAATATCCACTCCTTATCATCTGCAAACAAGTGGGCAGGTTGAAATTTCAAATAGAGAGTTGAAAAAGATCCTTGAAGTGATGATGAATGTCTCGAGGAAAGATTGGTTCAAGAAATTGAATGATGCATTATGGGCATACCGCACCGCTTTCAAAACCCCTATTGGTATGTCTCCATTTCGCCTTCTATTTGGTAAATCATGTCATCTCCCAGTTGAGCTTGAGCACCGAGCCTATTGGGTAACAAAAGCCTTGAATTTTGATATGAAATTGGCCGGTGAGAAAAGACTACTCCAACTCAATGAACTTGACGAGTTGCGACTTGAGTCATATGAAAATGCTCGGATTTACAAAGAGAAGACAAAGAGGTGGCATGACAAAAACATTGTGAAGCGGGACTTCCAAATTGGGGCAACAAGTACATCTTTACAACTCAAGACTTCGATTGTTCCCCAGTAAACTCCGCTCTAAATGGTCGGGACCTTTCACTATTTCTCAAATATTCTCACACGGAGCGGTCGAACTTTATCATGGAAGCAAAGGGAACTTCAAAGTCAATGGGCAACGCTTGAAGCCATACTTGGGGGGTGGTTATGAAAAGGAGAAGTCATCCATCCCTCTTGCAAATCCGGAGTAATCGTATCCAAAAGTCGAGCTTATGACTTTAACCAAGCGCTTTTTGGGAGGCAATCCAAATTTCTACCCTTTTAATTACTTGTTGATATTTACTTGTTGCAATTTTTTTATTATGTCTAACCTGGTTAATTACCAACTTTTGTAGGTTCAAAATTTTTGAAATCCTAGGCAACTTTTTCCTCAACAAGTTTGGAGGCGATTTGTGAATCAAGAGAATCAAAGCTTAGGTTAATTTGGAACATCATTCATGCATCAATCCGGGGAAGTTCCATCACCCACTCCTTTCTTTTTATTATGCTATTGTCAACATTGAGGGCAATGTTTGATTTAAGTTTGGGGGTGTTGAGATCATGTTGCTATATGAACATTTTACATTGTCTTGCCGGCCCTTGGTGTTTTGATGTTTGAAATTGTTTATTTTGTTTGGAATATTGACATGCTAGATAGCCTTGCCGGCTTATAAGATTTTGATGTTTGAAATCGTTGTTAATTCATGAGTTATGACCAAATTTGCTACTTGTGCTATTTTCTTTAAATGGTTATCCATGAAAGATCCTAATTACATGAGCATAATATTCATGATTGATTGTTGGTGAAATTTGAGAATTGTTGAAGGTTGAACAGGTTATAGGAGTAGATGAACTAGGTTGTGAGCTTGCATGTAATTTATATCAACCTATCCAATTCTCCTAATGTTCTAGATTTCTTGACCATAATGTAAGACAAGTTTGGGGGTGGTTGACCCGTCAAAGGAAACGGTCTAGACGACCGGCCTACATCCCCTCGACTGAGCGAACGCATCCGGCTTCGGGAAAGGCCGGCTTGCGTCCTCTTGTCCCCCCGTTCAGGCCTTGAAGGTTATATCTATTCTCTCCGCTTGTTTCGCCGCGAGTTCACTTCTTTCCTCTCGCTACACTTCGCTCGGATATGAAAATAATGGTCAAAATCGGATTAAATTGTCAACTGCCCCTATCGGAAATAGGATTGACTAGCAATTCCGAAGGAACTGGAGTTACATCTCTTTTCCATTTCCATTCCAGAGGTGTAATGATTCCATGCATATGGAAGTAAATCTTTGTGTGGAGTGTCTTTCGCCAAGTATAAGCTAAGTAATGACCATATGCTAGAGTTCTAAGCCCATTTTAATTTTTGGATTGCATTGCCATATCTCGAAGCCTTTTTGACTTGAGTAATTAAGCCTGTAGGAGTATCTTGAAACTTGGGAGTCACCGGCCGAAAGCTCCACTAGTACAGAAACGGCTATTCGCGTCGGTTGTAAAGGGATATTCGCGTCGGTTGTAGCAGCGACGCCTATGGAAGCGACGCACAATGTTCAGAGTTTAGGCGTCGGTTGTGAACCGATGCGTAAAACAAAAAAAAGGCGTCGGTTGTAGGTGCACAACCGACGCCTCAAACATACCAAAAGGCGTCGGTTGTAGGGGCACAACCGACGCCTAAAATATAACTATGGGCGTCGGTTGTGCCCCTACAACCGACGCGCATAGTACCATCGTGGGCGTCGGTTGTGCCCCTAAAACCGACGCCCATGAGTGCATTCTATTGCATCGGTTTAAGGACACAACCGACGCCTTTTATTGATCTAACCCCGCCAAACCTCCTATACACTCCTATACACGCGCGCACGCACGCACGCACGCAACTGTATATTATATTTTGTCCGCATTGTACATCCCATCAATAATCAACAATCATCAATCAATATATATATATAGAAATGCATAACAAAATTAAATAACTCAACAAATAGAATTTTAAATTAATTTGTCAACAAATTTGTTCATACATAACATTAAAAATCAAAATTATACACAGTTTTTGACAAAGTATTGAGCCCATAAATTTCGAACCTCGTCGATTTCCTCCATTGAGTAAAATTCCTGAAATGCCTAAAAACAATTAAAAAGAATTAATAATTATTATGTTTATAAAATAGAAATCGTATAAATAACTTATACCTTGTCTAGAGAAGTAAGTTGAGAATGAGCCGTGACTATCTCCAACATGTTTCTCATAACATAGTAGCCACACTCATCTCCTCCAGGTTGTTGAGGACACTGAAATTTGAACCTTTAAAATTAATATCTAATGAAAGTGAATATATATATATATAATTCAAAGATTTGTAAAAACTTGGAAAGCTTAGCTAGTTTTCATACCGAGATTTTTTTCCAATTTACATTGGACTATGTCCTCTGGCCTTCTAATGACCAAAATGCTCGGAAGGCCCTAAAATATCGATGGATATCATGAATAAGTTATAGAGATAATAATGAAACGCAAAAATCCTAAAAAAAAATTGACAGAGTCTCCCCTAAAAATTGAACTTATCCAACCTGTAAAGAGACCTATTATTGAAAACTATCCTAATAACTATCATAATCACAACATATACACATCAATTTCACATCAAATTCTCCACGATTATTCTATGAAACTAGCCCAACTTATATATCAACCTTGCACTAAACTAAAAACCATGAAAAATGCAATAATTACTTACATATTCAATGAAGGCTTGATTTCTATGGTACGCTTACAAGATTGAGCTGAATCTATGAAGTACACCTTGTTGGCTTCGCAACATATCACAAGCAACATCCAATGATTCCTACGTATTATGAACGTGTAAATACACATTGAAATGTCTAATGGTTCAAATTTTAAGTAAAAATGATCTTACTCCTGGAAGTACGGCGCTAAAATGAATTTCTTAGATCTCAGTGCTGTCATTGCTTCAACCATGTAACTCACAACACTATCTTCTTGTGTTTTTACTCTGATTGACGCAATCTTTGACGGACACATAAATCCAACTGCCTGAACACCGATTTCCTCACACAACCCATGAAGGAACCTAAAAATAATAATCAATGAATAAAATGAAATGAAAATTTAAATGATATATATATATGCATTAAACAGCCTTACATTATGAATACTTGCAAGATAGATATATTCAGCCATCTCATTGAAAGCAAGTCGGTGATGTTGTCGATTGTAACATAAAGACTTTCATCGTCCTTGTGATGAAGCACAGATGCATCTAAAGGCAATTGGATGTAGTCTGTACCAACAGGCAATGTAAGGATCAGAGTGTGTAGCCGCTTGCAACTATCACCCAGACGTTGTAACGTTGCATCATCAACGAGCGGGAGTCGTCGGGTAGATGATAGATCAAAACTCTGGGTATTTTTACATTTTCCAATTTTTTTTACTTTTTTTGTCAACTCTTCCTACAATTACAGAATTTTTATCATCATAACACGTCTAATATAATTTTAAATGTGAGTAAAATTCGAAAGAAACGTCATGTAAATAAAAATTATTATTACCTCTCCTAATAATTGAAAAATTGAATTTATACATCTACTTACTCAAAATCAATAATCTACATTAACATTCAAACTAGAGTAATAAATTCATTTAAATCAATCAACATATTAAATCATAAATAATAAATTCAATTATAACCTAAAGAAATGAAGAAACTAGTTTAAACTTAAAATATGAAAATGTGTGGGTTGTATGTATTGAAGCTTGTATATACACATTTGATGAAAAATCATGAAAAAGCTTGTATATAGAACATGCATTACATAAAGGGCAATTTTATTGCCACTACATTTTAATTAATACACCACATTTAAAATATGTTTTTAATAAATACACCACAACAAATTTACAATCACAACCTTAACTCAATAAAAACAAATGAAATAATAAATAAAATATCCACATTGTGGTATCTCATCCACAAAATCACCCCACTAAATTCCAAAATTCACTGTTATCAATTTATTGATCTACTATCATCTTCTCTCGGCCAACATAACCTCATCCCCTAACCCCGTGCTCTATCCCAAAATTTAGATTCCAAGCAAAGCCATGGAGTAATGTTCTAAATTTATAATAGTACACATAAATTTTCATTAAATTTTCACATATTCACTTTCTGATACATTTGTTTTTGAGAATTTCTGCAAGTCATGATTTTCTGCAAGTATTCAATCATTAATGTATTATCATCATTCCCATAGAGTTCTAGAAATCACATGTCAGGTTGGAACAAGAATCATATCAAGAACTCTCTCAAATCAGGAAATTTTTTTGCTAAAACCAGTAAAAAACAAATGCATCCTAATAGATAAAGAAACTCTATATATTAATTAATTTTCTTGTAGCCCATTAGGGTTATTGACCACTCTCAGGAGTCGAATATATGTTCACAACAAAAAAAAACAAAAAAACAAAAAAAAAACGAAAACTACTTACCGGCCTGTAAGGTGGACGCAGCGAGGGGGGTGGGGGGTGGCGGCAGCTGTGCAAGAACTGTGGGGGTGGTGGCAGCTGGTGTAAGAATGGCGGCGGCGGCGACTTGGTGGCAAACGGAGACGGGGGCGGGCGGAGGGGAAGAGAGGTGGGTACGGGGTGTGACGAGAAAATAGGGGAGCGGGGGTGGGCTGGCTCGCGGAGGGGAAGAGATGGCGAAGGTGGCGACGGAGTGATGGTAGGGAGGAAGAGGATGGCGCGCGGGTGGAAGATGAAATGTGTGAAGAAATGAGACCTAGCCCGGGGGATTTAAATTCAATTAAAGGCGTCGGTTCTTACGTTGAACCGACGCCCATTATTTAAAGGCGTCGGTTCAACGTAAGAACCGACGCCTATAATACGCACATAGGCGTCGGTTCTTTAATCAGAACCGATGCCCATACTTGGGCGGTGGCCCCCGCGTCGGTTGTTATAAAACAACCGACGCGTTTATCTAAATCTTATTTACAATTTTGCCACCGTATTTTTATAGGCGTCGTTTTTTTCAAAAAACGACGTGAATAGCTTCTTTTTTTTGGACTATTTTGTACTAGTGCTCGCTACATGGATCAATTAGAAAGCTTGATGAGTAGGGTACTCACACACACACTTGAAAAAAAAAAAGCACATTATCATTGCATTCGCTTAATAAGTCTACCCCACTTCGTAGCCTTTTTGACTCGAGTTAATAAGTCCGTAGGGGTATTTTGAAACCTAGTACCCTTTGATCTAAAAAATCGGGGAGCTGCCGACCTAAAGCTCGCTACATGGGTCAATTAGAAAGCTTAAGTGAGTCGGGAAGTCACGAGCAAACATCATATTAGTTGTTAGAAATCATGAATTTGTACTTGCATAAGGGCTTAGATGAATAGTGGGTTTGAATTGCTTGGTATAAACTTGAATGTCGAAGCACTCATTAGTGGAGAGTCACTGCATTTCTAGGTTTTCGAGATTTTCGGTAAAACACACCCATACTAGAGTGGAAAAAGAAAGAGTGATTTGAGAGTACCCTCTAGAATTGCATTCCGGGAGTGGAAAGAAAATTATTCATTGGGGGATGAATGTCACGAGTGGGAAAGGAAAGAATTGACCACTAATGGTGGGTTAGTTTTGACTTGAAACCTCTTTACTCATCGACATTCTTGAATCTTATTGACGATTGACAGTGGCTATGCACACACGCACCGATCGAACATTGGATAAGTCAAACTCATTTTTGTAGCATTATTTGAGAACATAATTTTGAATTAATTATGCAATTTCACACTCATGGAAGATTGCGAGCTATCTACCATTGTTGATCAGTTTGTCAGTATTTTTGTAGATGCATGTAAATATTTTTGCTCGGGACGAGCAAGAGTTTAAGTAGTTTGGGGGTATTTGTTGGGTGCATTTTACATGCATATGTCATACATTTATGGTAATACTTTTTGAGTAATTTGGACAAATACCTACTTTAATGTGCATATTTTGTGGCCAAATAGGTTTAACATTCAACTACATGGAGAAAACACAAGATAGAAACTAAATGTAGGATTTATTGAAGAAATTGAGGAGAAAATAGAGAAATCTTGCAAGGATTAGAAGTTTGGGGACTAATCTGTCACTTTCGAAAAGCTGTGGACTTCCCGCGTAATTGGTCCAGGGACTAAATTGAAAGTTCTTAAAAGATGAAGGACCTCAAATGCAATTTTAGAAGGGCTTAATCGAAAGAAATCGAAAACATTGGGGACCAAGTTGATCGATATCTAAAGTTGGAGGACCTCCAACATAAGTAACAAATGAGAAAATGTGTGCTAAAATTAATGCATCAGTGCACAAAATATTGACTTAAAAACAATGGCAAATCCATGACTGAAATTCAGCTAGAGCGACCGTTTACCGTTGATTGACGATCGTCAACGGCCACAACACAATAAAACGTAGTTTTCATGAAATATAAAAAAATAATCCATATACATATATTATATAAAAAATCAATAAACTGTAATGTAAATCCAAAATTCACCATAAACCAATAATCAAAATTCACGCAAGAGGAATATGGGTCTCGCAAGTGACCATCGTAAAAATACACTGAAAACTAAAAAGTCACATTTGCGCAAAATATTGCAACACTTAAAAGTTAAAATTGAGTGTCACCTAAGCTTTGAGAATGCACTGAGATAAGGTTCTACTGAGTTCCTTGCCTGCTAGATGTGTGGTGTTGCGGTTGCTACCTACTGTTAAGTGCATTTTTTATACACGTTTTATGCCTTTAAATTTGTATTTTTGGAGTATCTAGAGCAAATATATACTAAACTATACATATTTTGTGTTTAAATAGGATAACATTCAAGTTTGAGGCAAAATAAAGTGTGAAATATGCCAAAATCGGAACTTTGGGGACCAATTTGTCACTTTTAGAAAGTTTCGAACTTGTTGTGCGATTAACTAAAGGACCAAATTGAAAATCATAGAAGTTGAAGGACCTAAAGAGCAATTTTGAAGGACCTACTTGAAAGAATTTTGAAAATCTGGGGTCAAATTGATAGACATTGAAAGATAAATGACTTAATTGTAATTAAAAAAGGCACTAGGCGTGGGTGTGGTTTCATATGGTTCTGATTCCTAGGGAACCGAAACGAACCAAGAATCGATGGTTCTTTTGAAAAAAAAAAGCGCTGGTTCTTTTTGCAAGAGAAGAATCAAACCGTTCGGTTCTTTTGGTTCTGGTACTAGTTCCAATTTTCTAAACTAAAATTTTCAAACTTAAGCGATGAATCCATGGTATATTCTGACTGGTAAAAGTCGTAAGACGGTAAGGTCATCGACCTTGATCAAAATGCCAATACAATACTCAAAATCCTTAACATCAAAATAGTCACTCCCTTCCAGAAAGTAATGTATCTCCTCATTCGCGTGTATGTGCTCCTTCTAAAATTCTTCAATTTATGCTCATAATTCTCCACCTTTTCAAGGAACAATCGTACAAGTCCCGCAAATTCTTGATAACAATATAACAATTAATTGTAAGATGAAGAATGAAGATTTATTATTTGTTGATTCTTGGAGAACTAACGGTTGAAGGCTTGATGGCTAAACGACAGAACCAGTGAAAGAAAAATAATTTTTGATCTATGGTTTTTCGTTTATTACTTTTTTTACTTATAATTATTGTAATGTTAAATGAGTTAATAGTTGTTGGGTAATTGATATTGACAAATGGACCGGATAACATGTATTAAGATTTATAATTGATGTTTTTTTATTTTTTTAAATTTATATTTTAAAAAAATAAAAATAACGTGTTTTGTTCTGGTTCTTAACCAAGAACCGGAATCGACGGTTCTTGATTTTTAGAACTAGAACCGTTTAAAATTTTGATAGAACCGAATCGAATCGAACCGAGACTGAACCGAAACCAAACCGAACCGAACTGAACTGCTGGTTCCGGTTCTTTTGCTCAGGCCTAAAAGGGACGAAGCTATAAATCCACTCATTAGCTTAACCACGCAGCCACGGGTTCAAACCAGCATGGCCAGGACTAGAATCATGGTTTCAGCAGAGTCCAAAGTCCCTGGCAAAAACTGAACTGTGTGGTCGCGCCTCTTGACGCCGCGCGACTGCGCAGCTATTAAAAAAAGCAAAAAAAAAAAAAAAAATGCTGTCTCTCGTGGGTTTGTTCGATTTTGGGGGGGGGGGGGGTTTGGGTCATTTTTGGGTAAATATAAATACTAAAACTTTTTTTTAGCTAGGGTTAAGTAAGTTCTACTGTCTCTTTTAATTTTTTTTTTTTCTCTCTCAAAATTTTCATTTTTAATGTAATGTTAAGTTAAAGTTTTTATGTTTCAGTAATCTTTTTCTACATTCAAGTTTTTTGTTGTTGTTTAAGCTTTTGATTATTATTATTTTCTCACATTTCCACCAAAAATTCCATTTATTTTTAGTGCATTTAATGTATTATGCTTGAGTTGTTAAAGATATTAATGGATGATAGAGAAACATGATTCAAAGTGAAGAAAGCTTGAAGCATTCACTTAAAGAACTTAACTAGAAGGGGAGTTCTCTTTATTATCTTTTTTTAATCCTTTATTTAGCTTGTTATTGAAATGATTATGTAGTTAATGTTATTGTTATTTTACTGTAAGACCGCTTTTCATTTTTACGTGCAATTTTAAATTTCACGTAATATAGTTGTGAATGTTATTATAAATTATAAATTTATGATCGTTAATGTCTATAATTGGAATTATTTTGCAGTGGAAGGACTTGGATGCCGTCTCGATCAATGTACCAATTTGAAAGTTTATAAATTGGTTATTTTAATTATTTACGTGCAATTCTATGTGATTAATTGTCTTATTGCCTAAGCATGTTATTTTTCTATTTTATTATGCCAATTTGAAATTTTAGGGGAGAGTTTAGTGTCAATCGAGGGTAAATAGAACTTATAGACTTACTTAAACAAAAGAGGAGATTTGAGGGACTGATTCGCAAATTCCAAAAGATTTAAAACTTAACCTAACCTAATTAATCCCTCACTCTGCTCTCTATTTCGGTCTCTCTCTCACACTCACGCTCTCTCGGTCTCTCTCCCTCATCCTCGCTCTCGTCTCCGCCTCACTCTTCCTCTCCGTCTCGCTCTTCTCTCGGTCTCTCCGTTCTCGCAGCCGCCGGTCACCACCACCACCACCGGAAGTAAGCCCCCTCTTCCCCTTTCTCTTCACGACACACACACACACACACACACACACACACACACGGTTTCACACATTCCACGCACACACACACATCCATAATTCGATGTACACATGTATATATATATATATAGATTCTATGTAAATAACGTATGTATGCACCCTATATATATAAATTCAGAATTATGGGTTAGTTTCAGATTTTAATTTTTGTTTAATTTTCGAATTTTACCTTAAATTAAGGATTTAATGATGTTATGTGTGTGAGTATTGATGTATGGGAATGTGTATATTGTTATGTATGTATGGGTATATGTAAATATATAAATTTTGAATTTTTGGTGTGGGCATATGTATATATATTCAAGTTTTGGCGATAAAAATCTAAATTTCAGATTTTTTAAAAGTTATATGGGTAGATTTTAGATTTCAAAATTCGTGAATTTGTTAGTTTAATTGAAATGTTTAGTTGTATTTCGAGTTAGAAATGGTAAATTTCG
This sequence comes from Ligustrum vulgare, assembly GCA_963555705.1. Lineage (NCBI taxonomy): Eukaryota > Viridiplantae > Streptophyta > Magnoliopsida > Lamiales > Oleaceae > Ligustrum > Ligustrum vulgare. The sequence continues at coordinate 45,949,572 of OY743168.1, forward strand.
AAATTTGGGAGATAGCATATAAATGATCACATTGATTCTCAGACCTGGTAGTGATTTTTCAGAGTTATGAAATTTTGGATTAAAAGTTATAGATTCAGTTTTTCGAATTTGATTAGATTTATGAAATTAGTTAACTGCTTTTTGGTAAAGTTGGTAATAAATGGTTATTTTAAGATTTGTGAACTTGTTAGAATCACGATTAAGTAATTTCTAAAGTTATGTAATTTTGAGTTTGAATTTGAATTTAAAAGATGAGAAGGCCTTCTAATGTGCATTGAGATTCATTTCTTGTCTCGAATATGGTTTATATGTTTTGGTTATTATGTAAAGTCACGCTTGGGTTAAATTGAAGTTTTAATCTCGGTTAATGTTTGATTAGTATTAAAATGAATAATGAATGTGTTTGTGAACTGAAAGTTTTACCTTTTGACGAATGGAAATAACTAGGACTTTTGGTACATTGATGTTACGGGCAACCAAGATGCTTCCACTCACAATTTTGGACGGTAAATACTAAGAACGTCAAGTAAGTAAACTTCCCCTATTTTCATTGAAGTTAAATGTTTAAGGTGTAATTAATGGGCTTAAATTATATTCTTGAAATTTATTTGCTTGTGGTGCTTCCTATGAACTTTATACATGTATGTGTTATTAAGAGAAGGTTTAAGCATACACGCTATCATGTCGTTACATCGTCAAACATGCATTTCCATTGAGTTGGGAAAGTCAAATGATTTTAAATGAAGTATGTGGTAAGTTTAAGTTTTCTCAAAACGCATGTATCCCAAGTTTTAAGAAAGAATGAGTGTACTTCTATTCCATGAAAGGTGTGAGTGGGAAATGGGGCGCGGGAGACCGGCGTACCCGAATTAAACCGCTTGGCGGTGGCAAATATTAAACCGCTTTGCGGTGACGATTGCTAAACCGGTTGGCGGTGGCAAATATTAAACCGCTTTGCGGTGACGATTGCTAAACCGGTTGGCGGTGGCAAATATTAAACCGCTTTACGGTGACGATTGCTAAACCGGTTGACGGTGGCAAATATTAAACCGCTTTGCGGTGACGATTTCTAAACCGCTTGGCGGTGACAAATATTAAACCGCTTTGCGGTGACGATTGCTAAACCGCTTGGCGGTGGCAAATATTAAACCGCTTTACGGTGACGATTGCTAAACCGGTTGACGGTGACAAATATTAAGCCGCTATGCGGTGTAAAAATGATAATCTGGCCCTAAATAAGGGATATTGCCCACTGCATTGTAATTGGCTAGAAGATACACTAATTGAGTTCACGATAGAAATGAAGTTAAAGTTTTTGGAAACGTCTAAGTGAAAGTCTTGAAATGAAATGAAAGTCTTGAAATGAAAGTCTTGAAATGAAGTGAAAGTTTTGAAATGAAATGAAAGATTTGAAATGAAAGTCTTGAAATGAAGTTAAAGTTTTTAGAAATGTTTAAGTGAAAGTTTGGAAGGTATGAATGTCTTGAAAAGTAAAGTAAATGAGGGTAATTACTTTGAATGGTTTAAGGAATTTCATGTCATGAGCATGCATCACGTGCATAAAGTTTACTTACTGAGCTTTAGCTCACCCCAATCCCTCCCCAATATTTCAGGTGATGAAAGTTAGGTGACCCGAGGAGAGCACACGGCAGCTGACTCAGGCTATCCCCGCTTCAACCCTTTTAAAATAAAGTTAAATTAGAATTTATTTCAATTTCTCATTATTTATTCTTTAATTCACGTATTATTGAGGTTAAATTTCCTCTTATTTCATTTGCTAAAGTTTATTTACTTGGAATTATATTGTTGAGGAGTTTGGGACTTATTGTAATGGTTTGGATGATGTTTGGGATTGAATGAGCTGCGATGTGTATTTTAAGAATGGTTTTGATGTCCCTCTACAGGTTGGCTATGTCCAATTTACAGAGGAGACTCTGTCGAAATTTTTGTAAAATTTTTATAATAGTAAATGAAAAGTTTAAATGTTTTAAACGATTATTTCCGCATATAATGTGAATGGAAGTTAACACGCCTAGGTTTTAGATTTTAAACTTGGGGTGTTACATTTACTATGGGTTAATTTTATTTTGTTGGAATATTTGATTTTTTTCTTCACTTAATCATTTAAGGTTGTTTATTGATTTTGGGCTATTTATATTTATGGATTTTAAATTATGAATGTTGTCTTACATTTATGTAGTTTCAAAATGTTTGTTGATATTTTTGTGTTGTGATTGGAAGTTATTACTCATGTTAGGTTGAACTTAGAATATCCCGTGTAATTTGGGTAATTGATTAACTAATACTAATTGAATTTTGAAAGAAGAAATTATTGTATTTAAGAAAACCAGATTTACCTTGTCTTATGTTATGTAACACATTTTCATTATCAAGTTTATGTTGTCATTACTTTACTTAGGGTAATTAATTTTTATCCTAGTTTTTATATTGTTGCTTATTTGCTTTGGTTAACTAGTTTTTATATCATCACGTCTTTAATCATGTCACTTAGTTAGGAATTCACCACCAAACCAAAATTTTTGCATTACTTGACTTTTCAATTAAAATGAAATCAACAAGTTTAGTTACAAATTAATCAATCATCGTGGGTACGACAACCTCTCATCACTTTACTACTTGAACGCGAACCGTGCACTTGTGGTACATAGTTTTAGCGAACACCTACTGTTAGTTTCATTACCCAACCCAAGAGAAATAGAATCAAGATTAGAATTTACAAGCTTATAACTCACAAAAACTACAAATTACACAATACAAAGTGCAAATGTGCAAATTGCAATTCTATTTCACCAAAAACTAAATCAAAATATCAAATAATCATATGCTTTCTTGCTATTATGCTAACAATTACCTTCTTCTTGGCTTCTTTATAGTAAGAATCACGAATGTTGTGGTAGAAGAAGAGGCGAACAATGAAGAGAAGACCGAGGACGAAGAGCAGTGACCAGAAGCGCAAGTCGAAGACGGATAGAATATCTCTACAGATGATAGAAAAGTGACGATTGGGGAGGAGGCAGTTGCCAATTTGTGATTTTAGGAGTTGCGACTAGCTGCTACCCTAAGTCACGGTGGAGGAGAAGTCGAAGTTTGAAGAGGAAGTTGAGGGGAAGTTGAAATCGGTGTCTATAAATTGAAAGAAAGGGTTTTGATTTCGATTGTATTTGTGTCAATGGATATAAGTTGGGATAATGGGTTTATAATGGGAATTGAACCTACTCTCAAGGCCCAATTTATTTGAATTGAGTTCAAATTTCAAATGGACCAAATCTCATATTTTAAGAAGAGGAAATTACAAAAAAATACCCCTAAAACTAAACCTATTTGAAACCCTTTATATCCAATTAAAATATTTACACACTAAATACGGTCTTCAACCAAAAATCCCAAAACCTAATTGAAAATCGCGGTTCCTCTTTTTTTCCTGCAAACTATATTTCCATGTCTTTGATTGTACCAATCCATATGAGTAGAGGTGCATTTCTTCATCCCCTTGAAGTGGAAGAAGATCGATCAGATGTAGATGTGCTAGGTGTGGTTGACGGGGTTGATGGTTTACCTGTCGGTGTTGCAGATCTCGACCCAAACTTGGAAGTCACCGACGTTGAGGGTCTGACAGCTGATGTAGAAGAATGTTCGAAGAATGTTCAATAGCATTTTATTATTTGGATCTTGATGATAATTTGCTAATGATTTTGCTACTTTTAAGAAGAAGATTTGGTGGTTTTAACACATACAAGTAAGGGAGCCAGTCCAATATGCTTAATTATATTGACCAGCTTTCATTCTTTAGATTCTATATCGATTCTTTGCATGACAACTTGTAATTTGAATTGAGATTCCACTAAATCTTATTCTGCATCATTCTAATAGGTGTCTCATATCACATATAAAATTTGTAAAGATATTGATGCTTTGATAGAATTAGTCCTTCTCATTAAGATTTGCACATTTTGTCTGTATTGTTGCATTTTGATTCCGTAAGTGCCAAAGTGAAATTACAAGCATGAATTTCAATAGGGTTTTCATGGTATAATGTTCATTTGTTCAAAATATCATAGATGTTGCATTTAGTTTAGAGAGAGATGAAAAAGAAATAGTGACACCATGTAAATCAAGTTTAAAAACAAGTTTAAAAAAAGTGACAAAGCACCATTTTTTCCACTATATCACTTTTTAGTTAAAAGAAAAAATAAGAAGAGATATTGTGTTTGTGTATGGAGAATAGAGATTGTGTAATGTATCTGCTAATGTTTGTGGACTTGATTAATTTGCTAGTCAATAATGAATATTGAAAAAATTAAAAAATTAACATTAAAGTAGAAAAAAGTGAAAAATTGTCACTTTTTTCACTAAAAAGTGACAAAGTGTCATTTTCTTAGTTAAAAGAAAAAAGTGGTAAAAAGTGATATTATGTCACTTTAAAAAAAATAAAAAATAAAAACATTGTGTCGCCTTTATAAAAAAATAAAAATAAAGTGTCACGTTGTTTCCCTTGCAGAATAATAAATAATGTTGTAGTAGTGTTTATGGTATGTAGTTAGGGACTCAAAATGTGACATTCAAGTTAAAAAAAAGTGACAATATATCACCTTTTTTTTATAATTATTTTACTAGTGATGTTCAATTTCATTGCAATGTTTTCTAATGGTGATGTTCTACTTAAGAACGTATTATTTATCAATTGGAGAATGTGTTAAGTATATGCTAGTTTGTTAAGTTACACTAAATTGAAAATGTGACATTCAAGTAAAAAAGTGGCATTAGGCACCTTCCACTTTTTAGTTCAAAGAAATTTGATAAAAGTTGGCATATTGTCATGTTTCACATTATGTCACCTTTTAAAAAAAAAACAAAATGTATCACTTTTTCAAAAAAAAAAAAAAAAGGCACAATTTTGAATAAAAAATAACAAGTCATGAGTTTATTCTAACATTTTAATTTATATTTGATCAAGAAAGTAACATACATATCAATTTTTTTTTTTAAATAAGTGACATTGTGTCACCTTTTTAAAAAAGCGACAAAATTATTAAAAAGGTGAAAAAAAATTAAAAAAGTGGCACCCAAGATTTACAAAGTATTTTTATTTCCTAAAAATCTCAAAAAGGTATTTTGTAACTGGTTAAAAAATAAGGGTATTTGTGTTTAACAAAAATGTACCATGAGATAAAAGCAGTATACTGGTGGCCAAATATGAAAAGAGAAATTGCCGACTATGTGGCTCAATGTCTGATTGATCAACAAGTAAAAGTTGAGCATCAAAGAACTGCAGGTACTCTAAAACCCCCGTCTATACCTGAATGAAAATGGGAAGAGATATCGATGGATTTCGTAACAAGATTATCCAAAACGACCAAGGGATATGATGCAATATGGGTTACTGTAGATTGGTTGAAAAAATCAGCACATTTTATGTCTATTAAGATAACGTACAAAATGGAGCAATATACAAATTTGTACATTCAAGAGATTCTGAGACTACATGGAATACTAAAGACCATAGTATCAAACCATGATCCAAGATTCTTGTCACGATTTTGGAAAGGCTTACACGAATCGCTCGGGACCAAATTGCAATTTAGCACTCCTTTTCATCCTCAAATGGATGAACAAACTGAAAGGATTATTTAGATTCTAGAAGATATGCTCAGAACTAATGTCATGCAATTTGACGGAAGTTGGGATAAGTATCTGTCATTAGTTGAATTTGCATACAATAACAAGAGTCTATCAAAATGCCTCCATGTGAAGCATTGTATGGTAGGAAGTGTCGATCATATTTATTTTGGGATGCGATTGGTAAACAAAGAAGTTTAGGACCCGATTTAGTCCAAGACATGGTACAAATTGTACGAAAAATTCAGAAAAATATCCTGGCAGCCCAGAATCGCCAACAAAACTATGCCTATAAACAACGAAGACCCTTAGAATTTGAAATTGGAGATAAAGTTTTCATTAAAATATCCCTATTCAAGAGAATTTTCCGATTTGGGAAGAAGGGAAAACTTACTCCACGATACATCGGACCTTTCGAGATCAAGAAAGGGTTGGATCTTTGGCTTACAAACTAGAATTACCTATTGAGTTAACTACAATACATGATGTGTTCCATGTATCTACTCTTCAAAAGTACGTTCCTGATCCCTCTCACATACTCAAAGTGATGAGATTCGAAGCGCGGAAGAAACGCCGGAAAGTCTCGAACTCAGGTTGTGGAGGGATGGTGGAATCTTGACCCGATATTCACGACGCGATGGCTCGACGATGCGGAATAAAGAACCACCACTTTCGAAACGCCACAAGGATTTGACCAATCTCCCCGATAAGTTCGGGATGAACGCCACAAGATGATAATCTTGATAAGTTCTATGAAATATAGGAATCCACCTATAACTTTTATTGAATCCTCAATAAAACTATTTTTAATCAAATCAAATCTAATATTTCATTGAATGGAAATAGAATATAAATAAGCAAAACTAAAACCTATCAACCCTAACTGGCTCAAAATAGAATTCTAGTTAAAGTAAAATACTAAAATAACTAAATAAAAGAAAATGAATTAAAAATATGGAAAATCCCAGAAATCTGATCTGCCTCTCCTTTACAGCCGTGAAGAATCCAGTTACGGCCATAAATGATTCTCTGATCCAAAATTGATATCGCATGTTATGACCGTGATTGAAATTATTACGGCCGTAAGATTTCCATCCTGTGAATAACGACCGTGACAGTTTGTTTACGGTCGTAAGTGTAAAATTGAAATCTCGCCTCTTAACCAGTAACTTGATTACGGTCATGACCTTCTGAGCGTTACGACCGTAAGGATCAAACTGGTCCTTTTTGCTCCGATTTTTGCTCCAATTTGCAATTAACTCCGCTTTGGCTTGAATTACTTGAATTTTTCCGTCAAGCCTGTTATGACTCCGATTGCCGAGGGTCCGGAACACATCAAAAAGACATTCCCGATGGAATCTAAGTCGATTTAACATGAGAGAACGACCCGTGAAGATCCTTATACGAGAAGTAAAACGTTTTCATAACAAGGAGGTACCCAAAGTAAAGGTGTTGTAGAGGAGCAATACAATAGAAGAAGAAACATGGGAACGCGAAGACGAGATTAGAAGAAACTTTCCAGAGCTCTTCTAAGTAAATTTCAAGGATGAAATTTCTTGGGGGGGTTGGGGGGGGGGCGGAGGGAGGATTGTAACACCTTGGAAATTCCATACTTTAAATAAAGGAATTTTATTATTTTCCATCACTCGTTAGGATGGATATTCATGGGAATTTGAGGTAGAATTTCGTAATCCTTTATATTAGGAGTTAGATTAAGATGATTAAATAATTGGTGCCTTAGTTTTGGACTCAATTAGATTAGCTTCATAAGTAAGAATCAAATTAGAAAATAGAAATCCTTAGAAATTTTGAGTTCGCCATCAATATAAATGTGATTTTTAGAGCAATTTACACGACCTAAATTAGATTTTAGCCATGTAAGTTATACTATCATATATTTCATAATGAGGTCTAAACATTGATACCAAATTCGATGATATTTGAGGTCGGGAAGTGCCTCAAATATCGAGCCAAAGTCATGCGAGAATAAGGGTCAAAATGCTGAAAAATTTTCTAAGTACAAAGGTTGTCCGAACAGCCAGGTTTGAACAAGTACCGCGGGCTATGGAATTAACCAACTTCCTTGCATGTGTATGCATTACGAAGTTCGTAGCATGAACTTTGCAACGGTATAAAGAACGACTCAATCGAACTTCATTTGGACCTCCAAATATCGACTCAAAATAGGCTACATGAAGTGTTAAATCTACATTATTTTTATTAAAATAATTAAACTATGTGCCACTTGGCACACATGCACAATTTAAGTGTGACATCTCATTTGGATGTTTTTTAGGCTTCTAAAGACTACTTCGCTTTATTATTCGTTCAAATAACAGTTAAAACAATGTTTTGAAATACATAAGTGAAAATTTCAAGTTATAAGCCTACCCAAACATGCCCGAACTCACCTGTTTCTATAAATATGCGTGACCTTTCACCTTCTCCACCTTACACCCTTTCACTCACAAAACCAGCTAGAAAAATTGAAAAAAATCTGATTACTAATCCGATCTTCAACCAAGGTAAAGTGTAAAAACATGATTTCAGCCTTTTTAAGTTCTATCCTTCCTTCGATCTCCTTAGAATCTGTTTTGGTAAAAGAATTCTTTACTATAATATTGTTAAATTGCAAGGAGAAAGAAGTGATTGAATCTGGAACTTTAAGAACAAATTCTGCTCAGATCTATGGTTACCAGTAACACGAATTTATAAGAACAGAACTTGGATTTCAAAAATTAGGGGTTACTGATAACGTCCGACGGCGAAAAACTCTAAGGATTCAATCAACTTTTGTATGGTTGTTGGACAGATCTCTCTGAGAGTTAATTTTCCTAAACATTTACCCTATTTAACCTTTGAAAACCATGATTTTCAAGTTTAATTCACAAGGAACAACCTTCTTCAAAAAGTGAGTAAAGCATATATGTTTCTTTTTGTTTAAATCACCATACCCATATGTATTGAAAAGAAGAATGAAGAAGTGGTTATATGAACAATATTTCCTTGATGATTTATATTCAATTTCTTGCATCATAACATTTTATGCATTCATGATCATTAAGCATGTTGAAAAGAAAATATGTTTTAAAGTAATGATTATGAAGAATTAAGAATATCCCTATTTAGATTGTACGGCAAGGGAGCAAGTCCCTAAATGAATGGAGGTCAAGGACACTAGTTGTCCATAAGGTCTTATGTACCTTTCGAGATCAATGTCTCACTGCCATGGGGACAAGCCCCTATTGAGCTTGATGACACAAATGAATGGAGCTTTGACTTATAATGAGTTAACTCGAGAGTGTAATCACTCTTGTGGCCTCGTTCTTAGCAAAGCACATATATATGGTGTGCGGTATATAATCCTAATAGAGGAAGGGCCCGAAAATGTAAAAGAATGAAAGTGAAGACTATAACAATGATTATTGCATGTCACTTACCAAGAAAAGAATGAAAATAAAAGGATTACATTCCATTCCATGCATACAATGTCATCCATTTTCATATAATGATGATTTAAAATCACTCTACGAGTTTATTTGGTGGCTAATTGAGTTACATGAAGTTCCTGATCACTTAAGATACTAATGTGAAGTTTCCAATAATGATCATTGTATTGATTTATTTGGTGACTAAATTGGCTATATGAAGTGTTCAATCACCTAGATGTCAATGTGTAATTACATTGTTCAAATTAAATCTTTGTACGAGTTTGATTGTTGATTAAGGATGATTTCATGAGTTTATTCAACACTCTATGTCTCTATTTTTGTACTTGGATGTGAATATGGTGACTTTAAGTGATGTGATTAATTGATGGGGGAGATTATAGATGCATTATGGTTGATTAAAATGAATAGTATGACTGGGACTTAGTTTAGAATTCAAGGTGAAACATGTGCATTCCTTGAATAAAAAACTTATAACCGATGTTATTAGTACCATGAAGTTGCCAAAGCAAGGTCTCAGATTTCTCTTACATACTTGTAAATTGAGTTGCTTTATAAAATAGTCTCATTCAACCTAAAGGTATGTATTCATGTATTTCTTTCATAAATGCATGTTGTGTGAATATATGTGACTATGTAACGCTTTGCTCACTAAGCTTCATAACTTATAATTCGTTTCATGACAAATGTAGGGTATGGATCGAGAAATCTATGAGGTTGTGACATCATGGTCGAGGACTTCAAGGAATGGTGAAGAGTTTCATATTATTACTAAGAGACAAGTGTGGGTACAATTTCCCCTATGGTCGGGGATTTATTTTAAGGAAAGAACCTACAAGATGATTTATGTTTATGACTCCTTTACTCTAGAGCCCCTTGGTACATCACTCTTTATCTATTAAGATATTGAGTAATGTACAAAGTGTTTTGTATTTAAAAATGGCCTTTTTGTAAGTAAATGTGAAGGTTGATGTAAACCCCCTCCTTTTGTAAAAACGATAGCAAGGTACTATTCCACTCTTTTGCTATGGAATGAGTACCGTGGGGTTTAGTAGTAGGGAAATCTTCCCAATGGACAATGAACTTATATTTTGATATAAGCTTTATTATGTTTTTATGAAATCATGCTATGCTACTCTCTAAGGTTTCTTTAAAAATTTATATTATTCCATTTTCATGAACTTTCTATATACTAATGGGATATCCATACTTTATAAAGGAACTATGAACCAATAGGGTTAATAAGGAAACTTTGGGGTCTTGACACAAATCCCATTTATTTAAGTAATGATATTACTATTTAAAGCAATTCTATATAATATAAAGGATCCTGACTTTAAAATACTTTAGATAAACAGTATCAATAATAAAATAGTGAGTTTGGCGGTTCAAACACAATAAACCTTATTTGGTGTGTCCACAACTCACCGGTAGTCGCCTAGCGCAACACTACTTTTATTGTCATTTGAAGACCCTCGCCAACCCTCTTTATTTTTATAACTACCTGAAAGGTTAGGATTTGTGGGATGAGCATACGTGTACCCAGTGAGCAATATATGGTGCACATGTGTTATTACACATAGACAAGTTATCATCATGTATTCTAGTCAAGTCAAATTCATATGTTTAAGATCAAGGCCAATACAATATATCCAAGTATTCGAGATTGGTGCAATGTATTCAACTCTAGTGCAAGATATTCAAGAATTCAAGTCCAGTGCAAGATATTCAAGACTAGTGTCAATGCATGTATGTTCAAGAAACATGACTTTTAATTGGGCCCACATTTAAAATCAACTACTATCCATAGCACACATATAACAAGCAAGGAATTTAATTTCAGATATCAAGAAGGGAAATTAATCCCCGATAACAAGCATAACCGCATCGTGGTCCAGTCACTAGACTCCGTGCGAATATCAAGACAAGCAGGATAGAGTATGATTGTAGTAACATGCAAGAAAATCATTTATATGCAATGTACAAAGAGATAACCTTAAAAGCATGAAATTCCTTTTTATACAATGTGTAATGAAAATGTATCACGAAGTACAATTTAAGAACATGTAATCAAGTACAAGTGTTACATTATATAGCCAAGTACAAATGTTAATCAATAATATAATAATATACAGCGAAATCAAACTTGGATTATAAAGCAATGTATTTGAATGTTTATAAAACTGTTTTACAAAAATTGCGTATTGCATGTATCGATCAATTTAGTACTGCTTTTCAATCTAAGCGTTATTAAATTGATTAGGATTTTAACTCATTAGATCACGGTAGTCATTTGTATTACCCTCTCAAGTAAACAACAAGCGAAGAACCGTCACAATCTGATTACCATTTATTATTTATACATTTCAGTACACTCTCATGTAATCATGTATTACATCACTTAACAAGTAAACGAAATATCAATAACTGTTAAAGTCAGATTACTATTCTCATTATGAATCTAATCTCCCATAAACAAGAATAAGGATCACTTAAAAATACCCAAATGATACTGGTTAGGATTTTAGCACGTAACTTAAATATATCATGTGTCGATATCTATTATCATTTTAGGCCAAGAATTGTCATCTTTTAACATAAGTTAATATAAGATCATACAATTCATATGTTTAACTTATATTAAGTAAACATATCCCACTCACCTCAATCAGAAGTGCAAGAAGTTCTTTAGATTCCGCCTACAAATGTATCAATACATGTAGTCAGTTTCAGCACTGTTAAGTTTGATTTTAGGGATTTCTTCAAGGTTTCAACTATATTTTCGTGAAAAACAAACTTATGACATCAAGAATATGTTATTATATTAACATATCTTTAAGCCTAATACAAGATTCAAACATAATCCTACTTATATTCAAGAATGTAAGAGGAAGAAAATTATTATTCAACTAACGGTTTCTTCCTTGGTATTTTAGTGTGAGATCCAATCTTGAAGACGAGCCTATTTATACATAAATATGACTGCACAAGGATGAAGAAATAATTTGTTCATAGAATATCATATCTTTATTTTGTAATTAAGTAACAAATTGGCTAACTATCAAAGTAAGAGGATGAAGAAATAATTTGTTCAAAGAATTTCGTCCTCGAAATTCACTTAAGGAAACATTTAGATTGCATATATTTGATCAATGATGAAATATGTCTTAATATTTAAATAACCATATGGAATAAAGTTTTAAAATACTTTTTGTGCAAGAAAAAGATATGTTTGACACAGAATAATTGAACACAGACTTTTTGGAAATGATATTTTTGGACCTACGACTTCTTCAAGGAATAATAAACAAGTTCAAACTTTAACTAGTCATTTCGTAAAGAGAACTTACAACATACTAATGCTTTAACTGCACATTCTGATACTGCAAGGAGTGGCCCTATTTAAATTTTTAATGAAAGTCCTCTAGGATAGATTGGATGACAAGAAGAAAGACCAAAGAGACAGATGATCTCCATCTAGAAGATTTTAAATTGACAGTCACCACTGTGGAAATTAGTACATTAGATTCTCTAAATACCACACCTAAAATAGTGGTGTGGTTGCTTTTGAGAAGCTAACATTTAGAAGTTAGTCAAGCATGTTAATTAATATTTCCCAAAAATTGTCCAACAGTAAAGTCATCTAACATAGTATGAAATATAATATACAAGTTTGACTAGTTTGAAGTAACTAGAACGAGACAAAATAGGTGAAGCGTTTCCTGACGAATTGTGCAGTTTTGCAAAAATAACTCCAGTCATGTGGAAATTTCTTAAATTGAAATCTAGTCTCTTAAAGAGTATCGTTTAAAATATGCCAGTCAAAGTAATACAGCTCGATATTGGGGCAGAATATTTGTATATCCAAAATAATTTACAAATCAAGATCATGATGAGTTGTAGGCACTGTATCATCGGTTGCTCAAACAACAAATCCATATAGCCAATTATAATCGAGATATATTGTAGGTACATATCATCGGCGACGGTACATGATAAATATTTTCAAATATAGATGACTTCATACTCTAATGCATGACATGATGGGTCCCCTATGATTCTCGTTTAATACCCAGCAATCCATAATGGGTCACAAACATAACTTCCATTATATACCCAAGATGATCCTCCCCGGGATCTCACGGATTTCCATATCAATATACTGACATGCCTTAAGATCATTAGGAAAGGTCCAGGTATATGATAATATATAAAAAGTCATGAGCATGAGACCTTGGAGAAACGTGATGAATACTTTTAACAAGATGAGTCCTAAAGTATCATATATTCATGCAAAATTATGCAAATCATTTTTGTGGGACCTTTATCATGACCACAATTCCTATCCCGAGTGCTCAATACAAGTACCAGGTTGAGATGGAAGTTTTGCCTGAAGTAGGGTTTCCAAACCTCATATGTAATGCCCCGAGTTTCATAAACATGAGACGCCACTCTGATCCTCTAAATCTGACATTTGAATGAACATTTTTAGGGAAAAGAGCTAAATTTTGAACATCACAGTTATCATTTGAAAACTGCAGCGGAAACTTAAATCAAATGAAGCAAAATCGATGAAACGGAAGAAATCCGAGTGAATGGAAAGGAAAAACCACAGGATGAATTCCACTTTCGATTTGCTTGCATTGTATTATTTGGTCTATATACCGGAACTGATAACATTCGAGATTATATAGGATTATACATGAAAGATCCTTTTTTGGCTCTCTCTTTAGGCCTATGTCTCTTATCCCCAGGAGGTCTTTCTCCATTTGTAGGTTTTTTTGAAAAACTCTATTTATTCTAGTTTGGATGGCTGGCAGGCCTATATTCCAAAGACTTTTAAACAAATGGACACATGTACCCGAAACCAACACAGGTGGGTAGGTAGAGAATACCTAGGGGCGCGAGACAACTCTCTCTAAGGAATTCGGAAAAACAGCCCCGTAACTTTGGGAGAAGGAGTGCCTTCCCACAAAGGGGTCGTAGTGACCAGGCCTAGAACAATTCATAAAAACTTTAAATCAAACAAATTTATTTAAAACAATTCATAAGATTCTATTTTTTAAATTCTTAAGTTTCGTAACAACAAAATAGATTATCAAACTCATAAATTGTGACTTTTAAAAAATATAGCTTCATTATTAATTTTCATCCGCCGCCCTTCATTTTCCAGCATCTCCGAAATCTAAAAAAGTTATTAAAATAAAGGGATGAGTCTTTCCAAGAAATACTTAGTAGACTCATTGTCAATAATTAATTTATAGAATAATTGAACACATACTTTTATGCAACTAATACAGTGACCACATCATCATAATCATAGGCTTTTTAAAAATCGTAGGGTGCGGGTAGTCTCATCTTATGCATTTAAGCATTTAAGTTCTACATAACCACATCATTGTCTCATGCATTAAAGCATTTAAGTTATCCATAACCACATCATTCTCATTTTATTTCATAAGAGATATTCTTTTCTCTTCTCATGCAACAAATCATTTGGGTCCGTTTGATAGCGAGGGTGGAATTATGTTAGAAATGAAATGAATTCTAGTTAATTGAATTCTTGAGAATTCATTTTCCTAGGATTTGGAAATTTAATTTGTTTGATTGGTTTAATTTTCTAGGTATAAAAGTGGAGAATTTTTCAAGTTTTTTTTGTTTGATTGACATTATTTTTCATGGCAAATAAAGCAAAATTTAATTATTTTAATAAAAAAAATATATTTTTTAAATTTTTTCACACATTTGCACTTCATTATTTTTTTATTTTATTTTTTTCATACATTTGCACTTGATAATAATAACATTAATTTTTGGGGAAAAAATAAGTCAATTAACAACAACAAAAATGATCAAACATAAAGAAATTGATTTGCCACCCAAGGTGGCAAACCAATTCTCACCAAAGTGTAGAGAATTGATTTGCCTTAAAAACTAAGAATTGCACAATTCCCAAGCAAAGGAGGCAAATGAATTCCTAGTCAAAAGTATGCAATCAAACAACAAAAAAAGATGGAATATAGCAAATGAATTCCAACTTTCTAGGAAAATCATGCCAATCAAACACTACCTTAAATCATGTAAAATTCACATAATATATACATGCAATTATAATTTAAATTAATTAGTGGGAGCGAGTCTACCTCAATTCCCGAGCTTGAAAATAGAGCGAAAATATCACGTCAATCTTTTAAATCACCGAGTGCGTCTAACAAAAGAAAATTAAATTAGTTTAGTATTTTGAAAATTGAAGGATTAAAGTGATAAAATAAAATTTAGGGACTAAATTGAGATTTTGAAGAAATTGGAATTTAAAAGTCTATGGGCTGAAATTGTATTTTCAAAAGTTTAAGGGTGGACTAGAAACGTTTCAAAACTCAATAAGAGTGACTAAAATATTTTAAAACTGCGGGGGCTGAATAAAACGTTTTAAAAACTTAAGGATTGGAATAAATACTATTCAAAACTTGGGGCTTAAAGATAAATTTTTAGAATTCAAAAAAATAAAATAACATCACTCTTATATCATTCTCTCGATAATAGAGAGAGAGAGAGAGAGAGAGAGGAGCAAGGGGAGGGGCGAAGCGCCTTCCTACGATTCCAATCGGTGCTAACTCCAGTGGGATTTCGCCATCACATGGAGGTGACGAATTTGGGTGGAGGGGTAGCTGAAGGTGAAGGCTTGAGCGATTTTGGTGCTAAAACCGTGGTACATCGCGGTGATTTTCTGGTAGTAATTCTACCATGACAGGCCGGTGATCGAGGTAAGTTATTGGGTTAGTTAAATTCTTGGTTTTTGGGTTATTTTGGATGTCTTTGAAGGTGAATTTTGAAAAGGGAAGTGGTGGTGTTTCGGTGGTGGTGTTGTTGATTTCGTGCGATGGTTCGGGCAGCGATTCATGAAGTGGTTGTGCTTGCTGATTTTGATGCAGTGGTGACAGTTGTTGGGTTGTTTAAGAGGAGGCAGCATGATGGTGGTCGATTGGCGATGGCCGCCTTAGGGGTGCACAAAAAAACCTCGAAACAACAAACCGAACATAACTCGTTAGTTTGAAATCATTGATTTAAGACTGCATGGACCCGTGGTTTTTTTCTCTCAAACTGAAAATTAAATTCTCGTGTATATCTTTTCTTATTTTCATTGCATTATGATGATCTCAAAAAAATGTATAGAAGTTTCCTACCTTGCAGTTTGGGCCATGTATGAACCGAAGGTAAAAAAAAAATTGCACTAAGCAAGAAAATTGACCAAGATAATGCAACAATAAGTCATAATTATAATGAACTGCTGAAAATGAAGATGAACTTAAATCCTTGACTAGAGCTATCAAATCTTCAAATGATGTCTAGCACATATTGACAGTTGACAATCTGTAAATCATGCTCCCACATTTCAATGAAGTTATTCACTCATCATAATGCTTTTATTATCAATCTAGTGCAAGAGTAAAGAGGTAAAGAATGAATCAAAGAATGTTAACATATTTTATCTTATAATTATTTTAGCTTATAATAACTTCTAATTTACCTTTATATATTAAAAAATACGAATTCATTTGACATCTAAAATATATTATATTATATCGATAAGTAAACCTGGATTAAAATCGAACCAAACAAAAAAAAAAAAAATGGTTTGGTTTGGTTTGTAAAATGAAATTGCTTGGTTTGGTTTAAAAAATGTCAAATCGCTTAAAGAGGTTTGGTTTAAAATATGTCAAAACCGCCCAAACCGGACCGCGTTCACCCCTAGCTGCGGTTTGGTTATGGTGTCGTTGGGAAGTTCGATTCTCGCGGGTTGCGGGTTGTTGTCAATGTGTATGCGTGTGTGTGAAATTTGAATTTCTTACCTTCTTCAAATCCATTGTTTTGATTGAAGAAAACTACCTTCAATTGCCCCGCAACTCCATTATGAATCTAATTTCCCGTAAATAAGAATAAGGATTACTTAAAAATACCCAAATGATACTGGTAATTATTTTAGCACGTAACTTTAAACAAATCATGTGTCAATACCAATTACCATCTTATGTCAAGAATTGTCATCTCTTAATATAAGTTAATATAAGATCATACAATTCATATATTTAACTTATATTAAATAAACATATCTCACTCACCTTAATTAGAAGTGCAAGAATTTATTTAAATTCTGCCTACAAATGTATCGATACCCCATGAACATGTATCGATACATGTTCATCTTCAGGCTTCAAGTATCGATACTTATAGTCGGTTTCAGCACTGTCAAGTTTGATTTTTAGGATTTCTTCAAGGTTTCATCTATATTTGATTGTGAAAGACATACTTAGGACATCAAGAATATGTTATTATATTAACATGTCTTTAAGTCCAACACAAGATTCAAACATGAACCTAATTTATATTAAAGATTCTTAGATGAAGAGAATTATTATTTAACCAACAGTTTCTTCCTTCATATTTTAGTGTGAGATTCAATCCTGAAGCCAAGCCTATTTATACATAAATATGATTGCACAAGGATGGAGAAATACTTTGTCTGTAGAAGATTATCACTTTATTTTGTAATTAAGTAATAAATCAGCTAACTATCAAAGTGAGTGGTGGGAGATTCAAACCATGCAAACATGAGTTGTCACCTTGTAATTGAATGAGTAATGAAGGCTATAAAGGATGTGATGGAAGTCTATACAAGCATGAGTTATTGAACTAATATTGGATGACTAAGAAAGACTCCAAATGATAGCCATGCCACCCCATGCTTAATATTCCATATTTTAAGTTTCATGAGGCAAGGTTTGAGCTCAAATTCGAGGAACCGAACGAAGTCAAAATCTATTGTTTTTTGTACCATTTCAAATTATTCACAGAGTACTTTCTTGTATATTTTATGACACGAGAAATGAATAATCGATGAGAAAGTTATGACCTTTCGAAGTAGGCCATTCAAAACTGTTTTTATAAACCGTTCGGTAAAGTACTGAATTTAAAATTTCACCGAGAACTATCCGTTTGTCAAACTTAGAAACCGATTTCATATTACCAAAGATTGATCCGATAACTTGTTCGTATATATATATATATATATATATATATATATATATATATATATATATATATATATATATATATCACATGTATTAAAAGGAGGTCATAAGAGATCGAAAAAGTCTCGAGAAAGGAGGCACTTAAACACATTTTTGTCGTAACTTTCATTATTTAATATTTTCGTTTTTCTTTCGTTAAATCCTGTTTTTCTTTTTTTACATTACAAAATAATTAAATAAATTATAAAATAGTTGTATTATGTCACAATAGAGAAGAAAGGACATCAAAATTTTCGTATTGTTAAAGGTTGGGCAGGTTGCAGGATGAGTCGACCATCTCGTCCCGTTTATATTTTTAATTTTTTTTTCTTTTTCTTTAATTGGGAAAAATGAAAAAAAAAAAAATATTAGACAAGTCCGTGCTGGGGAGGAAGCGGGATGGAACTGCAAACCCGATTATTCAAGACGGGACATTCCTTATGATATTGAATATTCAGGAATCTCAAGTCTTATGATTTTTTTTTCATCCCCAGCATAGCACTCTTCCACTCCTAAATTCCCATCAAATAATGAACACAAGTCAAATAAAAGACATCAAATAATCTAATGCTAAATTAATTAATGTCTATGAACTAAAATACATTAGTCAATAGATAGCTCAAGACATATATTTAATTATTTTATAAACAACATTCATTGATGTTGTGTAAATTCAACGAAATTATTTCGAAAGGTACGATGTTATCAATTTATGAAAATTATTAATTTATTCCCTATAATCGATTCAGAACTGATAAATTTGTTTATGTAGTAGACCAGAGGTTATTAAAGTTTGTTCGATAACATTATAATAATTATAAATTAGTTTTTTTTTAAGGTAAAATGTGTGATTAAAAAGTGTAAAGAGAAAATGTGTTGTTAAAAAGTAGTTTGAAAAATTGTGTTATTTATAAATTGTAATGATTGCTTTAAAGAATGTAGGTTAATGTATTGAGTATTACTTCAATCAATTGAAGTTGTGTGGTTGAGTAAAAATTATATTATGAGTTGAATGGTTATTGAGATATCTTTTAAAATTTAGTTATTAACTATAAATTTTATTGGAATTGAATGATCATTGAGATACTTTTAAAACTGAATGATTAAGAAATAACATTCTGAATTTGAGTAGGCATTGATTAATTTTACACGTAAACAACGTGGATTGACCCTTATTTTGTTATCTCCTTGTCCATTTGACATTTTTTCAAGATAAAATCTCAGATGATTAAAATAATTTCTTTCCTTAATTTACGAGCCGTTTGGTCTATCAAGAATTTTTATCAAAATTTTTTAAACTCAATCTCAACCGTACATCCTTCGTTAAATCCACAATTTTTTACTTTTCAAATCAATCTAAACCACACATCAATAAAAAAAAAAATACAAAAAAATCAAACGGGCTCTTTGAATAAAAAAACAAAAATAAAAATGTTGAGATTGTCATTTCGCTTTCACGAAAGAACTCTCAGTTCACACGACTCTCTCTCCTTCCCATCGTTTTCAATATCATCATTTTTACATACAGTTCCACTGTAAGTATTTTGATCCGCTTTCTCTATGTCTGAATCCAGTACTACTTCTCCTTCTTATGGTACAACCACTCATCAGCGTTCAATTTCTATATATATAATATGTTTGCATTACTAATTTGGTTCTGAAATTGGATTTTTGTAGTGAAAATTGATTGTGATTTAAATAGGTATGTTGTGCATTACTGGTTTGTGTTTGAAATTGGACACTTGAAGTGAATTGGTTGTGATTTGGTGTAGAAATGAGTTCTACGAAGAAGGAATATGAATTCCTTAAGGAGATCGGCCTCGGTTCGCGAAACCTGGGTTGTTATATCAACGGATTATGGCAGGGTAATGGTCCCGTGATTTCCTCTGTAAATCCGGCCAACAATCAGGTTTTTAATTGTTCAATTCAATTTTAGCTTCTTCTTTTTTTCACCGTTTATATAGCTGAGATTGAGGTGTTAAAGGCGATCAAATATTCCCTTTATGCACGTGGATTTGATCTCTCTATGTTTCTTTTTCTTTTGGGTTTACTTGATGATGTTTAAAGGAATTCAAAAGTGATTGCAGTTGCTGCGTATATCCTTTTCTGATTAGAAGTTTTCTTTTGACGCTTTTAACTACTTTGGACTGTAGACAATTGCTGAAGTGGTTGAAGCATCTAGTCAAGACTATGAGGAAGGCATGAAGGCTTGTGCTGAGGCTGCAAAGATATGGATGCAGGTATATAATACTTTATTAATTAACAGTGATGCTCTCTGATTGAAGTTCTGTTTACATCACTTGTTTTATGTTAAAATTCTAATTGGAAAATTGGAATCTGCTTTAAGTGTTCTTTCCCTTTTTGTGTAAAGCCTGCCACAACATTGAACTTTTGATTCCTGTCTTGGAACTGTTATGGCCTCTTCACCCCTTGTCTGATTGTTCATCTTGTCTCAGATTCCAGCACCAAAGAGAGGTGAGATTGTCAGGCAGATTGGTGATGCCCTGAGAACCAAACTCCATTATCTCGGCCGGCTTGTTTCTCTTGAAATGGGAAAAATACTAGCTGAAGGAATTGGGGAAGTTCAGGTACATTATCATATTTGCCAGCATGGCATAAAACTTTTATTATGTAATGTAATACCTAAGAGTATATATTGTTTTCCTAAAATTATGTTGAAGTTTGGTATTCAATATGGAGACAGAAAACAAAGCAAGTAAATATATGTGCAGCACACATTCCCTTAGAATATGGCAGCATCTGTATTAGCGTCAGTTCTGACTTCTGACTTTTGTAGTGAATGGGAATCAGTCTGATAGAAATTTGTCCTATAAGGCTATAACTTTAACCAATAGTTGGTAACAACGCAACTAAATAGATATAGTAGTTTTGATTAAAAAAAAATTGAACGCCAACCTTAGGGGCCCTACCGCCTTGCCCTGGGGATTGATGGAAAGTGTAAATCGTAGGTTATGTCTCAAGCTCGTCGAGGTATGGGTATCATCAACCGGACTGACAAAGTGTCTAGCTAATTCGAACTTGTGAGGATTCGAACATGCGACCTCTGCGCTGCCAGCGTAGATCCTCAACCTTTATCAGTTGAGATATGCCTTGCGAGCGATATAGTAGTTTTGCGAATTGCATGTTGAGTGATATGCAACTGGGAAGCCTGAGAAGGAACGGTTAAAAGATATACTGCAACATCAAGAATGGTTTGCTGCTTATCAATGAACAGTATTAACAAGTATTAGCCTCCGTTTGGTAACTTGTTAATAAACAATACATGTTTTCAAATTACTTTTTAACTACATACATTTTCCGAAATCACTTTATAACCACATATTTCACATAAAAAACATCACATTCTTTGTTTATAAATAAAAAATTTCTACAAACAGAGACTTAATTAAGAATTGCTAACGTGTGTTTTGAAGACAATATTTAAATGATGTATATGTGTGTCTCTCAACAACTTAAGTTTTAGATCAAGTGGTTCAACAACTTATCTGTTATGAATGAACTCATTCATCATAAAAAGTACCATCTACACAGCTTTTGTTTTATAATTTTTAGTCACCAATTATCGGTTATACGGACTCCATATTGACTGATATTTTATATAGCTCCTATTTAGTTTGGATAAAATTTAATTTTTTAAGTAGATTTTAATAAAAATTAGTGAAATGTGTGGTTGAAAAGTTGATAAAAGTTTTTAGGTCCATGAAATTTGAGTTTGGCAAAATAGGAGTGAAAAAGTGGCATAATGTCCACCATCTTGTCCCTCATAAGCTTTGGCCGAGTACATTGTGTTATGTTCCAATTTGGATGCGGAATGTTTTAGATGGGAAAATTTAGTTTTTTCTTGTATTACTCGTACATCATTGGTATCTAATCAATCAAAAGATTCTATAAAACTGACATTTTGGAAGATGTGAAGAGCACATTTAGCCTTTGTTTGGTAACACTGTTTGATTTATAAACTGGTTTATTTATGATTTTGAGGTCAAAAGTAATTGTTGAAAATTAGAGAGGGAAAATGTATATGGTTAAAAAGTGGTTTCAGAAATTGTGTTGTTTATAAATCAGTTTATTTTGTTTACCAAACACATGCTTATTCAAAACTCTATCTTGAAAGATTACGTGGTATTGTCCATATAGATGGGGTTCCACTTTGAAGAACACAAAATGAGCAATTCTTACAAAATAATTATCTTGTGCTATAAGAATTGTTCAGTCTCATCGTATTGAGAATAAAATATGTCTCTATTATTGATGGTCCTAGAAGGAAAACATCTAAATAAAAATATTTTTATTGTCGACAAAATTATCGATTCTTTTGAATATCTTATTCTCAAAGGGAGGTGTTATAGAAGTCTTGACAGAAACATGTTGAAACTGTGTACCATGGTCAGTTTCTTCATTGTAAACCAACTTGTGTGTTTCAGATAATATCATCTCTTTCTGTGGTTTTTCTTTTGTTAACAACAGAGTATTGTGCAACATATTCTCCCATTTCACAAAGGAATATTATTTCAGGAAATAATTGATATGTGTGACTTTGCTGTGGGATTGAGCCGTCAGCTAAATGGATCAATCATACCTTCTGAACGTAAGTTAATGATTGACACCCTGTTTCCGAATTTAACAGCAGAGTGCGCTACCATTTTTGTTGGCTGTTGCTCAATAATGAATATGACAACAAGCTTTTTCTTTTTTCAAATGTTCTATAATGGCCCGAGTTGTGCTTATTTTCTTCAGCAGTTTAATATTTGATTCTATTCCATAAACTACGAAATATGTGTGGTCATTGTTATGAGTATAATTATCCAGTTCCAGTAACTGTTGTTATTTTTTCAACAGGTCCAAATCATATGATGTTGGAGGTATGTTAGGTGGTACATTGAATGATGGGATCTCAAATTTCCACCTATTAAATGGAACCATCCTAAATTGTGGTGCTTAATCTTTGAACAGATGTGGAATCCTCTAGGAATAGTTGGTGTGATCACGGCTTTCAATTTCCCTTGTGCTGTTCTTGGTAAGATATTTTCTTTTGCTAGGTCAAGCCTCTTTTTCCACATCATATTTTAATAACTAATGAATCCTTGTTGAGTCTTCTCATGGTGTTTCAAGTGTTAAAGTGTTCAATGTGTATATAGGATGGAATGCGTGCATTGCGCTCGTCTGTGGAAATTGTGTGGTCTGGTGAGTTATTTGTGAACAGTTTCTACACTATCATTTTGTTAAGTGAATGTTGAACATGACCCCTAACTCTTTCCTTAATGGAGCACTAAATTACACTAAATCAATCTTTTTTGGCTATACACCTCCATTTTTCATTTTTTAGAAATGGTTTTTTCCTCTAATTCCTTGGAAATCCTGATTATTAATTTGGTACCTTTTTTGTTACATTTTCTAACAGAATAGGTATAAAGAAAAATCGGACAAACCAAAAAATAGATAAAAACTAGGAATATCATCTTAAGATGTAAAATTATCACTGTCTACTTACCACTCTAACCACCTATCTATCTTCACATCGTATCATGATTAAAGCTTTTAGGTTATGCAAGTCTTGTTTTGCCATAATTTTAGGAAGGGTGCTCCAACCACGCCTTTAATTACCATAGCCATGACAAAGATAGTTGCTGCGGTATTAGAGAGGAACAATTTACCCGGTGCAGTTCTCACAACATTTTGTGGAGGTGCTGAAATTGGTCAATCTATAGCAGAAGACACTCGCATTCCTCTAGTTTCATTCACTGGAAGTACAAAGGTACTGTTTTATTGTGCTTGTTTAGTTTTGTTACTTTCCTCTGAGAATAAAAAGTGTATTTTTTTAATAACAAAATCCGAGTATGAGCACTTCAGTGTTTGTTATGCAGTGTCGCAGCCTTTCTTTCGACACTTGATATGTTCATCTTTAGAGGATGGCCATTCTTTTTTTTTTTTTTTTTTTACCCTTGTGATGGAACGTGGAACAGATTTTTTAATGGAGTATAAAAATGAATTCTCCCTCTTTATCCCCTGCTGGGACAAATTAATATGTATAATATTCATGTCATACTTCAAAACTGAAAAAATGATTAAAACATGTTTAATTAAAACACTGAATGAACTCATTTGCTGTTCTGCAATTTTACAGTCTGATTGACAACGTCTTTAATTTTCTTCTTTGGTTATTGATATTAATTTCTATGTATGAATTATGAAAATATACCTTTATTTCGTTACAAAACAACTGTTTCTCACTCAAGTTATATTTAACTAAACTGAGTTCAGTTGACTTCTTTAGCAACATGTTTTGTAAGTGAAATTGTATTATATGTCTATTACTGGTCCAGGAAGGTGGATGGATTCAGCAATAATCTCATTTTCTGGAAGTTGGAAAATATTTGACATAAAAACACTGTATACAGATTTTTATATTGTAATTTAGCCAGTGTTCGGTAAAAGAAAAAAATTGGTTTATAAACACAATTTCCCAAATCACTTTTTAACCAGACATATTTTCTCTCTCCAGTTTTCAGCCA
This sequence comes from Ligustrum vulgare, assembly GCA_963555705.1. NCBI lineage: Eukaryota > Viridiplantae > Streptophyta > Magnoliopsida > Lamiales > Oleaceae > Ligustrum > Ligustrum vulgare. The sequence continues at coordinate 45,974,259 of OY743168.1, forward strand.
CTTCTTTTTAACTCAAAATCATAAATAAACCAGTTTATAAACCAAACAGTGTTACTAAAATTTCCATGCTTTGGGTTCTTGTAATTCAGAACAAAAGTAAATCTTGAGTTCCCAGTAGAGAGATTTTGCCCAAGGAAAACAGGTCCAAGATCCTATGTCAACCAGTTCCTTTGTACACTGGGAGAAGAGTAGCTTATATTTTATCTTTTAGGTTATCTGATGGTGTCCAATCATATTTCTTCATCTTTTTAATGTGTGCCCATTTCAGGTGGGTCTAATGGTTCAACAAATAGTAAATCAAAGATTTGGAAAATCCCTGCTTGAATTGAGTGGAAATAATGCTATAATTGTAATGGATGATGCTGACACTGAACTTGCTGTTCGCTCTGTTTTGTTTGCCGCTGTTGGTACAGCTGGTCAGAGATGTACAACCTGTCGCAGACTGGTAGTGTGAAAAATTTGACATATCTTCTGCATTTTTGGTTGTACAAACATAATATTTCAAATCTAACTACTGCTTTTCATGATTTCTTTTCTGGAAATAAAGCTTCTTCATGAGAGTATTTATCAAAAAGTGCTTGAACGATTACTTGATGTATACAAACAAGTGAAGATAGGAAATCCTTTGGAGAAAGGTACCTTACTTGGGCCACTGCATACTCGTGCTTCAAGGGAAAATTTTGAGAAGGGAATGCTGAAAATCAAATCTCAGGTTTGGGCTGTTACTTGAATAGTTTTTTGCCAAATCATTTTCAGTTTGACATACATGACATCTGTTACATTATCTGTTAATAGGAACTATAAACATACGCACTAAAATCTAACTTCTTCTTAGTCGTCCCCAGTACAACAGTGTTTTTACAGTTCTGTTGCTTTTCTTTTTTTTTAACCTACTGTAGAAGCACAATTTTAGTATTGTTCATGTCCTTCCAGTTGCACATGAATCACTTAAACTCAAGTTTGTGAAGTTTGTCTGTGTGAGCTCAAAAGAGTAATAAATAATATATTTTGTCTATTCCTTCTTTAAAAAAAAATGTTTTGTTGTACGTTCAATATGCATGTATATATAAATGATGGCGGGAACTGTTGAACAATACATTTGCAATTGGTAATATTAATCATTAATAACTGATACGCAGTTAAATATTATTGCAGACTGTAGAAAGAATTATATTTGATCTCCATTGGGCATGTGAACTTCATATTATAAATTAAACTTGAATTTTACTTGTTAAAAGTCTAATCTAAAGTGAGAATGCTTTAACACAAACTGTAAGGTTACTTCATTTCTAGAAGAAAAATCTACCAATCCTTTTTTTTTTTTTTTTGGGAAACTGATGAAAAAAAAAAATTCTTAAAACAAATTTCCAGGCATGAACAGTCGCTTTTCCCTTTTGCTACTGAAATTTGGGAGTTAGAACGATGTTTTTATAAGTGTAGGGTTAGTGGTACAATTTTATGTTGGTTTATGGTTGGTGGAAGGGATGTATATGATTTGAACAACAGGTGATTTGTGGGGTTGAAGGTGGATACTGCTGATTGAAGGGTGGAGGTTGAATTTGTTGGCCAAGGGAATGATTTGAGGTCTGATATTAAATTGACATAGGGTGCTATGGAAAAGGTTGAACTCCAACCTTAGGAGCCCCTATAGCTCTTGTCTTGGGATCTATAGAGGATGTAAATCGCAAGATGTGCATCAGTGGAGTAGGGTTGAGAATTTGTTGTTTAACTACTCTTACAAGGAGCTTTATTCATACATTTGGTAGGATTTGAACTCCTACCCTACAGTTGCCAGCTCAACTGAGAATTTTTACTCTCACCTTTCAACCAACTGAGTTATGCTTCGGGGGCACGTAGGGTGCTATGGAACAATTATAGGAGAAGGAGAAAGGGAAGAGAAGAAGAGAGAGGATGGAGAAATAGAAGAGGGGAAGATAGAAGGATAGAGGTGGAAAGGGGAGAAAGGGGGGAAGAAATGGAAGAAGAGGGGAAAGATAGAAGGATAGAGATTATGATCCATACTCAAATATCTTCGTTCTATGCCTACAGATGGAAGAGAAATTGGGGAGAATATATATTTTTTTTCCTATAAAAGTTGTTCGAAGTACATCGCATAAAGCCCCTTTATATAGGGTTTAAACTAATACTAATTGAAGTAAGAAAAAATCAAACCCTAATTATGTTTCCTAAAATACACATCAAAATTGGAAATTAAATAACTTCTAATATTTCAGAGTAATTCTAAAATGACATTTTTAATTGATATTTTTAAGTAACATTGTGACATGACGTACTTACATTGGGTGGTAAAAAAGTAAGTGGTGGGGTAGTTATTTACACCATCCAATGTATGTTCGATATGTCACAATGTCAATTTAAAATGTCTCCCTAAAATTATTCAATATTCCATCAGTTAAAGACATTTTAGAATGTGTTTGGCAAACATGTTTTTAAACATGTTTTTTCCTACACAATTCCCCAAATCACTTCTTAACTGTACACATTTTCTCTCTTCAATTTTCAACCACACATTTTACCTAGAAAATACAAAAAAACATATTTTTAAACAAAAAACTTTTAACAAACAGAGGCTTAATGATTGCCTCATAAACTAAATCACTCTGAAGCATAAAACTGCTTTCTTTTAGCCTTTTTATTGTGTACTCGACTTTTATGAATATTGCCTACTATTTGTTCCAGGGCGGAAGGATACTAACAGGTGGCAATATTATAGAGTCCGAAGGAAATTTTGTGCACCCCACCATAGTTGAGATTTCCCCAAATGCTGACATTGTTAAGGAAGAATTGTTTGGTCCTGTTCTTTATGTGATGAAGTTTCAGGTATCCTTTAATTTTCAATTTAGAGTTGTCATCCCAGTTTTTCAATTCAGAGCTGTGCCTCAATTTCAAGTGCCTAATATGTTTTGCAGAGTCTGAAGGAAGCAATTGAAATAAACAATTCTGTACCTCAAGGTTTAAGTAGTTCCATCTTCACCCGCAGACCTGAAATTATATTCAAATGGATTGGGTAAGATGTTATACTTGATTAGGGACATTCTCTCTCTCTCTCTCTCTCTCTCTCTCTCTCTCTCTCTCTCTCTCTCTCTCTCTCTCTCTCTCTCTCTCTCTCTCTCATTTTTTATTTTTACATATGTAAGAAATGAAAAGTGGTAGATGCTAGTGACTAGAAAAGTAATGTTTATTATTGAGTTTCGTGCTCATGATTTTATTTCTGATTACATGCACTGATTATCTGGCTGAATTTTGTAATTATAATAGAAGATCACCCATCACATCTTTTTGGGTGGACTTTTGGTCACTGATATGTCTCATCATTGCTTCTCACATGCATAGATCTCATGCAGGCCTCAAGGAAGTGATTGTGGAATTGTAAATGTCAATATTCCAACAAATGGAGCTGAGATCGGCGGAGCTTTTGGCGGTGAAAAGGCTACAGGAGGTGGCCGTGAAGCAGGAAGTGATTCTTGGAAACAATACATGAGGCGCTCAACTTGGTAAATTCATTGTTTATTCAAAGAAGTTTCCATTTTGTGATTATTATGGCTTAGATGATATTTTTATCTGTTAAAGTACATTCTTGGTACTGTGTCCATTGCAAGTTATATTATTCAGATTAGGTGCTCTGATAACAAGATGACATACTTAAAACTGAAATGACTTGGAACATGCACAACTTTTCTAAATCTGAACTCGCTTATTGGCTCACTATACGAAAATTTATTATACCATTAAAGAAACTACCTCAAGGCAAACTTTGAACTTGCTCCTCTTCTTGTCCTCACCTTTGATCTTTCTCCATGTGTCAGCTCACATAATTATCAAACAGGCTAATTCAGTTCATTTCTTCAATTCATTTAGTAATGAAAAAAAAAATATATATATCTTTACTACTTTGAATTCTGTAATGATTTTAGCCATTTAAAATTCTTTTAGTTCACTGTTCAGATTTTAGTTTTAGCACACATTCCCTTGTTTTAGTAGCAGTTCAGATGTTGAAACCATTTCTGATTGTAATTTTTCCTCGCACGCTGTAGTACAATCAATTATGGGAGTGAATTGCCTTTGGCACAAGGAATCAACTTTGGGTAGTGAATTTACTTTTTGCTCAGAATAATCAACTTTAGCAGGTGAGATAACTTTATCATTTTCCATGGTATGTTAAATTGTGATGGTAGTGCTTTTGAATGATTCTGTTTCTGTTCATCGACAGCTCTTCAACATTCCTGTACAATCAATTTGCCTGCTGAACAAATATGCCACAAGTTTTGGAAGAGCTTCTTGTCTGGGTTCGTAACTTGTTGCGGTCATTTTTCAATTTCATTCTCTGCTACAGAATATAGTGAATAAATAAGAGACTTTTTGATTTTCATTCACTATGTACTCTGATTGGAACTTGGATCTTCTGCATCTCTATTGTTATTACAAGGATCAATATTCTAGAAAGTTATGCAGCAATTGATAGCGATGATGGAATTTGGGTAAAAAGAAAATGAATTACGGAGAATTAAATTATAGGGAATTGAAATCCTGTGAATTGGAAGTTTAATGTGTTTAATTAATTTAATTTTCTAGGTGAAAAAAGTAGGAAATTTTTCAACTTTTGTTATTAATTGACATTATTTTCCGGAGTAAATAAAGCAAAATTTAGCTATTGTAATAATTTTTTTTCCACATTTTTACTTGATTATAAAAATGTTATTTTTTGTAAAAAAAATAAATTAATTAACAACAAAAAAACGGATCAAACGCAATGAAATCCATTTTCCATTTAACATGGAAAATGAAAATTAGGTATTAGGCTGGGATTTATTTTCCTCGTTTACATGGAAAGAGGAACGTGAAGGCGAAATCTAGAAACATTTTCCTGGCTAAATTAAACTTAGATTGCGTTTGATTTGCCATATTTTCATTTTCCACGTGATTTTTAAACTTTGCGCTGTTTGGTTGTCTAAGTTTTTCATGGAATTCATTTTTCCACTTGCCTCGAAATTCGGTATTTTCCTTGTTTTGGATGAATTCGTTTTCCAAGGGGGGAGGAGGTTTTATTTTCCATGAAAAATCTTATACCATTTTTGTTACGTTTGATCATTTTTGTTATTGTTAATTGATTTATTTTTTTCTCAAAAATTAACATTATTATTACTAAGTACAAACTTGTTAAAAAATGAAAAAATAAAAATAAAAAATATTATAATAGCTAAATTTTACTTTATTTTTCATGTAAAATAATGTCAATCAAACAACAAAAGTTGGAAAATTCTCTACTTTTTCTACCTAGAAAATTAAACCAATCAAACACATTAAACTTTCAATTCCCTGGAATTCATTTTCTTTCCGCCCAAATTTCACCATCGCTATCAAACGCACGATGGTGGAATTTGGGTGAAAAGAAAATGAATTCCAAGAAATTGAATTCCTGAGAATTAGAAGTTTAATGTATTTTGTTGACCACAAAATCCGGCTGGACTTTGGACCAACACGTCTCAGCTCCTCCCTCTTGAATACGTGGATCTCCTGCGCACTAAGACAAACAATCAGCTTGCAAAGGGGGCCGAGACGGCTCCCGTTTGCACTCCGATGCCTAAGTCAGTGCTCATTTTAGGCAAATATATATATTGGGTGCGGGAAATATAAGTATGTAAAAGAGAGAAAAGGGAGAGAGAAATATATATCGTTTCTGAGTGAGAAATTGATAACCAACCCCCTACTTGGAGACAATTGTGCTTCATTTATAGTGAAACTTCTTGTCTCGGATTGCGACACGTGGCATACTTTACACTTGTCATCACCCTAGCTTATGGATGTGACAATCTTGCTTTTCAACCGTAATCATTGCTACATTTTGTAGGGGATAGGCGCCTGTCACATCTGGATAAAGACAGTCCATCACTGACTCCATCTCTCTCTTCTGGTCAACGCCATACAGCGCCCCGGCTGAGTATAAAGCACATCGGCTGGGCGTTAACCAGGTCGGCTAAAAAAGGTTTGCTTGACATACCACCTCGGAATTCATCCCAAGGTGATATTCTAGGCCTTAGATGTGGGTCAAGGTCCATTGGGCCACTATTGGGCCTCCGCTGGTGGATCATTGTTCCTTTCTTTGGGCCCGGATTCAACACTAGTCCCTCAAATCCGAAGGGATCATTCATGGTCGTGTAGGATTTGCCATGATTTCATAGCATTAACTTTTTAGGGAGTCAATAATGAAATTCCTTAGGTAAGGCTCGGATCCATATCATAGCCAACCTTCTGTCTCGGATTTTCTCTCCCTACTGGCCAGGATCATATCAGCGCATTTCCTAGGCGGCGCATTCAATTCGGAGGAGCTATCGGTATTTATTTCCAAGAAATATATATATAAAATGGGAGGAGGGCAGCATTTCGCAGCGCGTGGCATGCACTGTGGTAGTTGAACGGTTTTTGTCCCTCCCTTTGATGACTGGCGCTTTGATTAGCTCATTTTCCAAGAAGCATGGGTTACCCACATTAATCATGCGGCTCACGAAACTCAAGGAATCTAGACCGTTAGGATGCCTATAAATCCTTCTTCATTTTACCATTTCACCTTTTACCATTTTCTTAGAATCTTTGCAGCCATACTTTCGCGAAAACTTGCGCAGTCTCTCTCTTCCTTGCGAGTTTCGTGTCTTTTCTTCAAGGGTTTTCTACCCAGCATCCACCCTTAACGTTCCACAGTTTTCCTTGTCGAGTTCTTCATTTCAAGTGCACAGTGTCAAGCATTCGTCTTTTGAAGGTAAATCTCTTGATCCCTGTATATGCAAGACTTTCTTATTTTTAGTTTCTCATTGTGGGTTTGAGAATTCTGTTTTTGCACTTTGTTTTTCTTTTGTTGAGTCTGACTCTCCTTTAAAACAAAAAGAAAAAATGGAAAGAGTTGGGGGAACGGGTTCACAGGAAATGTTAGCGATGGCGGTTCCCATCAGAGGTTTCTGCCCCATCTCTTTATCGGTTTTTAGTTCCCGTTTCTTTAGGGAGCAGGTTAAGAGGAGAAATAGGAAAACCAGTGGCATAATTTATTTGAGTGATTCTGACAGCGAAGAAGAAAAACACCAGAACTACATGGCTCATCTGTCATCCGAGGAGGAATCCGCGCGTAGGGAACTCCGAAGCAAACAAGACAGGGACTTGGGAGGAGAAATGGCGGCGGGCTCCTCTTCAGGTCACCAGGACCTCGGCTTGATCGTTAGGGCACCGTTTAGGGCGCATAGGGAAGAGTTGGGTTTGACTGCTGAGGAGATCGCTCAGGTAGAAGATTGGGTTGACCAGGTCAACAAAGTTTCAGGCTACCATGTCGACCCCGATCCAAACCCAGAGTCATGGGAAAGCAGTGAGGTTGCTACTGAAATCCGAAGGATCGATTTGGCCTTGGCTTCAACAAAATTCAGGTTTCCAGAAGGGGTCCATCTGGTGCTCCCTACCCCTTCCTGCCGACCTTGCAGCCCTCCCCCGGGCCAGGCGGCTATATGCCACGATGCCCTTTCTTGCGGGATGAGGCTCCCCCTGCATCCCTTTTTCAGGGCACTGCTTAGGACCTATAACTTGTGCCCCTACCAGCTGGCCCCCAATTTCTGGACTCAGGCTGTGGGGACTTGGTTGGCGTGGCAAGAGGTCAACCCGGATCATCCCATCTCACTGCACATCATTCACACTTTCTATACTTTGAAGAAATCAGTTAGGAGGGAGAGAGACGTGAGATCGGATGTTAAGGATTGGTATTATTTGTCCCCCAGAGGTTCTTATACTCCCGTTATTACCGGTCACCCTACCTCAATAAAGAACTGGAGGAACCAGTGGTTCTGGGTTGCTGGGGAGTGGCAGAGTTCCCTTGTGGACCCTAGTCCAGAAATTACAGTTCCCCGAACTCTTTCCTTACCTAGTGAGTCTTATATTTGCTTTAGAGTCTTTAAGTGTCATGCGCCTTTTGCTCTTTCATCCATACTCACTTTTCTTGACTGCTTCTTAACATATTATTGGCTTATGGCAGGGGACACTTTTGCCCATCTCCTCCCTGACGCGGATCTAGCGGCAGTGAGGCTTCTATTTGCCTACAAGGGCACTTTCCAAGGGGTCATACAATAGAACAAATTATTCGTTAAACACGGTCTTATGCGAGCTATGAGTAAGTTCGCCTCCTTGTTGCTGTTACATCTTGTGTTTGTTCGTTTTTTTTTTATATAACCCCCATTGTCCTCCTTTCCTTGCTAGGTTCCAAAGAATTCCCAAAGATTTCTTTAAAGGGCCTCATGGCTACGAAGGTTCCTCCGGCTCTGCGCCATGGGAGCGAGGTTGAAAGAAAGCAGAAAGCGGTCTTGGCCGACCTGCAAATTGGGGTGGCAAGAGAAGTGTCTGAGAAGTCTACTGCCCAGCTTCAGGGCCCTCTCCCAGGTCTACTGCCACCGCCCACTTTGCTGCCAGTGGGTCCCAAACAACCCAACATTGCTGGAGAGGCCGATCCTGAAAAAGGCGTTGCCAAAGGGAAAGGGAAGAGGTCGGATAGAGGCGGACCCAAGAGGGGCAGGGAGACTAAGGATGCCCCAGTGCCACCTTCCTTGTCCGAGGACATTTCTGAGCAAGCACTTGAGGAGGAGCCTACTCCCTTAAAAAGGCTCAGAAGGGGAAAAGGCAAGGAGTCAACTTCCGCACCTCCGCCATCAATGATCGAGGAACTGGAGGACGAGCCATCCGTGCCCATGCCGGGCTTGGCTTATGAAGTGACACCAGAAGGGGCGGAAGAGCTTAAGCATATTAAAACCAGCATCCTCCCCAGAGATGTCACTTTCAACCCTTCATTGTTCGACTCACCCAGTTCGCCTCCAGCCAGGGCGGCCTTAATTACCGAACAGTTTTGGACAGAGGGTTGGGCCGCCTTTTCCTCCAGTGCTACTCTGTCTCGGAAGCTGCTCGCTGCCAAGGCTATGAACGCCAGAACTCTGGCTCTCATTGACGAGGTAGAGTCCTCCGTGGAGGTAGCTCAACGGGATAAGAGGGATGCTGAGACTGCTCTCCGCCACGCTGACAATATTCTCAAGGAGATTAATGACCTTAAGGCCCGGCTGTCCATAGCCCGTAAATCTTCTTCAGAAGAGAGGGCTAATGCGAAGCGCCTCCAAGAGGACAATGACAAATTGAAGCATGACCTCCATGCCTCTGAATCAGACGTGGCGGCCTTATGCAAAAAATTGGATGATTCCAATCGTGCACAGTCTATTGCCTCTGAGGCCCTGGCCGCCGCTAATGCAGCCAAATTGAAGCTAGAAGCTGAGGCGGCAGCGGTAAATGAAAAACTGGGGAGGGAGCTGGAGGCTAGGGCGAAAGTAGAGGAGGACCTTGCCTCGCTGGAAAAACACATGCAAACGAGGATCACTGAAGTCTTGGAACAGACCGTCACAACACGGGTGGAGAATGCTTTAAAAACTAGAGTGTCGGAAGCTGTCCAGGACTTCAAGGACACCTTTGAAGAGACCCCTGAGTATGAGGCTATGCAGTGGGTTTTTGGGAACTTAGGGGCTAGGATGGCCTTGGGGGACTTGAAGGAAGCTTTTCCAACCTTGGACCTGTCCTCCATTGAAGCATTTTACCCCGAGCCTCAAGATGCTCCTGCAGATCCTTTAGACGCATCCAGCAAGGGTTCTCCAGAAGTCGTTCTTCCACAATGATCCTCTTCCATCTTTTACCTTTTTGTTAGTTAGTATGTTCGTTTCTGTTTTCTTCTTCTTCCCCTTTTTTTTTGTGAGTGCCCCGGCTCCTAATATTGTGAGTGTAGCCTTTATTTGATTTGTAAATGCCTCATTTTCATGAATGGAATGGTCTACTTATATTTCGGCGTAGCAACATTTCTAACTGTTTAAGCATGAATATTTCCAAGTGCGAGTGTTTCCTAATTGTATGATGATATGTGGGGCATTGCGAATGTCTGTCTGTAAATGTCTTGATTTGTAAAATACACCTGATTTAGAGCACCTCGGATAGGCAGAACTTAGTTCGGCTGAAGGGGCTGAAGGGGCTTCTGTGCCTTTCCTCCTCGGCCATTAGTCCAAGGCGATATCTAAACTTTGGTCATGGATGGCCATATGACCAAATTTTGGGCGTGCTAGTCCCTCAAATCCGATGTGGTCATTCATGAGCGGATCGAATTTGTCATCACTTCGCAGCAATAATTCTATTCAAGTTTAATCATTTGCTATACTCCCAGATCCGACACAGTTGATGTACTTACGTTTTCTAATTAGATCTGATATTGACCAACCTTTGAGCGATTTCATCTTAAAACTATGTGGCATCTATATTTTCAACCTTGTATGAACCTCTGTTAATGTCGCAGTGTAAATTCACCGGAGTCCCTTGTTTTTAACAAAGATCCTGGCTGGCGGAGGCGTGTGGTATTTGCGGCCAAAATAACATAAGAATTTTTTACGTTTGTCTTTTACTCTTATGCACACAGCACTTAGTATATATATATATATATATATCTTGCAAACGCTTTGTCCGGATGTATGAACTAACTTAACGCACCAAGGATTTTGGTTTATGTGACAACATTTGATTATATTTGAATGATTCCAAACATATTGCGCGGTGAATGACGGTGAACGAGTGCAGCACCTTAGATTTGAGTGGTTCGAAGCATTTATCGTATTAAAACTCCAAATCCTTACGTGGTGATCGTAGTTTAGCCTTATGAGAGTCCCTTGTCCTTAACAATTTTTATGCATAGTGTGGACGTATGGCGTCGTGACCAAAATAATTTTTAGAATGTGCGTTTATCCATTATGGTTGTCTAATAGAGATTGGCGTAATTTTTAACGCAGCTCGCCCACGATTTTTTGAAATAATATGATAATGTTGCAATCATAGAGGAGTTTAGTTTTATTGAAAATAACGGCGAAGGTGGTCCGTATTCCAAGGATTACATAGAGGTACTCCAGATAAGTCCTCAATTATGTATGTTCCGGGTACCACCTCGGCAACGACCTTGTAAGGGCCTTCCCAGTTAGGACCCAGAGTCCCTACTCCTGGCTCCTGTGTTGAAGGAAGAACCTTTTTGAGGACCAAGTCCCCAATATTAAAGCGTCGGCTCTTCACCCTTTTGTTGTAGTATCGAGCCATCTTTTCTGGTATTTGGCCATTACCTCTTGGGAATCATTCCGCTTTTCCATGAGGAAGTCTAAACCGGCCCTTTGCGCTTCCTCGTTCCTAACTTCGTCATAATGAATTTGACGAAGCGTAGGGATTCCGATTTCGACGGGGCATACCGCCTCGGCTCCGTAAGCCAGCGAGAAGAGACTGGATAATTTGTGGCTCCCCTGGTGGGCCCATATAGATGACGTGTCATGTCCAATTTAGTTATGGTCGTAACACTAGTCCCTCAAGTCTGGTTGGTTCATTTATGTGCGAACCGGACTTGAAAATATAAGGGATCGAAGATGATGGAGTGTGTGTATACTCTAAGAAATGACCAAAACACAATATATCTAAAAAATCCTTATTGCAAGACATAACCAGAATGGAAAAAATAGAATATATTTTACATGGTAAAACATCGCCGATGAGGAATAATATAGGCACCTGGGGCCCACGCTTTAATATAGTTTCGACACTTGGGTCCTTATTTGAACACTTGACAACCCTTTCAAGTAGGCTTTTCTTGGTTATATTAAGAGAGTATTGGGCTGTGTTATTCAAATTTTGAAAGTGCATCTTTTATCCCAACAAAAAGAATACTCGAGTGTGCTTCGAACTTATGAAGACATATAAGCTCATAGTATTATCCCAAGCATGCCTCAAATAGGAGGGAAATTATAAGGTTGTCTTCAATAACATTGAAGATCTTACTCCTAGATGTGTGAGGGCTAATAGCCCGTCTGGATTGCAGAGAGTATACGCTTAATTCAAGCGACTGGAGGGCTTACAAGCCTGTCTCGTTTTGATATGTATATCTCTGGAGAATATGAAACAAAGTATATATACATTGTGTCTCGTGTTGACATGCATGTATATGCTCTCTAGTCCCTTAAATTTGGATGTCCCAGGCATTCATGGATGAGGTTCGAATTTATAGCTTTCGGATGTTTTTCTTAGAGTGAAATCGACCAATGAAAGAGTACTTTGTAAAAGGAGTTCATTGAAGAAGTCCTTCTCTTGTAAGGATTCCTTAGGAAGAGGGGTTCATCATTTGGAGGGAGTCAATCAACGTAGTTCTTCTCTTGGAAGAAGTCCCTTGTAGGAGTCCTTCTCTTTGAAGGGGTCCCTCACTTGGAGGGAGTTAATGGAAGAGGTGCTTCGGAAAGAAGTCCATGGAAGAGGTGCTTCGGAAGGAGTCCATGGAAGAGGTCCTTCGGAAGAGGTGCTTCGGAAGGAGTCCATGAAAGAGGTCCTTCGGAAGAGGTGCTTCGGAAGGAGTCCATGGAAGAGGTGCTTCGGAAGAGGTGCTTCGGAAGGAGTCCATGGAAGAGGTCCTTTGGAAGAGGTGCTTCGGAAGGAGTCCATGGAAGAGGTCCTTCGGAAAAGAGTCCATGGAAGAGGTCCTTCGGAAAGGAATCCACTTAGGCAATAAGAGGGAAGCCACTTCGGCCATGCCATTTAGGCAATATGAGGGAAGCCACTTCGGCCATGCCACTTAGGCAATATGAAGGAAGCACTTCGGCTATGCCACTTAGGCAATATGAGGGAGAGCCACTTTGGCCATGCCACTTAGGCAATATGAGGGAGAGCCACTTCGGCCATGCCACTTAGGCAATATGAAGGAAGCACTTCGGCCATGCCACTTAGGCAATATGAAGGAGAGCCACTTCGGCCATGCCACTTAGGCAATATGAAGGAAGCACTTCGGCCATGCCACTTAGGCAATATGAAAGAAGCACTTCGGCCATGCCACTTTAGGCAATATGAAGGGGGATCACTTCGGCCATGCCACTTAGGGATAATAAGAAGGAGAGTCCCTCTTTCGAGGAGGCCTTTCTTCAAGGCATTTGTTACCAATCTTTTTCAAAAGGTTTCCTTCCTTTTTCAAGGTTTATGTAGTATTTCTCCTCTCTTTTTCAAGAGATTCTTCACCTTTTTTTTCAAGGTTTTTGTGGTTATTCACTCTTTTTCAAGAGGTTATCAGCCATTTTTCAAGGTTTTTGTGGTTCTTCACTCTTTTTCAAGAGGTTATCAGCCCTTTTTCAAGGTTATTACACTTGTGTTTCAAAGTTATTACACCTTTTTTTCAAAGATGACCAGCTTATCTTTCAAAGCTCTTGCCTTTTTCAAGGCCAACCAGCTTATCTTTCAAAGCTCTTGCCTTTTTCAAGGCCAACCAGCTTATCTTTCAAAGCCCTTGTCTTTTTCAAGGCCAACCAGCTTATCTTTCAAAGCTCTTGCATTTTTCAAGGCCAACCAACTTATCTTTCAAAGCCCTTGCCTTTTTCAAGGCCAACCAACTTATCTTTCAAAGCTCTTGCTTTTTTCCGCTTCTTCGTAAATGGTTCTTCGTCCTTTTTCAGGACTACCTTTCTATGTATGACTTTTTACCATGTGTTTTCGTGGTTAGCAGTATGGTTTCCCACGGACGGGGCCAAAATGTTGACCACAAAATCCGGCTAGACTTTGGACCAACACGTCTCAGCTCCTCCCTCTTGAACACGTGGATTTCCTGCGTACTAAGACAAACAATCAGCTTGCAAAGGGGGCCGAGGCGGCTCCCGTTTGCACTCCGATGCCTAAGTCAGTGCTCATTTTAGGCAAATATATATATTGGGTGCGGGAAATATAAGTGTGTAAAAGAGAGAAAAGGGAGTGAGAGAAATATATATCGTTTCTGAGTGAGAAATTGATAACCAACCCCCTACTTGGAGACAATTGTGCTTCATTTATAGTGAAACTTCTTGTCTCGAATTGCGACACGTGGCATACTTTACACTTGTCATCACCCTAGCTTATGGATGTGACAATCTTGCTTTTCAACCGTAATCATTGCTACATTTTGTAGGGGATAGACGCCTGTCACATCTGGATAAAGGCAGTGTCCCATCACTGACTCCATCTCTCTCTTCTGGTCAACGTCATACAGCGCCCCGGCTGAGTATAAAGCACATCGGCTGGGCGTTAACCAGGTCGGCTAAAAAAGGTTTGCTTGGCATACCACCTCGGCATTGATGTGATCCGGACCAGGCATCGAAGGGCGAAGTCGAGCCGTCGACAATATGATAGTGATCTACGTGCAAAACGAAGCAAGTTCCGTGTTGGGGTCGAGCCGAGAAGGCGAAAGGATCGAGCCGAGACAGGAAATCAAACAATAAGGCAAAAACAGGCAGAACACTCTTTACGGCCGTAAAGATATTCCTCACGGCCGTAAAAATGAAATTGAAATTGATCACGGCCGTAACATATTGATCACGGCCGTAACAGCTAATTGAAGATTGAGACAGAATGTTCATTACGGCCGTAAGAGATATATTCACGACCGTAATTCAAGATTTTCCAGATTTTCCGGATTTCTTAATTATTTTATTTCCTTTTATTATTTTAGGTTATTTTCCTATTTTTAGAATTTTAGCATAATTAGAATTCTATTTTGAGTAAATTAGATGCTAGGTTATTTTGCTTATTTATACGCTTTTCAATTCATTGTAAAAACAGTTAAGATTGATTTTGAGATTAATATAGTTGAGAGAGTTTTCTCCAATTGAAAGGTTGAGGAGTCCCTTTTGTGTTCTTCAAGAACAAATCCGACCTATCAAATATTGTGGAAATATTTGTGGCGTTGTACTTATCAAATATTCGCGAGAATATTTGTGGCGTGTCCGATTAGAATCTTATCAAGGAAATTGACAAGTCCTTGTGGTATTTCAAAAACCTTGGATCTCGATTCCGCATCGTCAATTTCTTGCGTCGTGAATCTTGGGTCAAGGTCCTATCGTCAATCTATCTTTTAATTTCTGTTCAATTATTCGTGTTCTTGTTATTTTTCGTGTCAGATATGATTTAGATCTTTCCTAGGGTTTTAGATTCGTTATTCCGCGTTTTCGACGAGATTCCCCGACTGGGATCGCGTCAGGCATTCATCCCAAGGTGATATTCTAGGCCTTAGATGTGGGTCAAGGTCCATTGGGCCACTATTGGGCCTCCGCTGGTGGATCACTGTTCCTTTCTTTGGGCCCGGATTCAACATGTTTGATTGGTTTAATTTTCTAGGTGAAAAAAGTAGGGAATTTTTCAACTTTTGTTGTTTGATTGACATTATTTTCCATGAAAAATAAAGTAAAATTGATCTATTTTAATAAAAAAATATTTTTTTTTAATTTTTTTCATACATTTGTACTTGATAATAATAATGTTAATTTTTAGAAAAAAAATAAATCAATTAACAATAACAAAAATGATCAAACGTAACAAAAATAGTATAAGATTTTCCTTAAAAAATAAAACATCCTCCTCCCCTTGAAAAATGAATTCATTCAAAACAACGAAAATACCGAATTTCGAGGCAAGTGAAAAAATGAATTTCATGAAAAATTTAGACAATCAAACAGCGCAAAGTTGGAAATTCACATAAAAAATCATATTTTTCATGAAAAATTTGACGAATCAAACGCACCCTTATCAAACGAGGCATCATGGAAAAATAGGGTGAAAAGTGGAGCTTTTGCAGTGAATTGAAGCCTTTCAAATATAGTAGTAAGATTTTCACTTTATTGTGCGACTATATCTATTTTCTTCACGCACCCTTGATTGGTTATTTGTTCTGGTTACCTTGTTTCTAGACAATGATTTAATTTTGGGAAAAATACATAAGTAAGGTGTTTACAAATATAGATTTTAAAAATAAGACCAAACTTATATATATATATATATATATATATATATATATATATATATATATATATATATATTCAAAAATCAAGTTTTAGTTAATATTAATTAATTATCTTAAATAATTAAAAATAATTTATTAATTATACATATTAAGGTCACAACATTAAATATTTTCATGTCACAAATACAAATTTTTTAGGTCACAAGTTTCACAACTGATTTCAAGGTCACAATTTAATAAATCATTAGGTCATACAAATGTTGAATTAGCCAATTCGGACTTTTTTCTAGGTCACAACGTATTAAATTATTAGGTCACAAGTTTCACAACTGATTTCAAGGTCACAAATTACTAAATCATTAGGTCATATAAATGTTAAATTAGTCAATATCGACGTTTTTCTATTTCACAAGTCACAACGTATTAAATTATTAGGTCACAAGTTTTCCAACTGATTTCAAGATCACATATTACTAAATTATTAGTTCACACAAATCTCATGCATCCACAGTCCAAGTCGCCACCCAAGTCACCTCCATCATCACTGCCTCCTTATGCACCTCCACAAGTATCATCGTCTCAACGCCATCTTCGCAACCCCCATTGTCTCTACGCAGCCGCCACGATCAACACCTCAACCAAAAAGGGGGGGGGGGGGGATCGCACTGCCACCACCACGCGTCCACTACCTTCAACCACCACATCCCACCACCGTCGTCACCACTTCAAGCCGATTGTAACACCACCTACCAAGTCACACGATCAAAACCTGCAACCGCCAGGTATGCAATGAACATGTAATTTAAAATCAAACACAATATTCTATATATATATCGCGTGCTTGAAGTTCAATGAGCACCTACAACCAAAATTCAGCAATTTGTAAGTGCTTTACTAAACCACATAGCCCAAACATTTCTCGATTCTTGGTTCTAATTAATTTACTAAGTATTTTCCTACTACATTACCCTTGCCCAAGCCCAATTAGGTTGTATTTTGTCCATTTTGTCAAGTGTGTTGTGATCACACTCATAAATTTTGGGTTCTTTCTTTCACTTTCCTACGTAGGACTCAAAACAGCTTCAAAACTCCTGTATTTCTATAAAAACTCCAACCGACTATGTTCACATTTCCTTGATACAATTGGACGAGAACGGATCTCCACCCACTCCAGCCATTTTACCCTTTCTAGAAAGAGGGGGTGGTTGGGGTGATGTGGCATACCATATTGGTACATTGAATATATTATTGTCAAGTTTCAGATTAATTTTGTTAATCATAAAGAAGTCAAAGAAAGCATCTCCAAGTCCAAGTCCAACCCAATCATATTGATCCCTTCTTCTAAAAGTTGTTTACCTAATCAATTAATTAACATGTATGATTGCCCTTAGCATATTTTATAAATTTTCTTTGGTTTTAAAAAGAACACCATCATCCCTATCTTATATTGCTGTTTTGTTTGTTTCTGTACATCATCTAGTTAATTCACCAACTACCAATGTTACTCCTATACACAATTATTTGGTCTTGGATGGCGTTCTTTAACCGAAGATCAAATACATACAAGAGGCTGTATGTAACAAATGATTGAGGTTAGGTGCAACAAGGAAGAAACGTGTGGGACGGACCAACACGCTTTTTCATGTCATGGGCACCCATCCCGAATTCTATCTAGAGGTCCTCAAAAGATTTGTCCAAGACGACCCCTTTGGTGTGGCTGTGCTTGCTCTCGGGGTGGTGTGGCTGTGCTTGCTCTCGGGGGGGCCTTAGTGGGGATGGATTCGAGGGTGAGGGGGACAAGTTGAGGGAACATGTGATCGGTGGACAACATAAGCCAGCCGTGGAAAACACAACAATTTCTTAATGAACAACTGCCAGTTGTTATGGCAATTCCTACTTCTAGTATTCTGCCAAGTATCACACCCAATTGTCACACCTGACACAAGAATTGCTTGGATCTCCTCAATCATTGCTTATTGTCCTTGGGATTCTTTTCACCAAAATTAAA
The DNA here is from genome assembly GCA_963555705.1 of Ligustrum vulgare. NCBI lineage: Eukaryota > Viridiplantae > Streptophyta > Magnoliopsida > Lamiales > Oleaceae > Ligustrum > Ligustrum vulgare. Next base: position 45,992,105 of record OY743168.1, read on the forward strand.
AGCATATAAACTTACAGGCTTCCAAAGTGAGGGTCGAGTTGAGGATTGAGTTGAGGAGCTTAAGGAGATTGAACGTTAGAGCAGACGAGTACCAGAAAGTACCTATTTATGAGCTTTTTAGAGCGAGAACAAGCCACAATAAAACTTTGTACAGTTTAGACGACTCCATAAATCGTTTCAACAAGAGATACCTTTGTTTGGTAACAGTATAACGATTTATAAACTAATTTATTTATGATTTTGAGGTAAAATACGTTGTTGAAAGTTGAAGAGAAATAATATGTGTGGGTAAAAAGTGATTTAAAAAATTATGTGATTTATAAATCATTTACCAAACGATTTTGATTATAAAAGTAGAATAAACACTAAGTTCTACCGCATTTCATTACATGATTCTTCTGTTTACACAATTACACTTGCTGAAAATCAAAGTTAAACACTAGATTATGTGTTTTTGCTCTTCTTCTTCTTCTTCTTCATTCATTTCATTTACCATACTATCCTCAGCCTGCCTTCTCATCATTCGCAGCTTTCTCCCATACCATACAAAACAGGCGAGTCAACCAGGGACAAACTCGGAATACAACTCTCTGAACGAGTCAACCCGATCCCCTTCATGTTACCATCCCCTCTGTTCTTCGTCGGACTACTCGGCATCGACCTTAAAGACTTGGGACTCTCCAAACACTTCCTCAAAATCTGTCTCATGGCCGAGATCAAATGGACTGTCGGGTCCTCCGACGGGCCTGATGATCTGAATTTGTTGTAGAAGTTGAAATGCCGGGCCATGGCCTCATCCGGGCTTATTAATTTTTGACATCGCAAAATCTCGTCATTTACAGCTTCAGCACAAAGCCCGCAAATCCATTTCCCCTCATAGCGAGCCCGAATAGTTTCTATGTAAGATAAAGTGCACTCTTCAGTCAGACCGCAGCAATCGCATTTAGCAAAATCAACATCAATTTGGCCCGGGCCCGATGTTTTAGTATTTAAAGGCCCGTCTGGAGCGTTCATCACCATTGAAATTGAATCACTCATAATACTAGTCGACGTCCCTGTAAAAAGAATAAATAAATCAACTAAACACAAAATTCTACACAGAAGAACAATTAATTAAACAGATTATTATTATTAAAACAACGTGAATTACCAGCTGAAAAAGCAGATCAAAAACAGATGTTTGTAAACACGCTTTTGAATAAACCGAACGTCGAAAAATACTAGTAATTTATATATTTTTTTATCTTTCTTTTTCCCACTCGCCTTCTTCGACCTTGGCTTCAGGGATGAAGTATATATCCATGGAAGACATTTCAGAAGAAAACCTAATAAAAAAGCTTCAATAATTCGCTCTAGAAAAAGAGACAATATTCAATCAAATATATATATATATATATATATATATATATATATATATATATGCAGTACAAACATGAATTTTTTGGCTTCTTCTCTACTTCTAGTTTAAACCTTTTGGAGAGAGAGAGAGAGAGAGGGGAAGAGGGGGAAGACTTTATATAGAGGGAAATTTTTCTTGGGTTTTATTGGATAAATTCTCACATAAAGTCCCCAAACAATACTATTTTTCACTTGGGTCGCCATTCATTTTTCTATCATATTTAGGTCCCCAAGCTATCTCTTTGAATTAGTGCAACTCAAGAAATGGGACAAGAAAAACAATTTTGGATTAAGTGGGGGATGTATCTTTGTCTGACTTGAGGACATATATGCACACATTTGTTACCTTTTAGGAGGCCTACACCTATTGAAATTATGTACCTGAAAGTGTCAAGATAATAGAATCAAACAACCAATACAATCAAAAGTTATGCTGACATTTTAATCATAATGATTATAAATCTCACAAAAGTATTTTGAAAGAAGCAAGAATTAAATCTCACAAGTTTGAAATTAATTTTATGAAGAACAATGTTTGAAAGAAAATATGCATTTCGAATTATATTAATCCCAAAGTTGTGTGAATAAAAATAACAATAAAGATGCCTATATATAAGCAAAAATAAAGTTATAGTCTAATTAGGAAACCAACTTAATCTAATTGGAATTAGAAAAGTAATAAAAGATGATTCCTAATCTAATTAGGAATATAGCAAGATAAAACATTTTATAACAATAAGAGTAGAAATAAGGAAATTCGGAATTAATTCAAAAGTTACCAAAACTAGACTTCTAACTAAACTAAAATGGAATTTAAATAAAAACTTGCGAAATTATGCTTTGGTAAAACCGCACGATCTCATGGCAGCTTCAATTTAGGTGTGTTGGCTTTTGCAATGACGATCATCGGACTTCAGAATTGCACGATCGCGTGGTTCTTTTGTTTGCGTATATTTTTTTGTTTGCTTGGATGACATTGATCCAATTGGTTTTTCAGCTCGATTCCAACATGAAACTTACTTCTTTAGTTATCAAGAATGTGGTTTTATCCATCGTTTCTTGTACAAGGTTGTCCATCACCTTTTTGATCTTCTTTGCTCGAAATCGAGCCAATGACCATTCTTCCACAACCAAGGGATCAATGCTTGGACTTTTGTTCAGACTCTAGATCACATCATTGGCCCGTATGCATCTTGAGTTACTCTTCTTTAACGCAATCATTATAATTTATAAATTAATTTATAAACAACATGATTTTTAAATCACCTTTTAACTACACACATTTTCCTTTTTCACTTTTTAACCATTAACCACACATCTTATCTAAAAAATAAAAATAAACCAATTTATAAATTGTCAGAGTATTGTCGAACAATACCTCAGAGAATTTTAGTTTTTTGAAGTGTTATTATGTCACTAAAAAGAGGTCATTAAATAGTAAATTAGGCAAATTTGGGCCCTCAATATTTCGGGGCTTAAAGTAATTGCTTGCTCTGTCTAGGGATGTTAACGAGTCGAGCCGAAGATCAATGTTCAAGCTTTTAGGAGTCAAGCTTTTTTTGGCCAAAATTTTTAGGCTCGACTCGAGCTTTTGGCTTTGGCTTCTTTGAGCCGAGCCAGCTCGTATTTTTTCATTTGTTTTATACATATACATGTGGAAATGAATTGTGTTTAGTTAAAAATATAATGCACACAATAAATGTACTATAAATATCAATATGGGCCGGCCAATGTGGCTCGGCGAGCCATACGGGCCAGCCTCGGCTCGAGTATTGTGTTGCGTTTTTAAGGCTCAGCTCTATCTTTCGAACCACGAGTCGAGCTTTACTTGAACTTTTCGCGAGTCGAGTTTGAGTTGACTGAGTAGGCGAGTTTTTTTGACACCCCAAGTTCCGCTTGCCCTTAGGTCAAGCCATGGACTTAGTAAGTGACAATTGATCAAACTGTTTATATTTAATTTAAAAATAATTCTATTACATATTGGAGTTGAAGATGATAATTGATCAATTTGACCTGTGTTCATTTGGAGCAATTTTAGAGTTTCTAAATTTGTACTTTTATCTAAAAAAAATTTAAAAGATGTACTCTCTCCGTCCCGTTAATTTAAGCTTGTATTTCTTATTTGTCTGTCTCAAATTATAAACCATTTTCCTTATTAAAAGTCTTGATATTTTTAAATTTTATAATATGCCCTTATTAATATCTATTGTTATCAACAAATATAAAATAAAATATTAGTAAAATGTAAGAAAAATTATATTTTCAATTACATTAATTACATTTTCAAAACCTATGTTAAAAAAGCAACAAGCCTATTTTCACGGGACGAAGGGAGTAATTCATTTCCTAAAGCAGTTAAAATATTTAAAACTAAATCAAATCATTTTACAACTGTTTGGCTTGGTTAGCATTCATTTTGTTGACATGTCCATGCAGAAGCAAATTGACAATCTCAAAAGCCTTTTCAATTCGACTTTTCAATTTGACAATTATTGCTTACAATCCAATCATGATCCATTTTGTTATGAGATCGATCTGCTTGGAAATTTATCTTTCAAGTGAACATTTATGGGAAAAAATGGTAAATACATATGAAATATAAAATATTTTAGTAAATACTGAAAATGTGTGAAATTTTATATAATATTAACCCATGTAATATATCCAGAAATACAGACTCCACAACTTTCCTGAATTAAAGGTTTTGTAACTAAAATTCGTTATTTCCCAAATATCATGTACCTCATTAATCCTTTCACAGTCGGCATGGTAATCTCAAAATGGAAAGTGCGCAAACTGCAAGGCTCTTTTGACGGATTGTTATTACGCAACTCAGAATGTAAAAATTCTGTAGAGCTTTGAAAGGATTAATGAGGTAACGTTATGATCTAGGTCCCTTTCTGTTCATTGTTTGGATGCACCGGTAGTTTTAACAACTCACCGATCTCAACTACCAGGACTTGCTATGTGTAATAATGATTCGAAATGTTTCCTTGTGGGAAGTGGGTTACTCACTGAAAATGTTGCCTCCTACTTTACATTCATCCTATGAGTGCACACGAGTTGTTTACTTCAATCTGATTTTATCTGTCATCACATTTCACGTCTCATACTATATTAATAGTAGAAAGATGCAACCTAATTTGTTCGATGATTTGTGTGATATCCCACAAAGGCGGTTTGCCGTGCAAGCATGCATTGACTGTAATTGAGGATAGATGTGACGTGTCTTATAATTATTACACGCATTATCACACTAAGGAGTGTTATCTAGCATCATACGCTAGACATGTCACTCCACTTGGTGATTCTTCTCAATGGATGGTGGAGAAGTCTCGAAGGCGTGTTGAAATAATGCCTCCTAAATCTAATAGGGCACCTGGTAGGCCGAAAACGACGAGAAGGGATAGGGTCAATGGCTCACAACCAACAATATGTGGAAAATGTGGCAGTTGAGGTCTCAACTGGAGAATATGTAAGCAACCAAAGCTGTTGTATCCTATGGGGAAGCGCAAACGAGGATCTGAAATTGACATTGAATCTGGGGTGCAGAAACATACAAAATTTATGGTGTAGTGATCACACGCTTGGTTTAAATTCATTCATGTTAAATTATAATGTTACTATTCAAATATTATTCCGTATTGAAGTTTTCTTGTTCCATGAACCTTTGAAGCAATGATGACCGTGCACCATGGAGTTATTCTTTGTCAATAATGGGGTCTATTTTTCTTAATTCTGCTTTATTTTAGTTAATGTCATGTTTATGTTCTTTACATGTGTTCATTACGAGTACTAATATTTTTTTAAACTACTATCGTTATGCTGCCATTGTGGAAACAGTAATCTAAAGAATCACTAATACAAGCTAATGAATTACCCTATCCAATTACATTTGTTTGGTAACTGCAAGGAGTCAACACTCTAAAACATCCACTAGTCCAACACTTTGTCAGTTGTGCATCATGCAATGCTGCCTACTGTATTCGCAACTGAGATTTTTAATTTTCTATTTTTTAAAATATGTGGAACGATTCTACCAACTATGGTTTGGTTGTAAAATTTTATTAAGTTAATGAAAATGAGTTTTTGATTGTGTATCTCACATCAGTTATCCCAGTTTCCTTCATGTCTAGTTTTGCACGAGAATGCCTTTATAATGTTTGACATCCTATTTCTTAATTTACGTCTTTGTGTTAAGTATTGAGGTTGTTCCCAAAGTCAAGAAACATGATTGCTATCCCAAACGGCCGGTCATTATATATACCAGTAAAGTCCTAGAATTCCAGTCATCAAAATGTAACCAGGATGTTTTATCAAAAAAAAAAATGTAACCATGACGTCTTGTTACGCACCCCCTATGGATAAATCATCTCATTCCTGCTAAAATGAAATTCAAAATACGAACTCCAATTGCACATATCCCACAACGTGACGTGAAATTCACAATACAACAAAAAATCCAACACTTGATAGCTAGAAGTTAGAAGGATACTTCATTTATTTTTCAAAAGGGTGGCATACCATGCCAACAAACACATCTTGTTTACTTGTCTGGATGTTTTTTTTTTTGGGAAATCAAAATAATAATTTAGCATCATTACAAAACATAAAATGCAGCTTGCATAGATGGTTTAATATCCCTAGTTGCATTTGGAATCTAAATATTCTTGGATGCACTCAACTTCTTTTTCCTCCTGGCGCTAGGTAGCACATTATCGTACTCCGTTTCGTGGCCTTCTATATTCTTCTCGCAAGCGTGTTTTAACTTGCATTTCATGTGTATCTCGTATCTCTCTCTTGACATGAGAATAACAGGGAAAAAAGGGCAATAGTGGAGTATAGGGAAGATCGATATATATACCTGTTACATCATAAATACAATGTAATAGGCTAATAGTTGGTCAAGCTAGTCAAAAAATGTTCGAGAAAGGTACAAATTGATAGGGGTGGGAAAAAAAACAGAACCGATATGACTTAACCGGAACCGAAACGAAAATATCAGAACCATATGGTTTTAAAAAAATAAAATAGGAAATCGATTTTTTGGAACCGAGAACCGATTGGTTCTCTGTTCTGCCTTTAGAACCGAAAAATCGAAATTAGAACCAAGTCTTTGATCCTTATTTTTTATTTAAGGTTTTAAGTAGTTGTCATAAAATTAAAAATCAAAATAATTTGTAAATGATTAAGTTCTCTTTATGAAATTTGTTACGTCTCCACCTCACTATAACATTTAACTTCACACTTTGACTGAAATTCTTAGTAAATGAAAATAAAATGAAACTAACTTATTAATAAACCAAATTGTAAATGACAACGATGGAGTTAATTAAATATTTAAATAAAAATATAGAACAATTAATAATAATGCATTTAAAACTCATGATACATCCCACAAGTTTACAATACAAATTTATCAATATGTATAGCTTCTTGCCATGCTCGAAATAACTTCCAGGCCATTTATTTCTTATTTTGGTTTATAAATATCTTCTGTTTTATGGAGAATCATATACTTTGTTCGGGGTGAAAGGGTATTCAGAGTCCTTAGTCCTGGTATATTTGGTAGAAGTTTATTTCAGTTTATTGACTCACTTCCCGAGGCCTTAATACTCCTCGGTAAGCCCTCGAAAAATAATTATTATTGTAGAACTAAATTAGAACCGAAACCGAACCAAAATCGAATGACTTGGTTTTGGTTTTGTTCTTGCGATTCAATGGAACAGAATGATTCCATTTTACAATAATCAAAAGTATGGTTCGATTCCTGTTCTTGAGATATCCGGACCGAACCATCTGATGCCCACCACTACAAATTGATCACCTGGGCTATTGACATCCATCGCCTGGAGGAATGAGTTTGTAGAAACGCTAGACACATTATGAGTATTGCATAAAACATTGGAAAATTTGTTTTGTGGAATCCTAATGTTGCAATTGAAAGGTGTTTTGAGTTCCTTTACTGTGTTAGTTGAACCAATTTTATTGGTTAGCGGACTTCGTAGTGGAGCCATTAGTAAGTTCCCTTGCTGGGATGAGATCAATTCTCTAAATTTCTTAGGAGATCCATCAGTTTGTTTGAGTGGAGATGTCTGCACAACACATAATGCGTTGTGCAAAAATTGTTGAGGATGGTTATTGATCCGGAACCGATGGAAAATAAGAAGACATAGCAAGTCTAAACCAAGGAGAATTCACAGTTGGAGCCATGCACAAGTATTTCTTAATCCAAGTTTCAAGATGCTTGTCCCAAGTATACTCTCTCGTGAAATTAATAATCTCGATCACCAGGTCGTGTTTTTCCTCATCCAGGCCACCAAGTAGGGAGGCTGTAGCATTACAAGTAAGAATGAATTAGGATAGCAATCATTCTTGAGCAAAGTGCTCAATATTTATGGCAATCATTCTGGTTATGTGAATTGCGAGTGTGTGTGTGTGTGTGTGTGAGAGAGAGAGAGAGAGAGAGAGAGAGAGAGAGAGAGAGATCAATGGCAAGCTCAACTAATACAAATTCTAGTTTCAAAACATAAAAGCTTTTTCAATCACGAGCAGTTGAACAAGATGCTTACTGAAAGAAATGAGATGTCATTCCACATAGCTCTCTGTAGCAACTGTTTTGACTTAGTTCCCACAAAACTGGAGAAGTTTCCATTGCCTCAATCAGGTTCTGATCAAGTAAAACTTTATTTCTTCCACTTGAATTTGGATTATACTGTGATGGAAAAGATCCTTTGAGATCATAAAATCTCTTGATATTTTGCTAGAAAAAGAGATTTTCCATTACGAGAACATCCATTCTCGATTCTTCCCACTCGCCCTTGAGATGTTTCAATGTGACCTTCAAGATGACCAGCTAACACATAAGCTAATACAAACACGAAACACGATTTTTTTCTAATGTGAAATCCATTTTTATTTATTTATTTATTTATTTTTTGAGCAGGATGTGTGATGTGATATCATATCCTCCTCTCATCACTTACCAGTGCAAGAATTGCTTGTACGACGGCTTGGTCCTCAAAATTACATTATCTTTTGATCAACCGCTACTAGTGGATACTTGTATTCGCGAAGGACTGCATTATTGGGAAGAATGAATTATCGAAATCATTGTTAGAAATATATGTTGTGGATTTCAGGATACGATTTTAGAAGATTGCTGATTTGGTGTGAAATGGGACGATTGTAATTTTGGCCCATTGGGGGTAAATGGTATCAATTTGTGGATACTTCACAATTAAGGTAAATATCAATGTTTTCAGAACCGACCCGACCATCGATTCGGTCGAGAGACTGGGTCAAGGGTCAGGATCAACCCGGAGGCCACTCGGGCATTAAATAATATTAAAAAATATTAAATAAATCAAAAAACTTAAAAAATACGAAACTTGTGTCCTGGTTTACCGATTGGTTGGGTTTCCCGGGTCAAACCCAGGCGGGTCATATCAGGTTGAAAACAATGGTAAATATTCCAGTTTTTAGAATGGACGTGTTTGGTGAATTGATTGTTGCAGTCAACGAAATCAACATAAGATTCGGTATGTTTTGAGTTTTAAATTTTACTGTAAAAAAACTAGTATATTATTTGGATTAACAAAGGTATATACGTATTAGTTGGATTATTTTAAAAAAAATAGTTAGTACATGTAATTACCTCAACATTTATTGAAAAATGAATGATTTCCATCCATTTTGTTTATACGTGTACTAAAAAAGATAATTTTAGGATATGAATGAGACAAATAGGGATCCAAGTGAAACAAGTGATAATGTTTTGGGGACTGTTGGTCATAAATTCCCTCTTATTGTATGAAAGTTCAGGGGACACGTCATCAGCTTTGCTGTCAAGTAAACTGTGGCCGTATAGTATGAGATGGTACCAGCTCTGTATGTAGATGTCCATGTTTTCTTTGCGAATACTTTGCTTTTCTTAATACCATGTCATCCAATAGTTAGTCGCCACTTGTTGTCCAGACGTAGGTTGAGCTATTTGTATTAAATTATTAATTAATTAAGAAATAAGTGGGTTGATTAAAATTGTGGAAATTAATTGATTAATTGGGTTCACACATCACTAGGCAATTAGCCAACCATCTAGTATTTCTTAATGTCCACGTTTTTGTTAGTTTAATTGTCAATTTGATGTAAATGCAAGAATAAACTAGGAAAATCCTAATCATAAAATTAATTGATTATTATTTTATTATTGTCAACTTGTTCGTGGAAAGAGATAGAAAATGATTTCGGATAAATGGATATTCTATGTCATTTCCCTATATAAAAAATAATAATTATCTAAATTCTTTTGAGTTTTATATAAAAACATTATTGTAACATTGCTCCAATTCTTTGTTTATTTAAATTGAAATAATGAAAACATTTGTTGAACTGAACAATATTACGATCAGAGTTTTCATTTTTAATGATATTATTATAAGCATATTTCGAATCTTGATAAATATTTTATCATTTTTTTAACAAGTTTTTAACTTCTTAAGGAACAATCTGTCACAAGTATTGAGTAAATATTGAAATCAATGATAACACCCCAGTGGTAAGAGAAGCTCCTTATTGGGTGGAAGACTCAGGTTCGAGTCCCCACCGTCCCTCCCCTATGTTCCTCAAATTGTACTAAGCCCCTCTTAGATGTTGTTTGAAAAGTATTTATTTGAAATGAATTGTGATTTTTAGAAGAATGTGTGATTAAAAATTAAAGATTTTTTTTTTTTGGATTTATGTTTAATATTATTTTATTAATAAATATATGATCGAAAAGAAGAAAGAGAAAAATGTGTAAAAAATTTAAAAGAGCTCAAATTGGGGCAAAAACAATTATTGAGTAATTATTTAATTATATAGTGCGTGTTGTATTGTAACTATTTCTTTAAATTCATCAACAATTCTTACCTAATTAGTCTTCCTTAAATTTTCCTATATAGCTCCTGTTTGATATAAATTAAAATCTATATTTTAATCTAAGTAAAATTCAATATTCAATTCCAACCAAAAATTTCATGGACTCACAACTTTTCAACTATATATTATTGACCAGTGATTATTAACATAGTTATTGTTTTGATTCGAACAAACAAATTTACTTGTATTTCTAACAAAGTTTCAATTCTTGAGTTTTTCTTATATATATCTCGTTCAAATATTCAAATCGTCATCCATTGAAGTAAAAGCGATCAAAATAGACTCGAAGTGAACAAGAATGTTGAAGACTAGAATTTAGAAGTTTTTATGTTGAAGCTTAAAACTATATGTAAATGCATCAACTCATCAATATTTAGCAAGAGCATAAAGCTCAAAATATTTTCATAAAGTCATCACTTGCATAAAAATGTTTTTACTCATAATGTGAAATAGATCTTGGAAAAATGAATATTTTGATATAAAATTAAAATTAAAAAATTGCATATTTCGGTCGATCGAAATTCAGTGATCGAACAAAAGCTTGTTCGACCGAAATGACTGTTTTAATTAATCAAAATTTCAATGGCTCAATTTTTACAACTGCTATTTTAAAGAATTCGGTCGACCAAAATCCTGAGTTGTTCGACCAAAAATGCCAGAGTTGATTTTCCTTAATCTATAAATAGTCATCTCTCTTGCATTCAATTCCAACAACATACAAGAGCAATTAAGAGAGTATATTCATTTGAAAATCACTGAGCTTACTTGATTTTATATTCAATTTCATTTATTACAAAGATTCTTTTGATTGATCAAATTGTTTACATATTTTTATCAAAGAATCTATATTGAAGAAAACTTACTACTCTCATTTATTCTTGGTTATTGATTAAGTTCTTCATTACCAAATACTTACATTGATGTGTATGTATCTCTTCATACTTAACTCATATTAGTCGTTAAGAGAGACCATTGGTTGAAAAACTTTGATATAATCTAAACTATTACATATATTTATCAAAGTTTTACAATCAGTTGAGTTTTAAACATTTTCTATCCATTGAAATATTATCGTAACTCTCGAAACACTTGACTTGATCATATCATTTGTCGAGACAGTTCATTCAATTGTAAAATTTCTCATTTCTATTTTGGTGGTTTCGAGATCCTTGTGAAAATACGATTGTAAATGATAGGTGCTCCTTATTGTAAGTCATCTTAGGATAAGTGTCTTGTTGTAAATTACTTAAGGATTTGATACTCCTTGTTGCAAGTTACTATTATAGTGGATTTGACTTTGCCCGTGAAGAAGAGCTTGATAATAGAGGACATAGATCACGTTGGTTGATTGAACCTCTTTAAATCATCTTTTGCACTCTTTTATCCCTTTTACTTTCTTTCATTGCATTTACTTTATCCCATCATTTAATATTATGCAATACTTTCATTAAGTGTTATTTGCTTCATTGTTTAAGTTTACTTATTCTTATCACTTTACTTTGATAATTAAATTGCTTCCAATATTAAGTATTCATAATTGATTCATTATTTTAAATTTTAGATTTTTTATAGAAAAAGTTTTATAAAATCAATTCACCCCCTCTTAATTAGTTAGTCTTGGGTTATCATATATATCTCGTTAACTTTTATCAAAATTTATTAAAAATATGATTTTAATCACCATCAAGATAGGGGCATAATGTACAATTTGGAAGTACATTGTAATGAGGTCAAAATCAATAGTCTTTAGCCTAGTTTGGTAAAAGAATGTGGTTTTTATATTATGATGTAAAATGAGTGATTGAAAAGTAGAGAAAGAAAATGTGTATGATTAAAAAGTGATTTGAAAAATTGTATATTTTATAAATAAGTTTATAAACCAAAAAAGTAGGGTTACAAAACGAAAGCTAAATTATAATATTACAATTTATAAACAAATTTATAAACAACATAATTTTTCAAACCATTTTTTAATCACACACATTTCCTGTTTTAACTTTTTAACTACAAACTGTACATTCAAAATATAAATAAACCAATTTATGAAATAGAAACCTTGATTACTACACACGTATTTTCATTGAAAAACTTTGTTAAATCAAATTTCAATTGCAGGTTCATATTGTATTCACATTTTTATTTGTTTTATTTGAAGTAATTCATAGATGATAGAGAAATTGCAAGAACCTTCTACATAATAAACAATTTTTTTTTAGATTCGAAGTGATCACAAAGGTCAATTCGGCTATTTCAATTATTAGTTTGAATCAACCAACGAAATATATGATGTATACGTGGCACTTGGGCAGTGATTGGTTTTGTTAATAAATGGCCAATGGCCCAACTCCTAATAATGTGTGTCATATATCTATTATAATGTATGATTGTGAAAGAGACACCCAATATAATAATAATAATAATTTAATAATAAGAATAATAATAACAACGACGAAAACTCTTTTGCTCAATTCAGCGTATTGTGTGTGGTCATAACTATACAGAGGCGGCCTTAATGGCGTGCAGGTGAGACGATCGCATATGATCTTAATATTAAAGGGAGGGGCATAAAAAAAATTTATAGGTCATTTAGAGAAAAAATTGGTTATAGGGGCACAAAGAAGATTTATAAGGCACCAAAAAAATCTTGTAATACATTTTTAAAATTTTTTTGGTTTAAAACTTGAATAGTTTCTATTATAAAATAAAAAATATAAAAAGAGACCCCATTTTCCATTCACTTTCTTTATTTTCCAAAAAGGCAAAACTGAAAACCCAAATCTACAAATCAATTATTGGATTAAACAATTGTCAATGATCATTTTCCAAACAACAAAGAGATCCTTCATTTCAATTTTCACATCTTAGTTCTGTGTCTCATTTCTCAAACGACAAAGGGATCCATCTTTCATCTTCGAGTTCTTGATTCATGTACAAGAAAAAAAATCAAACCCATTCTCTTTTTCGTTTTTTTCTCGTATCCTTATCCTCCTTTTTGCTTGCTTCGCCTATTGGGTCATGTTCATGTCCCTTGGGACATGAGGGTTCTTCCACATTGATGAATTTCTCAGTCCGATTTAAGAATTCTTGTTAGGTTCAAGGTCCATCTTCATAAACCGACCACCAGAACTAGGTTTGCGCAATTAGTCCCAAAAAAACCTCCATCAATAGAGCATTGTCTGAAATTTTTTCATCCCCTTGATTTGTCGATTGAACCAACATAAATAGCTCTTTAGTGATTCTGATTTCTCCTGCCTGATTGTGACTAGACTTTCTTTAGGGATGGTTGGAATCTTTGACCTCATGATTTGCTTCAACTGTGTACTCAGTTGAGTCCAGCTCGAAAATTGAGTGTTAGGTTATATTACGAAATCGTCGCTGAGTACGATCTCCCAGAGTTAGAGGGAATGCTCTGCACATTATCACATCACTTTCTTCTAGTAATGCCATCCGAGACATGTATTTGTCCAAATGTGAAACATGATCAATCTCATCGTTATATCCAATGAGGTGTGGCATCGTCATCTTGTTCAGTGAGGGTTGAACTAGTATAGCGTCGGTAAATGAGGATGTCCTCTTAGAACCAGTTTCTGAAGATCCAAGGCCCTCTTGCTTCGCCTCTAGTTCCATCACCTGCTTCTTCAACAATTCGACTTCTATCAAATCCGATTTGGAGGATAGCGGAACTGGAGGTGGATTCACAGGAAAATCCGAGTTGCTACTAGGGTGATCTCTCGGAATTTCCTTACCGGCTCTTACCGGTGATCTTTCTCCTTTCCCGTGGCCTTCTTTATATCATTTGTGCCATCCTCTTTGTTTCACTTCTCTGAGTGAGTTCCAAGTCTGTTACATATGCTATCTTCCTGTTGTCTCTTTCGATTAGTAGACCTAGGACTACAAGATTGAGTTGTGCTTTTTCCTAATGCACTGCTCGTCTAATCAGAATACTCAGTTCTATAATGATTATATCGAGAAGGGTTCTGAGACCTCTAAAGTTGAGATTGTACCTCATCATCTTCATGTCTCCAATCAGCATTCTGATTCCTACGCACATTCTCCATTTATTTCTGCATCAGTTCTAGCCTATCCAAAATTAACTCTGTATTCGGATCTACTGGAGGTCATGAGGTACTATCCATCCTAGATCCTTTGGAAACTTGATGCGATGTGTCACTCCAGTGGGTTCTATGACTATTAGAGCTCTGTCTATGGCTCATTAGATCCGTGAGATGGAAGTGTGGATCTGTGAGGTGGAAATGTAGCTGTTAACCTCAAGGATAGGGCCCTCATTCTAGCGTCAATTTGTTAACGTCACTTCCAGATTAGAAATGAGCCAACAAGAAATCAATTATAGATTTGAGAATTTATGTATCTTTTTGAATTTGAGGAAACTGTTGTCCAAGTGTCTAGGTTGGCCATTTAAAGAAGAGATTTTCAAATATAAATAAATGAAATGACAATAAGATGAAAAACTAACTGAAATTATAATGAGGTGATCAAGAGCTCAGTTCGGTGATGATCTGACTGTCAGCTCTAAATCTCAACTTGTAGCAATGAAATTTTGGAGTGTTTCTTATATTAATTTTCTCCTTAAATGAGCATTTATCCTCTCTATTTATAGTTATTTGGGAGGTGGAGACATAATCATTACAATATATCCTGTCACCAGGTCGTGATTGACAATGGTGATTGACATTCTTGACCGACGACTAACAAATGATTACACTGACAAATTATAGGTAACGATGATTACTGACACATAATTGACTGATTTGTCTAACTCATAGATCCTCCTATTTTGCATCACTATGTAAACCCACTCCTCTTCACTTAGTTCGCCTCGTGTCAATGCAGTGATCGAGTTTTGATGATGATTCCAGTTCGCCTCACAAGACAGTTTGTCTCTAGCTCCTCCCATTGTGTCTTCCAGTTCGCCTCGGTAAATAACCACTTGTGAATATCCATTTTAGCTCACAAAATTCTGAAGATGCTTCCTTTGGTCAGTTGACCCTTGGCCAGTTCGTCTCGGTAAATAACCGCACGTGAATATCACTTCAGCTCGCAAATTCTAAAGATACTTTCTTTGGCCAGTTGACCCTTGGCCGGTCCACTTCATTATTAGAGTGATCCTTGACCGTTGACTTTTTGCTAGCTCGTATAACCTTCCAGCTCTGTTTGGTGCACAACATATATATATATATATATATATATATATATATATATATAGAAGAAACCAATGTCTACAAAGCAAGAAATCAACCAATCAACCTATATATATGCTGAATCTTCCCAGTAGCACATGAGCTTCAAGTGAATGTCTTGGAGCAATATTTTTTAGAAAACAAAGAAATAAAGCAACCAAACCCCAAAATAAGTCCAAAAACACAATATCCTGTCGAAATAAAAAATGGGTGAATAGTAACACCATTTTCTCCACCTCAAACGAATAGCGTGAAGCCTCTAAATCGTGAAATGAGCCACTATACGAGAAATAAATACTCAATCTCATAGATTTGATGAGATAATAGTGGATCTAAGACTTAAATTCTCCAAAACCAAAGGTTTGGGGGTTAGAGTATTTTGAGAGGTAGGGTTTGACCTTCTAATGTCGATTTTTGTCTATAAATTTTGTTTTTGAATTTTCTCTTTCTTGGAAGTCTCATTGGGAGTTGTGGTGATGGGACTTGACTCTATTTCATCTACTTTTTGGTACAAACTTCTTGTCAAGTCAAATCATAGTAAGTAGGTTTCAATAGGAATTATAATTTCTTTAAATGGCAAATAAGTTATAAAGTGTTATACTTGTCAAGTTTTTTAAAATGTGTCATTTTTTTTGATACAAAGCCAAAATGTGTTATGTGGTGCAATTACCTCATAAATTTTCATGACAGAATATCTAATGGAGGATGTAATGCGGGATAAATCGCTTAAATTACCTCTTGAATGATGATGATAACATCTTTTATAGCTAATGATATAGTGCAAACAAAAGTATAAGGATATCGAGTTTTTGTCCAAATATTAATATCTTAACTATCAGTAGTTAACATACAATGTATAATGGTTATAACTTAACAATGAAGTGTACGGAACACGTGCTCTTCCAAAAACAAGAAGATCCTGAAGTAGTTGATAGGAGCATCACTAATCACAAATATATTGTTAATAAATATTGGGGGTGTGTGCACAATGTATTAAAGTCCTTTTCAAATACTATGAGAGGTCATAAACAAAACAGTAAAACGAACGTGGTTCACAAATATTTACTTTTGTTTTGCATGTGAGTACCAAATTCTAGTTGGATAATCAATCTACAGTTTGGGTCATTTTATGTATGTGTTTTGCAGAATAAAATGAGTTAATTTTGACTCTTGTATTGTGCTTGTTTTCCTCGAAGGATCAACTTGACAGCCAACAATTTCAACCCAAGCCTTGAAAAATGATGGAATTCTAACCATGACCTTTTGTACAAATTTATCCTAACACTTCCTAATTGTTCTTGATTGGATCTACATGTTATTCCAATAGAAACAAAGTGAGGCTAAATAAAATTTTTCAATTATAATTGTGCATAAACCGGGACATTATGATAAAATGCTCATATCTCAAAATGAAAAGAGTGAAAAACAACCCAAAAAAGAAGGTTTACCTACACACATGATGTAAGTCTTCCCACTGCTTGTAACTCCATATGTAAAGACTGTACCTGAAATAAGAAAAATATAATAGTGAAAATTCGAAAAGATGAAAAGAACAATACTTTAGGAAAAACACAAAATTAAAATGATGAAAAATATTTGGAAGGAATTATGTTGTTAAAATATTGTAAGTGCATAATATCGTGAACAAGTAATAAAGTGAACTTTTAGAATTCAAGTTGTCGAAACTAATAAACTAGTTGCACATAATTAAAGAAAAACAAGAAGAATGTATAAAGAAGAACATCACCAAATCTTAGAAATAAGTTGACAAGAGGAAGGAATTCTTGCACCGAAATCCAATCTTCAACACAATTTTGATTTCTTTTTTGGCCTCTTGAAAATCCCCTTGATTTTGTATAATGTCTATGAATAATGAAGTGAAAGATTTTTTATTTTTTATTTTTTGTCTAGAATAGGTCTTATATTTTAGAAGTCAAGAAATTTGTTTAATCCTAGTTGGACTTGAAAATAATTAGAAAAAAAGGAAAAGGAAAAAAAGGTCAAAACCTACTTGTAGCGACTCAGAAATTTTACGCAATAAATAATTATTTTAATATTTAGAAAATTGTGTCGCTACTATTTCACCCATTGTTTTGAAATTAACGCCGCGACGGATTCGTCTAGCCAAGTCAATAAATATCGAATTTGTTCGATTTTAAATTAAAATCCGAATTTCTAAAATTATGTTATTTTAATTATTTATTCAAAGTATTATTTTCAAAATCATTTTGAATTCCAAATTTATTAAAATATCTCAATTTTCCTTATTCAAATTATTTCAAGTCCAAATACGTAGTTCAATTTTTATCTCAATATTTATTTATTTTCAAATTTATATTTCAGTCCAAAATATATCTCTTTTAAATACAACTCCTAATCAAGGTTAGTAAATTTTCTAAATTATACCTAAACTAATCCTAAGCTAACCCTTTCCCATGTGCAGCCTTCCCTCCCTCTTACTTTTACTTTAGCCGAAAGTTACATCAACTCCAACTCACGGCCTCACAAGTTGTTTTTCTTTCCACATCACTATACAATCACAAAAGAATCTCTCAACCATTTCATCACCTATATCATCAGCATCTCTACACCTTCAACGCCATTTCAATATTATCTCCAGCACCGGTAGCATCATCACCATTTCCATCTACCCCATCTTCATTTTAATACAGCACAACCCATATTCCCTTTCCATTATTTTTATTTGATGATTCCCCATGTCTCCTCTTTAATCATTTTTATTCTAACACTTTACATCTAATTCCCATTCAACCAAATTCTTCACTATTTTCTTCTTTAATTCCTAATCAGTACCAAGTCACGACATGAAACACAATAAATTCATCTCCATCTCCAGCTATCAACTTAGCATTCATCGCCATCACCACACAACACTGCAGTTCCCTCCTGCAGCTAGACAACCAAGTATCATCAGTCCATCAAACCAACCCATTATCATTATCTCAGCACTTGCATAGCCGAAAACCATTCCCTACTGCCCAAGTTGAACTCTACACCACACTACACCAATCAGCATCATCAGTACAGCCGCAAGCTCCAACCACTTCGCCACCTCCATCACACCCTTATCGCAACCATTCCCCAACCCCCATTTCAGCCAGTCATCACCATCACGCAGAATCTCAATCACAGGCCAACGACTGCTCCTCACAAATCAAAACCCAAAAACAAGAAATAAGTGAACTCAGTTACTTACCTCACCTCAGACCACCTCTTCGCCGGAAAATCACGACCTAAACCGCGAACCCCAGCTTCGATTTTGTTTCGATTTCGCCCTTGTTTCTCGCACCAAATCCTGTAACTAAGCCCTAAAATCAGAACCCTTGCTTTGGTCGCCACTCACCGCCACCTATGCAGACGTTTCACCGGTAAATCGCCGGCATCGACTCTCCCCTAGCACCTCCGTCTCTCGCTTTGCTCTCCCTCTGTCTCCTCTCTGATCTGAAATGAAAAGAGAAAGAGATTGATAATATATATTTTAAATTTCAGAATCTGCAGTTTAGTCCCTGAAATTTTAAAGCCTTTCAATTCAGTCCCTATGTTTTAAAATGTCTTAATTCAGCCCTTTCAATTCTTTTAAAGGTTTTCAAATCAGTCCCCAACTTTTAAATTTATCCATTTCAGTCCCAAAGTTTTAAATGATTTTAATCAGTCCTTTCATTTTAAAAATCTGATCAATTCAGTCCCTGCTGATTTACTTTATTTGATTTTAAGCCCAAGTTTCAAAAGTATTAATTTTAATCCCTCAACTTTCAAAATATTCATTTTAGTCCCTCAACTATCAAAAGATATTCATTTTAGTCCTTCAACTTTCAAAACATCAATTTTAGTCCTCAAATTATAATTTATCATTTTGAGCTATATATTCAATAGACTAAAGTGACTTATTGGCTAAGACGAAGCGTACGGAGAATTTAAAGAAATTGAAGTCATTCCCGCTCAACTTTGCACTCGTCGGATTTGAGGTAGACTCGCATTTATTAATTGATTTAAATTATGATTTCATATAAATGTCATGTGACTTGTGAAAGTCAATTTTCAAGAAAATTAAGTATGTTTTATGAAAGGTAAATATACCTTATGTTTTTATGAAAAGTAAGTATACCCTATGTTTTTACGATAATGTTTTATATGTTTTGGATCATTGCTATGCACATAAGAATTCTTGCCACGAAGTTCGGTAAAATTCTTGTGTCTCCATAAGTTTATGAGGATTTGCCACGAAGTTCGGTAAGATTCCTATGTTTCCATATGTTTATGAGGATTTACCACCTAAGTTCGGTAAAATTCCTGTCTCATATGTTTATGAGGATTTCGATCCTATCTTATGTTATGATGGAAATGATCCCTATGAATTTCAAGAATTATGTTTTGGTATACTTACTGTTATTATGATTTTACTGCATAAGAATTCTTGCCACCTAAGTTCGGTAAAGTTCTTGTGTCTCCCTATGTTTATGAGGATTTCAATCCTATCTTATGTTATGCTTTCAAAAGAAATTATGCTTGGCATAATTAAAATGTTTTATAAGTATATGATTTTCAAAGAGCTGTTTTCAAAGAGCTATTTTCAAAGAGCTTATGATTTTCAAAATATGTCCCGTGCTGTAATGCACAATATGAGTTTTATCAAGAGCCGTTTTATAAAGAAGCTCTATCAATGCCCGTTTTATAAAGAGCCGGGATTTATGTGTTTAATCATCTTATAAATTAATTAATTTGCGATGAGTCTACTGAGTATTTCCCCCATGAAATAATCACCCTACTTTTTAACAGTTTTGCAGATTTCGGAGACGGTGGCGAGCGATGAATGATGGTGGCAATAATCGTTAAACTGTTGAATGTTTGACATTAATGATTTCCGTATTTTCCAAACAATCGAATAATTTAGAGAAGTTCATTTATTTGAGAAATTATGATATTGGCAATTTCTTTACAATATTAATGGTTCGATTTACTATTTCAAATGGTTTCATAAATATTTTCAATTTTATCGGCCATTACAGTTTATTTAATGTTGCCAAAAATGAATTTCAATTATTTCTTCCGCAAAAATATTATTCGAAAAATTTAGACAGAAAATGACGTAGTGAACCGGGTATACGGAACTCGGGGCGCTACACTACTACAAACCCTCAATCTCACCCAGCCGAGCGAATCGCGATAGGACTGTGGTTTGGAGACCTCGGTCTGACCACGATATACAGGGTGATAATCAAACCACGCTCGGACAGCGGTTCCTACTTTTCCGTTTTAAAGTCTAGTCCTCCCTTTATTTGCAGACTCGATCCTCCAAGTTTCTTTCATTTTCACTTTAGTCTTCAACATTTCACTTTTATTTCAACTGGTCTTTTTTAATTGTAACTCAAGTGCTCCAACTTTCGAAAGTTTACAAGTTGATCCTCAAAAATTATATTTTCGTACGAATTTGGTCCCTTTGCTTCGTTTTGCCTCCAAATGCCTTCAAATTCGAGTTTTCCTAAAGAAATCAGAATAGCAATTAAGAGCATCTCCAACAGACTCTTTAAACTCAAAATCCTCTTTAATTTAAAGAGTAAGGTCCTAAAATAATACTCCAGCAGTCTCTTTAAATTAACTTTTAAATTTAGAGAGTGGGTTTGGCTCTCCAAATTTGGAGAGCCAAACTCACTCTCTATTATTAAATACATTGAAATATTTCACTTTTCAATACCCTCCCTCTTTCTTTATTAAATATCATGCACAATTATCAACCCCATTTTCAACTACTCTTGTATCCACCGTCCACGCTATATTCATATGTGTCTATATTTGTTCTCTGTGTTTGCAATTTTTCTTCAAGATGATTTTTTTTGGGGAAACCAGAAATGTGAGTTTTGTAATTGATAGGGATGAAAATCAGTACAATAGCTCAAATGAGAATACTTGACAGGGAAGAGGTTTATTTAGAACTAGAGGAATATTAAATTTGAGGAAAAAAAATTAATGCTCTTTGGAAAAAGAAAAATATAGAGGAAATGATAAAGAGGTTGTTGGAGTAATTTAAAATAAATAGCTCTCTAAATTTATAGATTCTCTCTAAAGTGTGAAAAATGCTCTCTAAATATAAAGAATCTGCTGGAGATGCTCTAAGTAATATTAAACTCTAAAATACTTACAATTATCTAAATTTTAGATCAAAATAACTACGAAATCGTATTTATCAATTCTTCCAAAGTTAAACTCATTTTCACCCTCGAATAAGATAAAACACACAATCACACAAACATAACAACACAATAGCATTCTTGACACTAAAAAATGTTGAATAACCTATCAAATTCGCTTCAAGATTTAAAATTGTTAATAATCCATGAAAAGTCTTCAAATAATGCTACACAAGTTTTAACTTAATCCATGCCCGACGTGTGTGTGTGTGTGTTTAGTCAACTGAATCACCATAATGCGCTTAACAGTTGATCTCCCGACGCTTAATGGTCCAATTTAGCTTTCCCTCTCGCGGGATACATTTCCCCAAAACTTGTTATTTTCTCTCTAAATGGGGTGTAATTTCTAAGGTTATATCTTAAATAAAAAGTCCCTCTCCCGCTCAAGTTTAGGTGAGTCGAACCAGTAATAACAACTACTCAGGTTTGTGATGATTCTCTTTGTTATTTGAGTACCTAACCGTTAAGTATTCGTCGGGAAATTCAAATCCACTAGTTATCTCATTCCCGTGTATGCAAACTATCAACTAAATTCTAATGTCATGCAGTATATTTCTCCATTAACCTGAATAGATGACCCATGTTGCGAGTTTTAGGTTGATGACTCCCAAGTCAGTTGACCATAGGACATCAGGTATAGAAATACCCCTTAGATTAATCACTCGAGTCACTAGGTTCTGAAGAAAAATGTACAATGTATTCATTGTCCTAATAATGTATTTTTTTGGGTAATGTATAATCGAAATACAGTACCTCTTTCTTAAGCTTTCTAAATGACCCATATAATGAGTTTTAGGTCGATGACTCTCAGGTCAGATGACCATAGGGCACCAGACATACCCTTACAGGCTTAATAGCTCAAGTAAAAAAGCTACAAAGAGAGGTAATATATGCATGAATGTTCATACTTTATGAAAGAATTAAAACAAATGGAATGAGATTTCTAGCTTCTACCTGTAAGTCAAGTCTACTCCACGCATAATTTTTCACACATGAAATCAAAACACACTTAAGAAATTAAAATTAAAAATTCAACTCTCCCAAACTGCCTATCTACTAGGTCAAGTGATTGAGTAGTGTTCATTGTAAACTAGGTTCCATACTAAAAACCTATTCTTTCTATTCACGTGCTACCTGTAAGCGCAAAATTACGATGATGTGCTCAATTAATAATTTATCATGAATCAAATTATTTCAAGTATAGCACATCTATCCACAATTCATTAATCACACAGTTTAAAACATGAAGTGCTGGAAGCCTATTCAACCAAATACACAAACATGCAGATATACAAGATTCCTTTTTTGTTTTCTTTTATTAATAATAAAGTGAAAATTTAACTCAATTTTTGTGCACACCCCTAAACTTAAGTATCACATTGTCCTCAATGTGTCAAAAAATTACATGAGCTAATAAAAATACAAACGAAATAGTGTACTCCCCTGGGGTATGGTTTGAAATTGTAGAAGACTATTAAGGTTGTTGAAGTGTCTGCGTGTCGGACAACCTGCTTGTTCTCTTGTTACTGGATTTGGACTTTTCCTATAAGCATTCAAAATAGGCACTAGTGATAGCATATAAGGTTTAAATATTGACAGTTAATCCACACCAAGAACATTTAAAATCACTAACATTTTATAAAAAAAATCTTTACAAAGTGTACTTTTTTGCAAAAATTCCTAATACTAGGAAAATATAATTTTTAGCTTTTGTTTTAAGGATTTAAAATTGAGGCATTTGGATGGTTTTTTTTTTTTTTTCGAAAATAACAAAAAATAAATGAAAGCAAAATAAAATAAATGTTATGTGTAAAAATCTACTAGTTACTGGACAATGATGGCGACATTTTTTCCTAAGTAACTAAAAGCTCCAAAAAAAATGTGAGAAAAGTATCCTAATTTCTAATGCAAACTATATTATATTAAAATTCAAAAGCAAAAGATTAGAGTTTAGAAATTACGTCATCGCCCTTTAGTTCTTAATTTATAGTCTCTTGCTTAACTTTTTGCAACTCCCATTATGGTGGCTTGAAAGAAGCTCTTGATGCCTTTCATTTTTTGCAATATCCTGCTTTGCACTTTTGAATTTTTCTCCGCATTGTGATGAATCCATGACTTGTGATTCGAGTATCCTATAACTTTTCCTCATGCTTCAAATTTTCACCTTTCTTTTGTACCACTTCTTCCACCTTGAAGCAAATTTCAGGTTGATGGTATTGATTTTGGTGTTGAGTAATGGTGAAAGTTACTAGTTTATCTTGCACGCTTAAGCTCATCTCTTCTTGCTTAACATCTATTAACGTTTATCCCACGGCAAGGAATGGTCTACCAAGTATGAGGGGTATTCGATTATCCTCTTCAATGTCTAGAATCACAAAGTCTGCTGGAAAAAAAAAAGAATTTATCTACTTTGACTAGAACATCTTCTATAAATCCATATAGATATTATATCGATCTATCTTCCATTGTAGTGTGATTGTGGTTAGTTTGGGTTTCCCCAATCTAAGTTTGCTGTAAATAGTAAGAGACGTTAAATTAACACTTTCCCCTAAATCAAACAATTTCTATTAAATTAAAATTTTCTATATTACAAGGGATAGAGAAACTACCTAGATCTTTGAGCTTTGGTTGTAGTTTGTTTTGTAAAATTGCATTGCATTCTTTAGTTAGTGATACAGTCTCAAATTTCTCAAACTTCCTCTTTTTAAATATCATCTCTTTCATGAATTTGAGATAAAGGGATATTTGATCCAAAGCCTCGACAAATGTTATATCGAGGTGCAATTTCTTGAATATTTCTAAAAATTTACCAAACTGTTTTTCAAGCTCATGCTTCTTTAATTGTTGAGGAAAAGGAACCTGTGGCACATAAGTTTTGACAGGAGGTGGAGATTCTCCTTTTAATTTTTCAGCCTTTTCTTAAAGTTTTGAAGTTGATGTGGCTTCTTTCTCAATTTCCTTTTTTTCGATGACTATCTGGTGCTTGTTCTTTTTAGGCCTTTTCACATGTATTTCTGGAAATTGAACCTCAATTCTATTAGTTATAGCTTGGAATTTCTTTTGTATCCTATGTCTTAGAAGTGCTTGAAGGAATGAAATTGAAGGTGCATATGCCTTTGGTGGGACATATTCCTCTGTGGGGATGCATAGACAATCCTCAGTAGTTACTCTAGAAACTGGAGAATCAATTTTTTTTTTCTTTCACTGTAGATATCACATTGGCTTGCTCCCTAGGATTTTTCAGTGTATTGCTAGGTAAGTTCCCCAGTGCTTAATGTGATAATTGTCTACCCATGTGTCAATTTGTGTCTCTAGCTTGAGTATTGATGTTTGTCGATTCTGATAATTCGTTTCAGTCTTCTTAAACATCTTACTGTTCTTTGCATGTACAGTTGAACATATCCCCCAAACTCTGTCTTTTTTCTTGTTTTGGATTGTTGGCTGATAAGTATATTTTATACACTTATTTATATGTCAAATTAGGATATTATATTGTCATTTGAGAATAAATTCTACCTAATTTGTTATGATTTGTGTTTATTTCAGAAATTATCGTAATATCTAGAGAATAAAGCAATTGAGGAAAATAACGAGCAATTGGAGCTAAATTGTACAAATTAGGAGTTGGTGAAGCTAACCGGGAACCACAAGTGAGTTAATTGAAGAAATTCAGAAATTCAAGGGCTTAATTAATCAAAGGAGAAGATGAAGGACTCGAAGTTGCAAGAAATAAAAGATGAAATTGCGTTGAAGGTTATCAACCACACGGGCGAGCCTCGCGCAGGCACACAGTCGAACGACGTTCATTTAAAAAGGAAAAAAAAATTATGACCACACAGCCGCACACTTTCAACTATGTGGCCGCATAGCTTTCCGACTGGGCGGACTGTTGGGCTTTTCATGTGAATTTTGTCATAATTCTCTCCTAAAGCGACTAGGTTCTTCTTCAACTATATATACAACTCATGAAGCACGAAAATTGAACTTTTGCTCAGCCTCTTAATCACAATATTCAGTGTTTATATCATATAATTCTTGGGAGATTCTAGAACGCAAAAGGCGTAGGAATTGAAGATTATCAATGGAGAATTGATTCTTAGTGAAAGACTTTCTTTCTCTCCTGTTAATTTGATAAACTCAAAATATTTATTTATTATTTTTATTGCATTTTTAATTCATTTACGATGAAAAACTAATTTTCTAGTTGGGACAAACAATGTAACCTAGTTTTATGTTATTAATTTCATAATTCAAGTTTTGCATATATGTTACATTTGTTGATTTTATTTTTTGTTTAATATATGAATTAATTGGCCAATAATTCATATATTTTAAGAGTTGTTTTCATAATTTGAGAAACGAGTTAACAATTTAGATCGTGAAATTAAATTCGGTAATTGAATGAAAGGTAAAGATACAATTTTGATCACTATTGTGTGTCAAACATACATACGGTTTTATTGACCTAAAAGTTGCAAAGAACAAAAGATAATAATTCCATTCCCGTGCCTAATAAAAGCTTTATTTAATCGAGACAATACTCGCAAGTTATCACATGTTACATGTGAATGTTCATAAAGATTTTTTGGAGAACAAGAATGAATCATGGTATTGAAATGAACAATAATTTTGGTTTAGGTGTCACTAATTGATGCTGGCAATGCTTGATATAGCATATTCTCTTAACAATCAATCAAGCCAAAGTAAAATGCTTTTTATGCCAATAATTATTCTATGTTAAAACCATTATAGAAAGCGTTTTGTTTTAATTAATATTCTTTTCACTTTATCAACATTCAACCTTTATATCACAAAATTTGCACTATGATGGAATAAAGAGACAACATGCAAATGGGGTTAAAATAAATTTTTGACAATCTCATTAATTTTATTGCACATTCATTACTCTAAATTGGGATATTTTTGTCATTTAATTGTTCGGATTTGGCGTCTAAGCAAGAGAACGACTTCCATTGATTCTTGGCTGATTCGGTTTATTTAATAAAATCTTGTAAAGTTTCTCTAAATTGTTTAACCCATTTTGAAGTCCCATGTGAATAAAAGCGATCGAATTCGTGTATTCTGTGAGAAGTTGGATCACTTTATCATATATCTCCAACCACACATTGAAAAAAAAAAAAAGTAGAAATAATTTAAGAAAGAAGGTAACATGGAAAAAGATAGGCGTTGAGGCTGATCTCTAATTTATAGATATTGTAGCAATTACGTCTCCAAGGCTTCAATAACTAATTTTTTTTTTTTTTTTCCACAAACACATCTACGTTCTTCATTTTTATAGCAAATTGATCTCGAGGGTGAATTGTTTTCATCATTATTGTCCTTGAAGTTTGGTAAGTACAATTCTGTACTTATCTTGACCATAAATTTGGATAATTGTGAGTGCTTTAGTTTTTTATATTGCTTAATGTGTATTTATTTTGATTGTTTTAGGTAAAATTTGATTTAGATGTGTTTGGGGGCTAAATGGAGAAGAATGATCAAAATTTTGCAAAATTGTCAAAGTGAGGACTAAATTGTTAAAATCTATTAGTTGATTCGGACAATAAAATAATGATGGAATCATATTAATTGAATTATACTGGAAGCTAAATGATCAAAGTTGTACTTGAAAAAGACTTAGAGTGAAAATGGACCAACACAAGTTATGTTCCACATTTCTTTAATGATTTTCTACTTTTGATTTATCTTTCCAAGTCACTTTTAATCATTTGAATCAGATAACAAAAGAGAAATATATGATAAAAATACTAAATATTGCATAGAGATCACATAACCATGAGCAACACGAATGCAACTTTTCTTATTTGATTGGAACTCTTTTAAAACCCAATATGGACGTGAATCTTGACCTAATTTTACCTTATATAATAGACTACATGTGCAACAAGAAAAAGAGTATAAATTATGAAGAGAATACACCGTTGGAATTATATATGCTCATAGTGTATAATTTACGACATTTAAAATAAAATATTATTTGATTGTATTAATATGATGTAGATATTACAGATTGAGTGTTTAAGTTGTTAAATACAGAAATATTCAATTTGTAATTCGATCTAAAATTAACGTTCACGATCAGTAAATAATACGGACAATTTATTTTGATAAGATAGTCTCGGTTTTATTAAAGCATGTCTTTGACTTTGGTAATAAAATTGAGAGTATGTTTGAATGTATTGAACGGGACCACATTAAATTAATTTGTGACATTGACCATACAAATTTAATTTCATTTGACTATCGTACGTCTGACCTTAATCCTGATCAGATAATGAATTTTGATTACTAACTTGAAGTTCTTTGAGGTATCAATATGTGAGATCAAATTGTTGATCAATATTTTGGTACTTTGGGAATTAAAGTGAACTAACGTGGAACATATATTCGTATTATAGAATCCGTCACCTTTTAGGTACGATCATAATCTCACTGATTCTTCTAGTGGACAGTTGAATCTGAGCTCAATAATTCGACAGTGAATATTGAATTCTATGATGTGATGTGATCACATCGAACTGTCAAATAGAAGATGAGAGTTGAGAGTTTATGAATATTCAGAGAAGGGCATTATGATCATTTTAACTTGCTTCGAATATTATAGTTGATCGACGGGGGTAACATGTAAGAACGATAAGTTAGATGATATAATTATTGATTAATTATTTCAGCAATTTCAATTTTACTAAGAGTGCAATCTCTTTCTTTTAGTGGAATCGAACGTGATTAATAAATTGATTTTGATTGATGAAGAGTTGACCAAATCATAATTAATTTATTGGAACTTAGTTTAATTGAGTCCGACTAGGTTCTTTTGGTGTCTTCACTATAATAGGCTTATACACGCTTATTACCTGTATTGGGCTGTGTAGAAATGGGTCTGGGTTATGGTACTAGGCTTTGTAGGGTTTTGGAGTATAAAGACGTTAAAATAGTCTCCTGAAACTATTTTTCTAACCTTAGTTTGAAAAGTGGCGAGACATACACTAAAGTATATAGTGTGTATTTTTTCTTTACAAAGAAACCATAATCCTAGTGTTACCTAGGTCTTGAAAGAGGTGACCACAAACTTCCATAGCTGCCATTAGAGAATACCGATGAAAGCTTGAGGGTTTGAAGCTGGAATCAAGAAGTAGTTCATAAAGATTATTGTAAAGCATGCTACAAGGGTAATCTTCTCAAAACCTTTTTGGGTGCAAAAATTATTTATTCCAAATTAAATACATAGAACAGAAAATCCTGTAACGAGATGATGTAGTTACAGGAAATAATTTTTTGTAAGTAGAACAACCTAGGTTTCCAACATACACAACAAATAGAGAGAGAGAGCTTTTCAAAATATCATCAAGCGTTAAGAATTTCAAGCAAATGGATTTTTTGTGTGTGTGTGTGTGTATGTGTGCAGGATATTCCTCTACTTGATTTACATTCAAAACATAGTGATGTATTTGATAACTCTTATATGTTTTATCTCTTTTATTATGTGTAACTAGTCCATTGTTGGATATAAACATAGTTTGACTATTTATTTTTGTTCTCAAGTTTTGGGTTTTGATTGTATACATTGAATTTATGTCTTCTCTTAATACATGAATTATTTGATCACTAATTCATTGTGTTGTGGATTGTAACAAGTCGAGAGGTGAGTTACATATCTAAATCAAGTAATCAATTTCAGCAATTTAATAAAAATGTAGAGATACGTAGTTGTGATTGTTGTGATCATTACATTTTTTTGTTCTTGAATGAATCTAGTTATGGCTTATTCTGAATCAATATAGAAATATATAGTTTCCCTAGTGAGGTAGATCTAGTTTAAACTCAAGAGAGGAAAAATAGGTATAATTGTGAATTCGATTAAATACTATTTTATGAAAAAAAACTTAGGATGAGATTTTGAAAAAGAAAGTTATGATTAAATCGCGAGTTCCAACTCCTTCATTTATAAGAAAAATAATATCTTGATCATCGCTCACTCATTTGCAAATTGTTTCTTTAATTGTTCGTTTTAATTTGTAGTAGAATAAACACACACACACACACACACACACACACACACACACTAGTCTCATTAGTTTAGGATTGATTAATTTTGGCTAATATTTAGATAAAATAATCTTCGTGGGACGATAATTCGGAATCTTCCAGTTCACTTTACTACTTTCTAGTTGGATACTGTACACTTGTAATAATTTTCACAACAAGCGCCATTGTCAGGGACTATTCTTATTTGATATTATTTTAAATTAATCTTTTAGATTTTTTTTCTTTTTTCTTGTTATCTTCTTTCTTTTTCTTTCATTGATAGGGAATGAAAAGAAGCAAGAGAGTAGCCAAAATTATGCAATGATTGACCTTAGATGAATGGGATATGCTTATGGAAGATTTCTTCTTTAGGTAACAACTTTTGTGAATATTGTAGTGCATTGCATTGTGCAAAAAATTGATTATTATTGACCACTCCAGAAGAAGTGAGGAAAGCTATCGTCGAAGACCCTAATGAAGAAGAAGATGACGTTGATATGATTGTGGAAGATGACTTTTCCATGCAAAACTATAAAAGGATTGAAAACCAAATAATTTAGATGAGTTAAGAAATATGCCAACAGAGGATCTCTTAATCCTTCAGCCTAAGGAAACAACAGCTAAAGAAGAAGAATAAAATGTGCAAATTGAGGAATTAATCATTACAGAGTCAAAAAGAATTAATGACATTCAAAGAAGTTGGAATTAACAAGCAAAGCTCCAACTTCATTGATTTTTTTATTAAAGTCGGTGAGGTGATTGAAGTATTCTTAGTTGAGTTTGAATAAGGTATGTTATGGTTTTCAACCCAATATCACCACAAAGAAAATCACAAAGTAATCGAAGTTTAAACACAAAAACTTCAAACTCTTATTATTAAAAAAATAAAGAATATAAAATCAAGTTTATACAAATAGAATGAAATCTAGAAATTCACAATACTCTAAAATCTCGCACAAAATATACCAAAAAGGTCCACAAAGTTTTATATATCAAAGACTGTAAAATACCACTAAGTAATTCTTTGAAAATACACTAAAAATCAAAGATCAACACTCAAAATGTGAGAAAAGAGACACACTCTCAGAACACGAAGAACCACTTAGAGAGAGAGAGAGAGAGAGAGAGGGAGAGAGAGAGAGAGAGAGGGAGAGAGAGAAAAGGAAGCATCTGGGAAAAGAGAGAGAGAGAGAGAGAGAGAGAGAGAGAGAGAGAGAGAGTGTGTGTGTGTGCAGTCCAAGTAAAATATCTTCTCATCAATAGAAATGGACGGCTTAGATCAAACAAGCAGACTTATAGCTGAGATAAAAGCATGTTGTTACACTGGTTAGACTGTAACTCGGTTCAAATGTTTAGGTTGCTTCAATAAATGGATCAACCAATATTTTGGACTTAGACTTCCAACTTCGTCCGGCTAGACTTCAGCTTATCTGGGCCTAATATTTTAGACTGGATTTTATCAATCTTGGGTTGCACTGCTACAGGTCCAATTGCTCCACAATTCTCCATCTCAATTGGATCAGCAACATCTGTAAAAACACACAAAGCAGTATCAAAATTCAACTAAGTTTAAAAAGGATAATGCATCATTAAACTTAGACAAGGGAATTACCTTTGTTCCACCATCTGCTGGATTCAGTTGAGTAGGTATTTTAACAAGTTTAACAATATCTTTTTCAGTAATATTCCTAATGAAATGAAATTTCACATCTATGTGTTTAGATATATTATTAAACACGTGATTTTTGCACAAATGTAAAGCACGAAGACTATCAGTATAATATCAATTTCAAGATTATCAATAGAACCAATTTCACTAAACAGACATTTGAGCAACATAAATTCCTTAACAACATCTGTGGTAGCTATATATTCTACCTCAGTTGAAGATAAGGAAACTAGTTTTTGTAACTGAGATTTCCAACTAATGCAGGAACCATTTAATGTAAAGCAATAAGCAGATGTAGATTTTATATACTGTTAAAAAAGGAAA
The DNA here is from genome assembly GCA_963555705.1 of Ligustrum vulgare. Classification (NCBI taxonomy): domain Eukaryota; kingdom Viridiplantae; phylum Streptophyta; class Magnoliopsida; order Lamiales; family Oleaceae; genus Ligustrum; species Ligustrum vulgare. The sequence continues at coordinate 46,023,865 of OY743168.1, forward strand.
TGGGACCAAAGCGGGAGGCTCGTAGACACTACTAGTGCAATGACTAGTCTAGTCTCTCTTCTCTATGTGAAATTTTCTTGGATATGTTAAGGCGCGGGGGGGGGGGGGGGGTTCTCTTAAGAATAAAGAAGACGAAAATCAACATTTCCAACAACGTCAGAATCTACAAAACCTTTTAATTTAAAATCAGTTTTAGTTTTAGAAAACATAAGACTAATGCCTGCAGAACCTTTAAGATATTTTAACAAATATTTCATAGCTTCCCAATGCAATTCACCAAGATTACTCATAAATCTACTAAGTACACTAACAGAGAAAGCAATGTCTGGCCTAGTACAAACCATTAGATACATTACTAATCCTACAACATTAGAATATGGCACATTTTTGCATCCTAAACTCTTCTTCATTAGATTTAGGAGACTAGTCAATAGATAGTTTAAAATGTGCAGGAAGAGGCAAAGAAATAGATTTAGAATAAGATAGGTTGAATCTTTTTAAAACCTTTTCAATGTACTGTTTTCGATTTAAAAAACAGTTTTCCAAAATTCTTATTTCTAAAGATGTCCATACCAAGAATTCTTTTAGCATGCCCAAAATCTTTCATTTCAAACTCAGAATGCAATTTTTGTTTAAGCAGATTTATATCATGTATATTAGGGTCAGCAATGATCATATCATCAACATACAAAAAAAGGTAATTGTAATCAGTTTCACCGGATTTGAAATAAAGGAAAGAATCATATTGGCTCTTTTTAAAATTAAGGCTTTATATATAAGAGTCAAATATCTTATACCATTGCCTTGGAGCCTGTTTAAATCCATACAAGGACTTTTTAAGTAAACATACTAAATCAGTTTTACCTTTTCTTTCAAAACCTTGAGGTAGATGCATATAAATTATTTCAATTAAAAAACCATAAAGAAATAAAATTTTAACATCCATTTGCTCAAGTTCTAAATCAAATCGTGCAATTAAAGCAAATAAAATTCTAATAGAAGTATACTTAATAACAGGTGAAAAGAATTCATTATAATCAATCCCTTCCTTTTGTGAAATGCCTTTGGCTACAAGCCTAGCTTTGTACCTGGGTTTTACATCTTTGGACTTACTTTCTTTTATTTTAAAAATCCACTTGTAGTCAATTATCCTCTTATTTTCAAGCCTATTCACTAAGGTCCAAGTGCCATTTTTAATAAGAGAATTCATTTCTTCTTGCATTGCTGCAAGCCAAAGATTAGAATCAATTGAAGAAATAGCTTCTTCAAAAGATTCAAGTTTAGACTGCATAGGTTCAAAATAAGTAAATGCTGAAACAAAATCAAGATCTTCATATCTAGATGGAGGTCTAATCTCTTTTCTAGTTTTGTCCCTAGTAAGCTAGTAATCACTAAGATTGAAATTAGTTTCAGTTTCAGCTTCTGTTTCTGTTTCAGGAACACTATTATGAATAGGAACAGAAATAGAATACTCATGTTCAGAGACATTGTTTGGAGAATGTAGGGGGTTGCTCCACCTGAAACTGAGTATTTGGCTGATCATTTTGTTCACAAGGATGATCAGCACTCAGCTCAGAAGTGAGGAAATCCTTTTCAATAAGAGGATCTTCTAAAATTTCATCTTTACAGGGAAAAATATTTTCATTAAAAACCACAGACCTACTGATAATGACCCTGTAGCCTCTCTATCTTTTCACCCACAATCTATAACCCTTGACACCTTCACCATACCTAAGAAATACACATTTTAAAGATTTGGCATCAAGTTTAGTTTCAGTTTGATGTGAGTAAGTTGGACATCCAAAAATTTTTAGTTTTGAAAAATCGGGAAGTGTATTGTTCCAAATCTGATCAGTATTTTAAAAGTAATAGCACTGCAGGGAAATAAATTGATTAGATATGAAATTTTGACTGGTTCACCCTAGAAAATTTTTGGTAAGTTTGAATCAAGCAGTAGAAATCTAGTTCTTTCATCAGTGTCCTATTCATCCTCTAGCAACCCCATTTTGTTGTGGACTGTATATAATAGTCCTATGCCTAAGGATACCTAGATTACTGCAAAAATTATCAAAGTCCAAATTATAAAATTCTAGACTATTATCAGTTCTAATCACCTTAACCTTTGTATCTTTCAAATTTTGATTCAAAGTAATCCAGTTTTTAAACACACACACAGTAGCATCCTTAGACTTCCATAAATGAACCCAAGTTTTCCTAGAATAGTCATCAACTATAAGAAGGAAATATTTAAAGCTAGAAACATAATTAACTGGGGCAAGATCTCACAAATCAGCATGCAAATACTCAAGAATATCATTTGCCTTGTGAATACCTTTACCAAAAGAACTTCTTTCCTGTTTTCCCAAAATATATTTCTCATAGAGATTAAGTTTTTGTAAAACATTTTTACCAAAACACCTTTCTATTCAAGTAATTTCAAACCTCTTTCACTTAAATGTCCGAGTCTTTTATGCCATAAATCACATTTATCAATTTCAGAAACTGTATTAAAAGACTTAGTCCAAATAGGATAAAATTTTAAAACATATATACCATTTGTTTTGAGAGCACAGGAAAGTAAAGAGTTACCTTTAAAAATACTTATGTAATCTTTCTGTAATCTGATATCATATGATTTAGAATGAAGAATGCCTAAAGATATCAAGTTTCTTTTTAAATCAGGTACATATCTTGTTTGATTTAAAACAAGTGTTCTATTGTTTTCAGGTTTCAAAAGAACCTTTCCAATACCTTTTATATCACAAGTTAAATTATTTTCAAGCTTAACAGATCCAAAAGAATCATCACAGAAATTAGTAAATATATCCCTTCGAGGGCACATATGGAATGTACAACTAGAATCAAGAATCCACTCATTCTTAGTATCAGATTCAGTTGTAACATAAACAACTCCATTATTATTCTGTGTTGCAACCTCAGTTTGATTACTAGTGGCATTTTCTTGTTGTTTCTTAGAGCAGTTTTTAATGATGTCCAGGTTTACCACAATAATAACATGTTCTAGGTCTGAAAGAATTATCTTGACCTTTGAAGTTGTAGTCTTTAGTCCTATTGAAAATGCCTTTCTTTTGATAGTTTACCCTAGCAGGTTTGGTATTCAAATTATTCCAGTTCCTGTTGTTATTAGGAGAATTCCAACTTTTGTTGGAATTTTCCACATGTTTATTATCCTTAAAGAAGTTCCTATCACATTATAGGCTACCTTAAGAGAAGTATGAACAATTTCAGAAGTTAATTTCTGTCCACCATATTCCAGGGCATTTGTAAGGTCTCTGTACTTATCCCCCATAGCATTTAAAAGACAGACTACCTTTTGGTCATCAGATAATTTCTCATCACAATTCACTAAGATTTAAGTAATCTTATTAAATCTACTTGATAAGCATATTTTATACACTTATTTCTATCCTGAAAGTAGGATTTCAGTTGTTTGTTTAAGAATATTTGTTATTTATTTCGTTAGTATTTGTTTATATTTCAGGAATAACCTCAAAGTCGAGAAAATAATAGAATTGAAGCTAAAATCAAGCAATTGGATGATAAAAATGTCAAAGTATGAAAATCAAGAGTTGATGAAGTAAATGAAAGGGCCAATTGGAAGAAAAATTGAAGAAGAAATCAAATTTGGAAGAAATAAGAAGTTTTGAGGCTAAATTGCAACAATTGAAAGTTGGAGGACTTGGGATGCAAATAAACAATTATGACCAACTTTTAGCACTTCAAAAGATGAAAATTGCACTCTAGTCGGATAACCATGCGATCGCATGGATTATAATAGCACGATGGCATGGCCTGGACAAAAAATGTCAGAATGTTTTCCGGAAGCCTGCGCGATCGCATGAATTTGTACTATCGATTGCATGGTTATATTCTGGGCCGCAGCTAGGCTTTTTGCACGATTTTCATTGAATTTCTCTTATTTTTGACCTATGTTTTGGGAGAATCTATAAATACATGGCATATGGCATGGAATTAGGGGGTTCCCAACTTGCTCAATTCATGCAAAAATGCTGTTAAAGTGCCGAGGGATCCATGCCATGCTAAGAACACAATTGAAGACCAAATATCAAGGGATGAATAGGGTGACATCTATCCATTATTCTTGTGATTTTTATTCAATTATGTATCTAGGCTAGATTTTAAATGTTAAAATTATGATGAAGCATTAAATTCTGGATTTTATGTGTTACTTTTTTGTTTAATTTAGTTAATTCATGGGTTTGAGCAATTGATACGTGTTTTTCTTATTATGCAATTACTTGATCACTAATTGTATGATTTTAGGTTATGTTTCCTTATGTTCGAAAGATTATGAATTCATTAGACTAGCATCAATTGTCACAAAGTCCGATAGGGGATAAAAATATACTTCTATGCTTTGTATTATCTACAATAGTATTCACAATTTTTTAATGCTTTCCTGCACATTCGTATTCAACATAGAAATATAGTTGGGTCGTGAGTAGGAATAGACGTTAATGCTTGTCCGAAATGGAGTTTTAACAACATTAGGAATATGGATTTTCAAAACCACGTGAATTATCGTTAGACAATTGGAGTAATGCATATTTGATGGAATTAATGTTGATTCTCAATTCTAACATATTCATTTTATATTTTTTACAAAACAAATTTTCTTATTCTTTTTAGTTAAGCTTAAAATCAAAATCTCCAACTCAATCAAAGTTTTTCTAGTTCCAGTTAAGGTTAGTAGTCAGAAATACAATTTACAATAATCTCTGTGTGATCGATACTTGGAATCACGTCCACTTTATTATTTGCGCGACCCATGCACAAATGCAGACATTTAGTAATTCAATAATCAAGATGATCACAGTGGACAAAGAGACAAATATACACAAAGAATTATATACTAAGAATCTGAACACTAAGAAGTAGTGTTCTTCCAGTATATCCCTCAATCTAATTTGGGTTAGCCCTAGACTCCCTCAGATTTTCAAATTCTCAAGAAATCCTAGACAAAGGAAAGTAAAAGGGTCCAACAAAAGGATTCAAAAATGGAGGGATTTTAGGAAGAACAAAAGTTTTGAGAAGAATAAGACTAAAATATGTAGTAAGGAAAGATATCACCTCTTTGCAAAATTAGGGCAAAATGCAGTCTTTCACGAAGTTTCAATTCCACACAGTTCCAGTTGCATGTACGAAGTTCAGCCATTAAGATGATGTTAGATCCCTTTTGAACTATCAGTATATCAGAAAAATTATACTAAGTTCTAGGATCATTATTTGATCTTGGCTCAAAAATAAAGATCTAGAACACTAAGGAATTAGAAAACCCCCCTCTTTGAAAAATTAGGGTTTCGTGAAAATAAAAGTTTTTGTGCAAGAATACCACGAAGAATTTTAGTAATAAAAGTTTTGAGATTTCTCGGATCAGAAATTTCTTCACTAAGATTTAAAAGAATAAAAAACGTTTTAACTTCGGATTTTCAGATCTAAAAGATCATACAAAAATTTCTTTCAAAATATCGAGAAATCAGAAAATCAGAACACATTTTATCAAGAAACCACTAAGAACTTCTAGGGAAACAACATATTTGACGCCAAAAACTCTGGATCTAAAGAGTTCTGATTCGTAAATAGCATATTCACTTTAACCCTAAGGCTCTGATATCACTGTTACGGTTTTCAACCCAGAATCACCACAAAGAAAATCATAAAGTACTCAAAGTCTCAACACAAAACCTCAAACTCTTATTAATCGAAAATTAAAGTACAAAATCATGTTTTATACAAAACCGAATGAAATCTGGAAATTCACAAAACTCTAAAATCTTGCACAAAATATACCAAAAAGATCCACAAAGTTTTATAGATCAAAGACGGAAAAATAATACTAAGTAATTATCTGAAAATACACTAAGAATCAGAGATCAACACTCAAAATGTGAGAAAAGAGATGAACTCTCTGAACACGAAGAACCACTTAGAGAGAGAGAGAGAGAGAGAGAGAGAGAGAGTGCAGGCCAAGTAACATATCTCCTCATCAACAGAAATGGACGGGTCAGGTCAAACAAGTAGATCTAATGGCTGAGATAAAAGCTTGTTGTTACACCAGTTGGGTTGTGACCCGATTCAAATGGGTTAGGCTGCTTTAACAAATGGATCAACTAATATTTTGGACTCAGACTTCCAACTTCATTCGGCTGGACTTCAGGTATTTGGTCCTCATCTTTTGGACTGGATTTTATCAATCTTGGGCTACACTGCTACAGGCTCAATTGCTCCACAAGGTAATTTAGGGAAGTCATACCTTATTCAAAGGGAAAAGTAAGATCTTGGAAGATGTACTAAGTATGGTGCAAAGAAAAATTATTCGAGTTAAGCAAGAATTCCAAAGCATTATTTCAAGTGCCATAAAAAATTATTGCCCAAAGTCAAGCTTGAGACTATAACTCAAGAACTAAAGGGTCGTAATCTGACTTCTTAATAACTCATAGTTGTCTTTAATCCTATGATTTTGATTATAATAAACAAGATTATATTTATACTAATGAATCTATATTTATTTTTTCTGTTTATATCAATCTTCAAAAGAATTCCATGAACAAATTGTTCCTCGAAGATTGAAGACAAAACCGCGATCAAAAAATGAGATACAAAGCAAATGACACGAAAAATCATATAATCAAGCATACAAAGACTAGAGCTCTTATTTTAGTTTAAAATCAATATAAAGGTAATGCTCTCAAATTTTAGCAATTTATTTCAAAAGCTAAAAAATTCTTGCACATCTTTGGAATACATGTCAAATTCATGTAAATACTTTTTCACAAGTTTTGATCAAAACCTTTGAAAAATTACATTTGAAGAAACATTGTTTGACCTCATGTTTAACAGGTCAAACGCCATTTGTTAACTCAACCGTGTTGAAAATTTTCAAAGCTCTAACAAATATTTCCTCATAATGGCTAGTCACCGATCAACCACATTTATTTAGGTCGAAGCATTAAGCAGATTGTCCTAAAAAATTCTCTCTATAAATAGTCCTCTCTTCTACATTCATTACAACACTCACAAGAGCATTTAAGAGAGCAATTTATGAGAAAATCATTGAGTCTACATTATATTGAATTCCATTTCATTGATTACCAAGAAATCTCTGAGTGATAATTTCATCCATTTCATCAAAGATTTTACTTGTGTAAGAAAACTTCACAAACTTATTTATTACATTTTCTTTTTGATAAAAAATTTCTTTACCAACACTTATATTGAAGTGAAAATCTCTCTTCATACTTTATTGTATTACTTGTTAAGAGAGATTCTTGGTTGAAAGCTTTAATACAAAGAAACACACTATTTCATTACTTTTTCAATCATCGAAGTTTACAACTCAAACACTTGATCTTTTCTCATTACTATCTATTGAAGTGCTGTCCTAAATCTCTTTATACTTAACTTGAATGTATTATTTGTTAGGAGAGTTATTTCATTTGTAAAATAATTCTTCGATTTGGGTTGTTTTGATATCAAAACTCAATTGTTGTATAAAGATATGTATTCCTTGTTATAAGTCACTTAAGGATATGTATTTCTTGTTGTGAGTCGCCTAAAGATAAGTATTCATTATTGTAATTCACTTTAGGATTTGTACTCTTGTTGTAAGTTACTATTATAGTGAATTTAGCATACTTGTGTTGGAGAGCTTAATAACGGGGACTTAGACCACATTGTGGACCAACCTCATGAAATCTGTTTGTTATCTTCTCTATTTACTTTCATTACACTTAATTTTATTTGTCTATCTTCCTTGTGCAGTACTTCTTTTAAGTGTTATACTTGATTTAATTTATTAAGTTTACACTTTTATAGCACTTTGGATTAGTAATTGATTCCCTTTACATTTCTTGTTACATTTAGTGTTGATAACTTGTGTTTATTACTCTTACTTGAGATAATTTACCAAAAAAGTTGCAAAAAATCAATCCACCCCCCTTTTGGTTAGTTGTTCTTGGGCTAACAATTGGTGTCTAAGCAAGGTGCTCCACTTGAAAATATTTTCAATCTTGAGTCATGGCTAATCACAATATTCAAGATCTTTAGGGACATTCTACCAACCGTCCTCTTTTATTTGATGGTACTAATTACAATTATTAGAAAATAGGATGATTATATACATTCAATCTTTATAATATTTGGGAAGTTATTGAATATGATTCCTACACTCCTAAAAAGTCCATCAAATCTGATGTAAACATGAATGAAATCATTTTAAAACCATGAGAAGAATGTGATGAAGATGGCAAGGGAAAATTGTCTGTGAATGCTAGAGCCAAAAGTCTTTTTTATTGTGCTTTGGATAAAACTGAATTTACTCATAATAGCATATGTGACTCCACATTTGATATTTGACATGCATTAGACGTTACTCCCACGAGTACTAGAAAAGTGAGAAATGACGCGATCCCAATCAGGAGTACGAAGAAAACACGGAATAACAAAAATAATAACTTAGGAAAAATTTAAAACAGATTGAACACAAGAAAAAAAGAAATAAAATAACGAAATTAAATGATAGGATTGACGATAAAATCTTGACCCAATATTCATGACGTGAGAACAATGCTGAATATGAACCAAGATTGGTGAAAACCACAAAGGTTGTCAATTCCTTGACAAATTCGTTTGATGAAAGCCACAAAGATTCAATATTTGATAAGTTTGGAAAAAAGGGAATCCTCAACCTTTTCAAGAGAAAAACTCTTAATCTATTCAATAATCAAAGTTGTCTATTCCAGAATGAATGAAAAAAATACATAATATAAGTCAAAATACGTCCTAAAACTGACCTAGCCACACTAGGGTTCGAAAATAGAATCATAAATAATTAGATCGGAAACTAAATAAAAATTCGAGAAAATCTGGTCTTAAGTGAACCGCGCGATCGCGTGGTTGAGCATTGTGGCTTCTGCCTCGAATTTGATGCGATGGCGCGATCACGACCCTTGTTTTATCACGCGGTTGCGTGGTTGATTCAGCATCAACAATTTTTGTTCCCTTGAAGTAACTTGACCCAGTTTGATTCTCGACTCGAGCCCAATATGAAATTTGCTCATTTTTCCATATAGATTGTTATGGAGTCACCCATAGCCTGATCTCTCATTTGATCTCCTTCCTGGGATCACATCAAGGAAAATATAAAATTATTCTCTTGTTTCAATACTATGAAAATTTCCTCATGAAACAAGATGAACATATTACTAGCGTGATTATTCATTTTATCGATATTGTAAAGGGTCTTAAAGGTTTTGATCGTAAATTTTCTAATGGAGAACTTATGAGTAACGTGCTTAGTTCTCTCTTTGAAGATTGGAGTCCATTGAGAATGTTGACTGAGAATACAAGAGACATCAATGCCTACCCATTGGAAGAGTTTTATGGTACGTTGATGACTTATGAGCTCAAAAATGTACATGTGAAAGGAAAAACTAGAAAAAGTAAAATGGAGGAAGCAAAGAAACTTCTTAGAAAACAAATTTTCTTAAAGACAACAAATGAGGAAGGATCTTCTAACTTCTTAATGGATGAGGAGGAACTAGATGATCTAGTTCTTCTCATAAAGAACTTTAGATGGTTAAACAAAAATTCACACTTTCCAAGGAAAATTTAAAAGAATGAAGGGACAAAATAGAAAATTGTTTGTTATGATAAAAAAAAAAACCAGGTCATAAAAGATCGTAGTATCCCAATAAAAAGAGATTTTCTAAAAAAGAAAGCCATTCAAAAGGTGCATCTCAGCAGTTTATTTCTCTCTCTTCTAGAGCTGAGTCTGGTTCTTTTTCACCAAAGTATTCTCTCTTATTCTTGCTTTGATTGAGCTTGAATTAGTTGATAACTTTTAGGGATTTTTACATAGAGGGATAGATCTTGTCAAGAGGATTAACGCAGTAATTTTGGTTTCTTCAATCGGAGGTTGTAAGCTTGCATTTCATCTAGTTGAAATCTCAGTCGAATTTCGGATTTTATTGTGTTCTTGACATTCTTGAGTTGTTTAATGTTTGAATCACATTTGATGTGATTTTTATTCGAGGTGTACATGTTTCCTACAACCCCTAATACCATAATCATAGTCTGATCAACCAATAGAGACAAAATCATATTAAACATTAAGGATTCAAATTTTGTATGACATAATACCCATATTTAAGGCATGACTGAAAAAAAATGAAAACTAAGAAGAATATTACCTGAATATTGGTTGTTGATTGATGGGTGGAGCGGAGGTCGAGATATAGGTGGAGTTGGAGACTGAGATAATACTAAAAAGGGGTAGAATATATGTCAAGCCAAAATTAAAAGATGAAAAGAGTTAAAAATGAAACTTTGTTTGCAAACAATCGTGAGCGATGAAGACGTTAGTACTCGAAGTTTAAGAAAGCAATGAAGGGATGAAGTTGGGGCTGGGGCTTGGGTGGGGTGTGGAGATTAGGGTTTGGGCAAGAGGGATGAAGTGACAGAAAGGGAGAGTAGAGGGGATCGACAGTGAGGGAGAGTAGAGTGAACCAGTGGTGAGGGAGAGAGCAGAAGACGAGGGAGGCTGGGACCTGGGAGAGAGATGTGGGAAGAATGGCTGTATAATATACCTGCTAGATTTCATCTGTTGGCCATTATTTAAGATGGTTCAGATTCCATTTGATAATATTTTTGCAACATGCAATGAACATTGTAAAACGTTCAACTGACACTAGTACAGAATTGACAAAAAAAAGGGGAATAAACGCACATTTCTCCAGTTTACTCGTCGGTTCTTGAAAGAATCGACACGTAAAAGCTACACTTTACGCGTCGGTTCTTAGTGAACCGACGCCTAAATTCTTCAAGAACCAACACCTAAACTGGTTTCAGGCATGTTTAGGCATTGGCTAAGTTTAAGGCATCGGTTTTTCACTGACACCATTCTTTTTAATACTTTCAAAACTGTGATAGGATCGGCCATTTACATATATCACTTCTCTCTCTCTCTCTCTCTCTCTCTCTCTCTCTCTCTCTCTCTCTCTCTCTCTCTCTCTCTCTCTCTCTCTCGACTACTTAATGCCGCCACCACCACCATTCTCCCTTTCGCTGGCAAAGACAACCACCACATTCCTCTCTATCTCTCTCTTTATCTCTTTCTCTCACCAAAAACCCGAACCTCGCACCCTCCTCCCCCGCCACACTCCTCCCCCGCCACCGCCACTGTCGTCACGTGAGTAATCCAGTCGCCTCCCCATGAGTAACCCGTAAGAGACCCACCTCACTACTATATATATATTGGGTATTTTATATTAAGCCTCCGAACTTTTATTTCTTTAGCTTTTCCCTCCTTGATATATATATATATATATGGGTATTTTATACTAAGCCTCCGAACTTTTATTTCTTTAGCTTTGCCCTCCTTGGAAATCCCGGTTGATAACATCAACATCCTATTTACTCTTTTTGACTCCAATTAGCTTCAAAATGTGCCTTATTCTCCTTTATTGCTTCATTCTTCCAACTTTGGGTAAATTCCTACAATGCACACAAATGTGAAGCAATTACATAGCAATTATTCAAGAATGACAATAATATAATCTAATTTAGATACATAAATAATTGTATAAAATGCACTTATCACTCATCAATAAACTAGAATTATTGTTCGTCCTCGTACAATGTAAAAATAAACTAATAAATAAAACTAGAAAATGGAAAATATTTTTGATATGCCAACATGTTCACCATAGGCTTCAATAATACGAATCAAATCACATCTTTGTCAAAATGTTTTGAACAACGAAGTACAACTTGCTTTTAGTCAAGTCATGCTCAATTTTCAAGTGTGTATGTGTATAACCAATGTCGAATGCCTACTTATGCAAAAGTATATTTAACACTGTGTAGCTTATTATGCATGATCAAGCCCAAATCCCATGTGGTTAACCTATGAGCTTCTATATATTTTTGCTTACATCGCTCATGGAATATCACAACTTATTGATTTTCTCTCAAATCCCATGTTCCCTCTATTTTGATGTCTAAACATATTTCTTTGCATTTTTCCATACAAAATAGTCAAAATTAGAAGTATACATGCAAAGCAAGTCAAAAGTAGGCAATCCCCAATTCTACACATTTAATCTCCGCAGTTTCAGTCAACAAAGTTTATACCACACATTTTTTATGGACGACTTTTTATTTTTAATTGTCTCTGTCTTTTATCATTTTTGTGCAATACTTTTCTCATTTTCTTTTAATGTGACCCTTTTAGTGAGTTTTGGGTCGATGACTCCCAAATCAGATGACTTTAGGGCAGCAGGTTCAGAAAATTCCTCAGTCATAATTACCCGAGTCACAAAGGCGACAAATAAAAGTTAAAGATGTTTAATTGTCGTATGTGTAAGTCCACTCTCCTTGCTTTCTAATTGACCACTGTAACGAGCTTTGAACTGATAACTCCCAACTCAATTGAGTTTAGGGTACCAGGCTTTAACACCTTACAAGCTTGCTTACTTGCTCGAGTCAAAAAGGCATTTGAAATGTAGAATAAGACCTTCAGCATTTTTCTGTTTTTATGCTGGTTATGGTTTATACCCGTTGACCAAAAATTGCTTTAACTAAAGTGCAAAATCAATAACCACAAACCACAAACCACAAACCTCCAACCAATCAAACATGCACATCCTAACCATTCTACCCCCAAACTTGCTTTTGAGCTGTTTGGTTCTAAGTTAGGGACGAGATGTCTTATGGTTCTAAGTGCATGGTGGATAAGTTAGGATAATTTTCATGGAATAATTGTGGAGAATTGTGGTGAAATTGATGCATTTATGTTGTGATTATTGAGAAGTTTTGATAGTTTTCAATAGCTACAGCTTGGATAAGTTCAATTTATAAGGGAGACTCTGCCAAAATTTTTGTAGGAAATTGAGTATTATTATTATTATTATTATTATTATTATTTTTTTTTTTTTTTTTTTTATATAATTTATTAAAACTTTAGGTCTTTAAAAACGTATTGGGTACATGGAGGCTAGAGGTCGAAAAGCAATACATCGTGGCAAAATATAAATGTATGAAAATAAAAATTTTAAATTTATTACAATTCCATATTCTATTTAGTTTGAATACTAATGTTAGTTTTCAATGTGAAAATTTTAGTATCCTCAGCAACCTGGAGGTTCGGAATGTGGCTACTACGTTATGAAAAACATGTATAAAATAGTTACAGAACATTTTTCAACTTGCTTCTTTACAAAAGGTATAAGTTATTGAAGAATGAGAATTTTTAATTATGAATTTATATTTTATTAACAAATAACTAATAATTCATTCTAATTGTTTGTAGGCATTTAAAGAATACTACTCAATGGAGGAAATCTTCGAGATTCAAAACTCATGGGCAAAATACTTCTTTGACAAGTGTATGTAAAGTTTTTTCATTCGAACTTGTATGGACATATTCGTATAATAAATTAACAATCTTATAAATATAATTGTTGTTTTATTTATTTTATTAAGTATATGTCAATTATATATATTTGGATGTCGATAGATTTGGTTATGTGAATGTGGAGAATGTTATATGGTCACTGTTGGCCACGTTCAGGGATTGTAGGTCATAACCTGCAATTATCCATGTCACTGCAGGCCACGTTTAGATGATTGGAGGTGCTACAGAAAAAATCCAATATAGGCGTCGATTCTAAACTTAGAATCAAAACCTAAAATCGAACTTTAGGCGTCAGTTTTTTTTTACAACTGACGCCGCGTCTATCCCAAATGGATCGCCTATACAATCAACGCGTATTGTCTTGTAGCAAAAACACGTAATTAATATTGCACAATATTTAATAGATAAATTTTTTGCAATACGCAATAAAAGTTGCTAAAGTTTTAATGGGTGAAATGTTTACAACACACATTGAACATTGCAAAAACTCAAAAAAGTAATTTTTTTTTTTTTTTTTTTTTTTTTTGCAATATGCAATAAACATTGCAAAATGCTAAAGTAGCAACATTCATTTAAAAAATGTTGTTAAATCTAAGTTATTAACGCGAATGGCAACATTCAACTACCGAATGTTGTATTTTAAGTGTTGTAAAAGTCTATTTTTTTTGTACTGCGAATAATATATTGGTTTGTTTGGTGAAACTCAAACTCGAACTAATGCATTGAAAAAGAGAAATAAAGAATACGGCTATACCTTTGCAAAATAGCTTCAAAAATATTAGCTAACAGAAGACAAACAACAAGCAAGCAAGCTATACTAGACAATTTGCATCTACGAGATTCGGAGCTTTGGGATGTGGGAAATAATGATCCAATATTCATCCCCCGTCTCCTTACTGTATTTCTCCTCTATGAGGGGACAATTCTGTATACGCAACTTCGTTATTGGTGCATCCTGGAAGAGAGGATGAGGTAGTGCCTTCAGATTGCTGCAATTGTGAAGTTTCAAACAGCGGAGTCTAGGCATGATCTTGATGTTTTCATCTGCAGCTCTGATCATTTTCCATTCTTCCCAACTACCCATGTTTGAAATTTTCAGTTTCTTCAACTTAGGGAATGCAATATATTCAGCTGATGATAATGCCAATGATCTGTCTTTGCAATCTGTGGTGATTTCATCATTCACATTGTTTGTTGCACCCAAAAACTCAAGCCCAAGAGATTTCAGATTATGCAGACCATCGATGTGGAGAGTTGCTAGGGACGGAAGTCTTCCAAGAGGAGGCAAAATTGCGCAATTTTGGCACTCCTCAAGTGAAAGATTTTTCAGGTTGGTTAAACTTACCATCCAATAGGGGAACCGATTGCCTCCGTACGAACTTATCACTAAAGATTGCAACCCGGTGTGCAACTCAAGAGCTTCAATCACTTCGTCTTGGTTGCCTGTTTGAGCCTTGGGGTTGAAGTCGAGGTGCAAATCTGAAATATGTTTCTTTTCGCTTAACTTTGCCATCTTGGCTTCACCTGCATTTGTTGCAAAACCCAATCCTTCGATTTTAAGACATCCTCGAATGTTCTTCAAGTTTTTCAAATCCTCTAGCCCGCATGTCGCAGCTTCACCATCACCACCGCGAACAATGACAAATTTGCTCAACGTCTGAAGTGAGCTCAAGTTGCCAACGCCTTTTGGTAACGTTTTAAGACTATCAGTGCAATCTATCTCAAGGTGCCTCAAATGTACTAATTTCTCCATTCCTTGTGGCAATTTTCTGAGATGGTCACAGGCAGAAAGATTCAAGGTTTGTAAATTATACAAATCACACAACGTGGAAGGCAACTCCCAGAATGGGTTATGGGATAAGTTGAGGAACTTCAACCTAATCAACTTGCCAACTTCTTTTGGAAGTGCACCCAACCTGTTACGACTTAAATCTAATGTCTTGAGACATGCCAAGCGATTGCATAAATCTGGCTCAATCCTGTCCAGTTCACTTACGATTGGAGGGGTATCAAAGAAAGACTGAACCCAAAATGAGTGTAGTTTTTCTGCATTAGCAAAGGAAGTAGGGAAGCGGACGTCTTCTGCACGTACCAGTGTCAAATGACGAATCGTTTCATTAGACGATCCCAAATTTATTGACGACTCCGCATCGACCTTCCCCACATAACATTCCCTCTTCGTCAGATATAACGCAAAATCGTGAACCATGTCGTGCATTTTAAATCTCAAAATCCTTTTACCATCCTTATCCTTTTCTATGTCTTGGAAGAAAGATCTCATAGCCAAATTTTGCACGAATTCCTCACCTAATACTTCCATTTCTACATTTTTCTCAGGGCGGAGATAGCCTTGTGCCATCCAGAGTTTGATTAAATTGCTTGCGTCGATGATGTGATCTTTCGGAAAGATAGCACAAAACGAAAAGCACCTTTTCATTGTCGAGGGCATATCGAAGTAGCTCAACATCAGAGGAGGAAAGAGACCTTTTTCTGCTTCTTCAAGTTCCCAGAATTCACTATTCAGAACATTCTGCCATTCTTGTAAGGAATTCTTGAAGAGCATAAGATTTCCAATAGTCTTTACGGTAAGAGGTAAGCCCTGGCACTTGTCAGCTATTTTCCTCCCAATAACCTCCAATTTTTCGCAATCCTCTTTCCTTCTGTTGAAAAATGCTATTTGGCTGAATAGTGACCAACTGTCCTCGTTCGCCAACTGCCCCAAATGAAGATCATAACTGCTTCTCAACATTTTCGCAACTCTCACACTTCTCGTAGTAACTAGAATTTTACTTCCAGCTGCACCAGTTCCGAGAGAGTAGAACAAATGTTCCCATTTACTATATTCCTCTGTCCACACATCGTCTAGCACGAGGAGGAACTTCTTTCCCGAAATAGCGTTCCTAAGTCGGCGCAACAAAGGTTCAAGTTCAAAAAATTTTGGAGCATTACCTTCGAGGTCTTCGACAATCGCGTTTGCAACTCGAACCTCATCAAAAGGATCCGAGACACATACCCACATTCTTCTCTCAAAATCTTGCTCTACCGAAGGATAGTTGTAGACCATTTGTACTAGAGTTGTTTTACCAATTCCTCCCATGCCCACTACAGAAACGACGTGGAATCCACGACTTTGGCTGCTCTCAGACAACAACTTGCGTACAAGAATATTCATATCCACATCTCGACCTCGTACTTCTGATACATTAATGTAAGAGCCAGTTTTTAGTCTCTCAGGATCACCACTCTCCACTGATTTATTAAAATTGTACCTATTTTTCTCGGTGGCAATAACAT
Source organism: Ligustrum vulgare (assembly GCA_963555705.1). Classification (NCBI taxonomy): domain Eukaryota; kingdom Viridiplantae; phylum Streptophyta; class Magnoliopsida; order Lamiales; family Oleaceae; genus Ligustrum; species Ligustrum vulgare. Next base: position 46,040,615 of record OY743168.1, read on the forward strand.
CGAGTCTTTCGTTTATGTCCTTAATCTTGAGGGCTATGTCACGACGTAGGAGAACTCTTCGAAATCCAAGGCAAGGTAAAGAGACAAAAGACCATACCTTGTTCTTGGAAAGGGATGAATCTTCGACACCTTCAGTTTTAGCCTTTTTTATTGCAGTTAGCCATTCGGACAACACATCGTCCATGTCATAGGCAATGTCTTTGAGCTTCTCTAACCACAATTTGACGGATTCCTCCTTCACTTGTCTCTTTTCAGCATCAACAAGTACAGCTTGGATGGATTTGAATCCACTGGTGAGTTTTTTGATATCTTTTTCGACCCCCACAACTAATCTCACCTGCCGTCGGATCAGATCTTCCATGATTTCAGCCAATTGTGTTAAGATTACAGTTATAATTGCATCAGCCATGGTTTAAGACGACAACAGATTGTACAAAATGCAAGTGAAATTGACTCAAGAGATTAGAAAACAGGGATGGATTTTTTGTTTTGTCATGTCACTTAAATAAATGAAAACTGAAACACGAAAAAGTAGTTTTTGGGGCTAAAAAATTCGACCATTGGTTTTCCAGGTAAGAGATCAGAAATTTCTGTGTGCGCGCCGAACGGAAGACTTACATTGACGCGTTTGATAGGAATAATTGAGCAAAGAAGAGGGTGTCCTCAAGACCTCAATATTGAATTAAGTGGAATTTTCTAGATTCAGGATTGTTATTGATTTTATAGTTTTTTATAGAATTTCGTAAAAACTCTCTGATTCTAATAAAAATTCATTCCACGAATTTTAGTGTTCAATAGATTTTAATGAATTCTATTAAACGTATCATCATTATGAATTTAATAAATTTTAGAATTTTATCTATTATTTCTTGTCGGATAATTTATTTATTATTTTTTGTTATACAAATTGAACGTGAACTTGAGATAGAAATAACAAATTAAAATGATTTCTTACTTAATCATCAAAAAATAAAAAAAATAAACAAAAATCTTCGAACTGTGTCGTTAAAAAATATAATATACAACCTTGTCTAGTTTTGATTCAAAAAAAATCAAGCACTTCATTTAAAATAATCATTTTATCTTCTCTATATTTATTTTTCTAAATCTTCTTGTTCTTGTTATTTTTTATTTTTATTTTTTAATTGAAATTTAATTATCCAAAAATCAGCAAAATATAATTTCTCCCAGTTTTCATTCTTTAATTTAGCAACATCTTTGTTTGATTACAGAAATATCTGTATATATAGCATTATTTTTTTTTTTTAATTTTCTGGGTTTATTTGAAATTTGTTGAGGTGAAAACTGTCCAAATATTCGACACTTGTTAAAAGGTGGGCGATTCAAAATTATTTTCTTGTAATCATATGAAAAAAGTAAGTTAAGTTGATCCAAGACACTCACTTCTTTCCTCGTCATTTTACAATAATGAAACTTCTCGAGGAAATTATTCTCATATGCCACAAGAAGACCACAATTCCATCATAAAGTCGATTTGTAATAATCTTCAAATACTTTTTAATTTATTATTAATTTTGTTTTTATTTTTGTAGTGTAAATAATTTTCATTTTTATTTCTGTAGTCTTTAAAAATTTTAATTTAGTTTTTAAAATCATTTTCATTTTTATAGTATAAAAATTAATTTGGGTGGATGTTAGTGTGTTTAGTGAGAAGGGAACTCATGAGTAATTTGAGGGTGCGGTATACAAATCTTTATAATTTTTTATTTTATAATCACATAAGGATATATTTGTATATATATTTTGGTACATTTATAAAAAAAAATATTTTATTAGTGGTGGTAATATAATGCGATGTATTTAGTAGACTTTGTGGTGGCAATATATTTAGGTTTCATGAAATTGGAAATCCGTAGAGTAATGATCAAATTTGCTGAAGAATTTTTCCTTCATATTTATGGTTTCAAATCCATCAAAATCTATTTAATTCCATTCATATTAGAAATCCACCGAAATCCATAGATTTGTTAGGACACCATAATTTTATGGAATTAATTGAAATCTATATTAAGGACCTTGAATTTTGACAGATTCTATGAAATTCTAAATTGAAGATACGTGGAATATTATGAAATTCTAAAATCCCACAAATTCCATTTTCAGGACGACCCCCCCCCCCCCCCCCACCCCCAAGAATGTAAAATTTGGACTGTCAACACATTTTTCCACTAGCCCTTTTGTTTCCACTACTTTTTGAGATTTTAATCTAATTCAAAGTCAACATCAATCTTAACCTTACTTTTTATGAGGTCCACAACTTTTCAACCACACATCTCATCAACTTTTATCAGAATTTACTAAAAATCTGATTTTTATCAATATCAAACATGCGCTATATAATAAATCGTTACAATTATATAGTCTTTCACTCATCAACTCAATCTCACGTACTACAGAGAAAATACTAGATAAGAGCTTCTACCAGACACAAGTTTCTGTCATTTGAATCACACCTAAAGAGTTGGAAAAACTATTAAAAAAAAAAAAAAATACTAAGTTCATAAATTTCTCTCTTTGGTCACATATATTTGTTACACAATTTTTGGTTCCTTAATATATACATTTATAAGTTTAAGAGAATTCTAAAAATATATAGAATTCGTGCCTTAAAATATTTCCTTGTTAAAATCCCAAATAATAGGGAAGAAATTCGCACAATATTCTCCCATATTCTGCATGCTCTTCTAATTGCCCTAATGGGACAATTTTAAGCTGACTCCATCATGACCCCAAACCTAATGTCAAATGGCTTATAATTTTTCCTTCATATTTATAGTTTAGAGGAGGAAATGTTGTGATATCACTAGATATGGTAAAGTGTTGGACCATTTGACTGTTCAGGCCTGGATTCTTGTTCTACAGAATGGACCAATTTTTTAGCCCAAAAGAATGGTGGACAAGTCATAACATTGGACCAGCTTTGGAGCCCAGACCTTAGTTTTCGGTGTTGAGCCCATTCGGTTGAATTCTGATCTTTGGAGCCCAATCTACAGAACCGGGTCACAAGCCTATTATCACCACCGCCTTTTTTGAAGCCATTGGATCAAACTGATTTAATCCTGGACGTCCACCTGTGATCAAAAGGAGCCTGAGTTATCCAAAACGTCACAATCCAGATTCCTCCATACGTTTAACCCTACTTTTCTCTCTGTAAAGGCGATTTTCATTGCCTTATTTTGATCTTCGTGATTTCTTCATTCTTCTTCCAGAAATATATAGATTTAGCTTGTAATTTTTTAGTGGTTGTTGTTGATACTGATTTTGTGTTATTCAGTATAATTTTTGATTGAGTTCTGGCAGAGTTTTCTGTAACTCAATTGTTCTTTGTGGTTATCTTGTGCGATTTCTGATTTCTGGAAAGATTTGTGTATATCTCTAAGTTTGGATTCTGATTTTGTATACTTACGTTTAATTTATAAAGGTTTTTAATTCTTTGTGTTTAAACATTTGTTTCTTATTCTTTGTGGTGCGATCTTGAGCTTTTAATCTTGACAGTGGTATCAAAGCCTTAGGATTCTTCGTAAAACCTGTGGATTAGACTCAGATATGATAGATCCAGATTTATTCTTGTTGGATCTAGGGTTTTCTGGAAACGTATGAGTTTTCTTCAAAACGTTTTTAGGGTTTTCTGAACTGGGTAAACTTTTAAGAAATTTTTTTACTTTCTTAAGTTGTTTTTCAAACCCTAACTGTAAATCGCTTTGGCTTTTGAAAATAGTTTTAAATTTTTCGGATTCAAAAATTATTTTTTGAAGATTTTTATATAAAATCTTTTAAACTTTGTGGATTTTGTTTTTTTTTTTTTTTTTGAAACCTATTTTTTTTAAATCAAGGTTTCTGATTCTTGTGTATCTGGATCTTTATTTCTAAGTCCATATTTTTGGGGATCTTGAAACACGGAATATTATTTTATATAATATTCTGAATTCTTGATAAGGATCCTACATTTTTCTTAGTGGTTGATTCTTCGTGGTGGATACTGGTACTATTACTTTGTGGCCCTGAACTTCTGGGATTCTGATTCTTTGTGGAAGCTGCTATAGCTTATTAAATTTGCAAATCAGGTGATATCATTTAATTACTGCAATTTTATACTGTAAATTTGCTTTTCAAATTTCCTGTTCTCTCCCAAATCTCTCCGTTGAAGCCTATAACTAGGACCCCTATCTTACCTTTGTCCAGGATTTCATTGAGAATCCGGAAATCTGATGGAGTGTGGGAATATCCAGTATAGGTTGAGGGATATACTGGAAGAACAGCTTATCTCAGTATACTGTTCTGTGTAATTTCTTGATTGAGTAATTGATTCTATTGATTTGTGATCATCTTGATTACTCTGTTTCTGATTACTGTGTTCTGAATTCTTGCTAACCTTCTTGAACATAAGTTCTTGCTTTTGATTAACTATTTACTTAGTGACTGTGACCTGCATTGTTGTTTTCTGCCTGATTGTTTGTTTTTGAACTATTAAAGCTCCATTACTTAATTTTTTTTTTTAATCTTAGTCATTATTTCAATGGCTACTGTTAAGGTAGATGTTGAAATATGGAATGGCAAATGAGATTTCAACCTCTGGAGCCAAAAAATGCGAGTTTTACTACTTCAAATGAAATGTGCTAAGGCTATTGATAAATCCTGGCCCCTTGATACCCTCAGGACAAACAACTTGAAATGGATGAAACTGCTTGGAGTACTTTGTTTTTGTACTTATATGATAATGTCATTAGACAGGTAGGCAAGACTAAAACTATAATGGAATTGTGGGATAGATTGGAAGAAATTTATGATACTGTGTCCTTGCCTGATAAGTATTTTTTGTGGAAACAATACTTCTCTTTTAAATTTGATCCATCTAAGGATGTGGAAGAGAACATGAGTAGGTTTACTAAGATCACACAAAGTCTGTTAAATTGTGATGAAAAACTTACTGATGAACAAAAAGTTGTTTGCTTACTGAATGCTATGGGGGATAAATTTAAGGACTTAAGGAATGCTTTAGAATATGGGGGGCAGAAGCTGACCACTGAAATTGTCCATACTTCCCTTAAGAATAAAGAGTTAGAATTCAAAAATAATCCTAAGGAAGCCTATAATGTGGTAGGAACCTCTAGTAAGAAGAATTCTTTTAGACAGAATAAGTTTGGAACTAATTTCAATAAAAATTGGAATGTTTCTATCAACAATAGGGATTGGAATAATAAGCCTGCAAAGGGAAATTTTCAAAATAAGGGCAATTTCAATAGGAATAAAGACAGTAACTTTAGAGGACAGTCTGGTTTCAGAAATCAGGATAATAATATTAGAAATTATAACAATTTCAGAAACCAGAACAATTATAGAACACAGGACAACAATGTTGGAACTGCAAATGTAGATAAACCCCCTAGAATTTTTTCTACTGTGGCCAACCTGGACATCATATTAAATATTGTTTTAAAAGGAAAAATGAACAGGGAATTAGCAATCAAACTGAGGCTGCAGTGCAAGACAATAATAATAATGGGGTGGTTTATGTCACTACTGAATTAGATAATAAGAATGAATGGATTTTAGATTCTGGTTGCACCTTTCATATGTGTCCTGAAAGGGATATGTTTATTAATTTCAGTGATAATTGCTTTGGTTCTGTGAAACTGGGCAATAATATTTCATGTGATGTGAAAGGTATTGGAAATGTTTTGTTACAATTTGATAATAACAAAACTCTTACTTTAACTAAACCAGATATGTTCCTAATTTGAAAAGGAACCTGACTTCTCTTGGTGTTTTAGATTCTGAATCATTTGAGATTAGAATGAAAAATAGTTATTTGAGTATTTTTAAAAATAAATGCCTGATTATGAGTACTCCCAAAATTAATGGGATATATATGTTGAATGCCTTGCCTGTTTATGCTAAGTCCTTTAATGCTGTGTCTGAATTGAATAAGACTGTGTTATGGCATAAAAGGTTAGGACACATTGGTCAAAAGGGACTTAAATTACTTGAAACCAAAGGTGTATTTGGAAATGATGTGTTGCATAAACTTGACTTCTGTGAAAAATGTGTGGTAGGTAAACAGAAAAGAAGTTTATTTGGTAAAGGTGTTCATAAATCATCTGATGTGCTTGAATATTTGCATGCTGATTTGTAGGGTCCTACTCCTGTGAGTTCTGTTTCAGGTTTCAGATACTTTCTTCTTATAGTGGATAATTTTCCTAGGAAAACCTGGGTGCATTTTTTAAAAACTAAGGATGCAACTGTGTCTATTTTCAAAAACTGGATCACTTAGTTCAAAATTTGAAAGGAAAAATGATGTGATCCGGACCAGGCATCGAAGGGCGAAGTCGATCCATCGGCAATATGACAGTGATCTACGTGCAAAAAGGAGCAAGTTCCGTGTTGGGGTCGAGCCGAGAAGAAGGACGGATCGAGCCGAATCAAGAAAAAGAAGTAATTTGGGCAGAAAATACCTTACGGCCGTAAAAGAGGATCTTCACGGCCGTAATACATATATTCACGGCTGTAACACTTATTATCACGGCCGTAACAAGTTATCGAAGGAAAAGGCAGAATTTCAGGCAGAAAAGGTCTTACGGCCGTAATATCCAGTCTTACGGCCGTAACATGCAAACCGAAGGAAATTCACGGCCGTAAGCATTGTGTCACGGTTAACTAATAGCACAATTTTGAACAGAAAGGTCTTTACGGCCGTAAGATCGTTCGTCACGGCCGTAAACAAGCAGCGCCAGATTTTCCGGAATTTTCAATTATTTTATTTCCTTTTTAGTTTTTGGTTATTTTCCTATTTTAGAATTTTAGTCTAATTAGGATTCTATTTTGAGTAAATTAGATGCTAGGTTATTTTGCTTATTTATACGCTTTTTCAATTCATTGTAAACACACAAGTTTGAGTTTATGAATAATATTTGAGAGAGGATTCTCCAAATTGAAAGGTTGAGTTTTTTTCCCTTTTGTTTCGAACTTATCAAAGATCCGTTCTTTGTGGCGTTCACCCAACGAACTTATCAAGGAATTGACATCCCTTGTGGCGTTCACCAATCTTGGTTCTTCAATCCGCATCGTCAATTAATTGCGTCGTGATTGTCGGGTCAAGGTTTTACCGTCAAATCTATCTTTTAATTTCCGTTTCGTTATTCGTGTTCTTGTTATTTTCGTATATATCTGATTTAGATCTTTCCTAGGTTTTAATTGTCGTTATTCCGCGTTTTCGACGAGATTCCCCGACTGGGATCTCATCATCTGGTATCAGAGCTTGGATCTATTTTAGATTCTTGCGTTTCTTGATTTTTCTTGATTTTTTTTCGTGTTCTTCGCGTTCTTCGTGTCAGTCATAATTTTCTTCATTTTGATCCATAAGAGTCAGTCCCAAAAATTCAAAAGTGTTTTTCTTCTTCGTTTTTCGTCCAAATCCAGTTCCTTTTTTCTGCCATACTCGTAGTCAAATTATCTGGCAGATTAAAAAGAAAAAAGAAAAAAAATTCCGAAAATTCTCAAATATTCCCCAAATATTCCGAATTTCCTTGTTCGTGTTTTAAAAATGTCTGATAGAGAGGTTTCCACATCTTCATCTTCTATTAGAGATAGAAAACAGCTCGGGAGTGTGAATAGAAGGAATGAACAGGGTAACAATGATATTGCAGCAATGAGGGCACAATTTGAGAGGTTTATGGTACAGATGGAGAATCGAGGTGCAGAACGTGAACAAAGACCTCGTGATCAATCTCATGATGGTTCTCGGGTTAGGAGAGATAATAGACGTGAGGTTGGTGTGGATAATGAAGACATGGGCAGTGAAAGTGGCAGTATATCTTTAGGTAGTATGCGAAGGAGGGATAGAGGAGATAGGTATGAGCGGAGGCATGATAGGGAGCGTCGTGATGCTAGGAGGCATCGTGGGGGGTAGAGATGTTGTTGATGATGACCTTGGAAAAATTAAAGTGAAATTACCATCGTTCCAGGGTAGGAGTGATCCGGAGGCGTACTTGGATTGGGAGACAAAGGTCGAACGGCTTTTTGATTGTAATAATTATTCGGAAAAGAAGAAGGTGAAATTAGCCGTAATTGAATTCACCGACTACGCAAATATTTGGTGGGATCAACTAGTTACGGGTAGGAGGAGGAACCTTGAGGAGCCGGTGGAGAGTTGGGGTGAATTAAAAACCATAATGAGGAAGCGGTTTGTGCCGACTCATTATTATAGGGATATTTATCAGAGGCTGGAGGGTATGACTCAGGGGACGAGGAGTGTAGAAGATTATCATAAGGATATGGAGGTGGCGATGATTCGGGCTAATGTGGTGGAGGATCGGGAAGCTACGATGGCTAGGTTTCTGAGTGGGTTGAATAGAGACATTGCCAATGTCATTGAGCTGCAACATTATGTGGAGCTAGAGGATATGGTGCATATGGCCATGAAGGTGGAAAGGAAGCTAAGGCGAAAGGGGGCAGCAAGACACTCACCATCTTATCCTACATCACAAACGAAGCAGGAATCCAACGTTGAACATAACCCGAAAGAGAAGGAGAAGCCTACAACGAAAGGTAAAAATATTTCTGATTCTCAAACTACTCGGGATAGAAATATTAAATGTTTTAAGTGCTTGGGTATGGGTCATATAGCATCCCAGTGTCCAAATAGGAAGCTAATGATCTTACGTGATAATGGTGAAATTAATTCCGAAGACGAATTTAAGGGAATGCCTAAGTTAGTAGATGTTGAGGCTAGTAGTAGTAGTGATGAGGAAGGACTGACCTATGATGTTAAAGATTCACTTGTTAATCGGCGTGTCCTTAGTGCTAGGGTCAGGGTGGATGAAATTGGTGAGCAAAGGGACAATCTCTTCCATACTAGGTGCTTTGTGGGTAAAAAGGTCTGTGGTATGGTGATTGACGGGGGAAGTTGTACTAATGTGGTTAGTACAATGTTGATTAATAAATTGGGCTTAAGCTTGATGAAACATCCAAACCCTTATAAATTGCAATGGCTGACCGAGTCACGGGAAATTAAGGTAAATAAGCAGGCTAGGGTCAATTTTGCCATCGGGGATTATAAGGATGAGGTGGTCTGTGACGTGGTACCTATGCATGTTGGTCATTTATTGTTGGGGCGACCCTGGAAACATGACAGGAGGGTAGTGCATGATGGGTTTAAGAATCAATATTCATTTGTGAAGGGTGGGAAGAAATTTACACTTGTTCCGTTAACTCCAAAAGAAGCTCAAAATGATCAATTGAAAATCAAAAGTGAGTTTGAAAAAAGAAGTAAGAGTGTTGAGGCCACGACCTCAGAAAAAGGAGAGGGTGTGAAAGTTGAAAATAAGAGAGTTGAGGCCACGACCTCAGAAAAAGGAGAGAATGAGTGCAAAAAGAAAAGAGAGTCCACCCCCAAATTGAGTTTATTTGCACATAGGTTGGTGTACGGAGATCCACACCTTGCACTTAACCGAGCTAATGATTCCCTCCCCAATTCTTTAAAATCTGTTTTGCAGGGACATAAATCAAACCATGAACTTAAGGCAGGAAAGAAATTCATTAGCCAAAATGAGCAGGCCAAAAGTTTAAAGTTTAAACATGATCGCCAAGTCTGGAAACACAGGAGGGGATTGGAAAGCCGACCAAAAACAGATTCGAGGTCGAATCCTTTTCAAGAGAGGGAGTATGATGTGATCCGGACCAGGCATCGAAGGGCGAAGTCGAGCCATCGGTAATATGACAGTGATCTACGCGCAAAACGGAGCAAGTTCCGTGTTGGGGTCGAGCCGAGAAGAGAGATGGATCGAGCCGAATCAAGAAAAAGAAGTAATTTGGGCAGAAAATACCTTACGACCGTAAAAGAGGATCTTCACGGCCGTAATACATATATTCACGGCCGTAACACTTATTATCACGGCCGTAACAAGTTATCGAAGGAAAAGGCAGAATTTCAGGCAGAAAAGGTCTTACAGCCGTAATGTCCAGTCTTACGGCCGTAACATGCAAACCGAAGGAAATTCACGGCCGTAAGCATTGTGTCACGGCCGTAACTAATAGCACAATTTTGAACAGAAAGGTCTTTACGGCCGTAAGATCGTTCGTCACGGCCGTAAACAAGCAGTGCCAGATTTTCCGGAATTTTCAATTATTTTATTTCCTTTTTAGTTTTTGGTTATTTTCCTATTTTAGAATTTTAGTCTAATTAGGATTCTATTTTGAGTAAATTAGATGCTAGGTTATTTTGCTTATTTATACGCTTTTTCAATTCATTGTAAACACACAAGTTTGAGTTTATGAATAATATTTGAGAGAGGATTCTCCAAATTGAAAGGTTGAGTTTTTTTCCCTTTTATTTCGAACTTATCAAAGATCCGTTCTTTGTGGCGTTCACCCAACGAACTTATCAAGGAATTGACATCCCTTGTGGCGTTCACCAATCTTGGTTCTTCAATCCGCATCGTCAATTAATTGAGTCGTGATTGTCGGGTCAAGGCTTTACCGTCAAATCTATCTTTTAATTTCCGTTTCGTTATTCGTGTTCTTGTTATTTTCGTATATATCTGATTTAGATCTTTCCTAGGTTTTAATTGTCGTTATTCCGCGTTTTCGACGAGATTCCCCGACTGGGATCTCATCATCTGGTATCAGAGCTTGGATCTATTTTAGATTCTTGCGTTTCTTGATTTTTCTTGATTTTTTTTCGTGTTCTTCGCGTTCTTCGTGTCAGTCATAATTTTCTTCATTTTGATCCATAAAAGTCAGTCCCAAAAATTCAAAAGTGTTTTTCTTCTTCGTTTTTCGTCCAAATCCAGTTCCTTTTTTTCTTCCATACTCGTAGTCAAATTATCTGGCGGATTAAAAAGAAAAAAGAAAAAAAATTCCGAAAATTCTCAAATATTCCCAAATATTCCGAATTTCCTTATTCGTGTTTTAAAAATGTCTGATAGAAAGGTTTCCACATCTTCATCTTTTAAAAATGTGCTTAGGTATTCTTAAGCATATGACTGTTGCCTACGGTCCACAGCAAAATGGGGTTGCTGAAAGGATGAACAGGACACTCCTAGAAAGAACTAGGTGTCTTTTACTTGATTCCAATTTGCCTAAAAATTTTTGGGGTGAAGTAGTTAAAACTGCCTCTTATTTAATAAATCTTTCTCCCTGCAGTGCCATTGATTTTAAGATTCCTAATCAAATCTGGAATACTTATCTTACTGACTTTTCAAAATTAAAAGTTTTTGGGTGTGCTGACTACTCACACCATTCTGAATCTAAACTTGACTCCAAATCTTTAAAATGTGTTTTATTGGGTATGGAGAAGGGGTCAATGGTTATAGACTATGGGTTAGGGAACAGGGAGGTTACAGGGTCATTTTGAGTAGGTATGTGGCTTTTAATGAAAATATTTTTCCCTGAAAAGATGAAAAATTGCTTGATCCTGTTAAAGAAAAAATATTTTATAACTTCTGAGCAGAGTGCAGACCATTTAAGTGATGAAAATGGTCTGCCCAATACTCAGTTTCAGGTGGAGCAACCCCCACAGTCTCCTAATGTCATTCCTGAACCTGAACCTGAACTTGCTAACACTGAGCCACAATCTGCTGATATCCCTGAAGCTGAAACAGACTTAGGAAAATTACCAATTAGCTAGGGATAGACCTAGAAGAGAGATCAGACCTCCTCCTAGGTTTGAGGATCCTGATTTTGTGTCTGCATTTACATATTCTGATCCTTTATTACTTGAACCACAATCTTTTGAAGAAGCTGTTTCTTCTAAAGATTCCAAACTTTGGCTTGCAGCTATGCAAGATGAGATGGACTCACTTCTGAAAAATGGTACATGGATTTTAGTCAGTAGACCTGTAAATAAAAGGATAATTGACTGTAAGTGGATTTTTAAACTGAAAGAAAGTGAGTCTAAGGACATGAAACCTAGGTACAAGGCTATACTTGTAGCCAATGGTTTTTCTCAAAAAGAAGGAATTGATTTTAATGAAATATTTTCTCCTGTAGTTAAATATACCTCTATCAGAATTATGTTTGGTTTGGTTGCACAATTTGATTTAGAACTTGAGCAAATGGATGTGAAAACTGTTTTTCTTTATGGTTCTTTGGATGAAACAATTTATATGCATCAACCTAAAGGTTTTGAAAACGGCAGAAATTTTGATTTTGTTTGTTTGCTGAAAAAAGCCTAAATTTTCAGAAAAGTAAATATGATTCCTATTTTTACTTTAAACTTGGTAAAACTGATTTCATTTACTTGCTTTTATATGTGGATGACATGCTTATTGCTGGGCCTAATATGCATGATATAAATATTCTTAAAGGTAAACTGCATTCTGAATTTGAGATGAAAGATATAGGAAATGCTAAAAGGATACTTGGCATGGATATTTTTAGGGATAGACAATCTGGAAAGTTGTTTTTAAACCAAAAACATTACATTGAAAAGGTTTTAAATAGATTTTGTTTATCTGAATCTAAATCTTTGTCTTTACCTTTGCCTGCACATTTTAAATTGTCTGTTGAACATTGTCCTAAGACTGATGATGAAGTGCTTAGAGTGAAAAATGTGCCCTATTCTAATGCAGTTGGATCTGTTATGTATTTGATGGTCTATTCCAAACCTGACATAGCCTTTGCAGTAAGTGTTTTAAGCAGGTTTATGAGCAATCCAGGTGAATTGCACTGAGAAGCCATGAAATGTCTCTTGAAATATTTGAAAGGTTCTGCTAGACTTAGTCTAGTATTCTCTAAAACCAAAAATGATTTCAAACTTAAAGGTTTTGTAGATTCTGACTTTGTAGGAAATGTTGATAACAGGAAATCAACATCTTCTTACTTTTTTACTTTAAATTCTTCCTGTATTAGCTGGAAATCCCAGCTTCAAAAGCTTGTTGCCTTATCATCAACTGAGACAGAATATATAGCTGCCACAGATGCTGTTAAGGAATGAATGTGGTTAAAAGGGTTATTATCTGAAATTTGCTGCATAACCGATTCTGAAGTTGAATTGTGTACTGATAGTTTGAGTGCATTACATATGTGTAAAAATCCTATTTTTCACAATAGATCTAAACACATTGATGTCAAATTTCATTTCATAAGGGAAATTATTGAAAAAGGCATTGTTAAACTTGTTAAAATTCCTACACAGGTTAATCCTGCAGATGCAGGAACAAAAATCATTCCTATCAATAAGTTTAAAGATGCATTGAGTTTTTTAAACTTGGTTGTTTTTAGATACTTCTCTGTTTTGTCTTGCAGGAGTTGGGAACAGCCAAATTGAGGTGGAGATTGTTGGACCATTTGACTGTTCAGGCCTGGATTCTTGTTCTACAGAATGGACCAATTTTTTAGCCCAAAAGAATGGTGGACAAGTCATAACATTGGACCAGCTTTGGAGCCCAGACCTTAGTTTTCGGTGTTGAGCATTTGAATTCTGATCTTTGGAGCCCAATCTACAGAACTGGGTCACAAGCCTATTATCACCACCGCCATTTTTGAAGCCATTGGATCAAACTAATTTAATCCTGGACGTTCACCTGTGATCAAAAGGAGCCTGAGTTATCCAAAACGTCATAATTCAGATTCCTCCATACGTTTAACCTTACTTTTCTCTCTGTAAAGGCGATTTTCATCGTCTCATTTTGATCTTCGTGATTTCTTCATTCTTCTTCCAGAAATATATAGATTTAGCTTGTAATTTCTTAGTGGTTGTTGTTGATACTGATTTTGTGTTATTCAGTATAATTTTTGATTGAGTTCTGGTAGAGTTTTCTGTAACTCAAATGTTCTTTGTGGTTATCTTGTGCGATTTCTGATTTCTGGAAAGATTTGTGTATATCTCTAAGTTTGGATTCTGATTTTATATACTTACGTTTAATCTATAAAGGTTTTTAATTCTTTATGTTTAAACGTTTGTTTCTTGTTCTTTGTGGTGCGATCTTGAGCCTTTAATCTTAACATAAAGGCATATGACAGAGTGGACTATGAATTTCTCTTGAAAGTGATGCATAAATTTGGCTTTTCTACCCTCTAGAATGAATTAATATATAATCTCATAAGCCCTTCCAACTACCTTATCTTAATTAATGGTGAATTAAGTCAGCCATTTCAATCCTCTAGAGGTATAAGGCAAGGGGACCCTCTATCTCCCTCTCTATTCATCCCGATGGCTGAGGCTTTATCAAAAGGGATCAACAGATTATCTGAGATACATCCTTCTTTGGCATTCATGTATGGTGGCCCTATTTTGATCTCCCATTTAATATTTCAGATGATTTAGCTATATTCATGAATGAATTGACCAGAAAAACCATATTAAGAGATTCATAAACTTCATGTCGAGATATTCCGAATCATCAGGCAAGCACTCAATACCTCTAAGAGTAAATTATACACTAAGCAGCCTCATCACCAGCTGCTGATTATCTCTTCTACTCCAGGCTTCGGGTTCCAAAGTTCTCCTATCAAATACCTGGGTGTGCCAATCACTAAAGGGAGGAGGAATTTTTTTTCTATATGATGATCTTCTACACAAAATCAGAAATAAAATTCTTATTTTGGAAAGCAGACCATTGTCCATTGGGGGGAGATTGATACTAGCCAAACATGTTTTGAATAGCATGCCCTTCCATGTACTACAGACTTTACATCCTCCAAAAGCTGCTATTCATACTCTTAACAGAATCTTTTACTCCTTTTTCTTGGGAGACAGAAAATATCAGACACATTTATTGGTGCACCTGGGAAAAACTTTGATTTCCATATGATTAGGGGGGGGGGTATAAATTTTACAAGCTTGGATGATTTTAGTAAATTCTTCGATTTTAAAATCTGGTGGAAATTCAGACTTCAGCAATCATTTTGAAGCAAGGTGATCTATGACAAATATTACTTTAACTCTCATCCGTTAGTGGCAAGTTGTCCAACATCAGTGTCTCATATGTGGAAAAGATTGAACCTCATCAAACACTTGGTAGAAGAATATATTGTATGGAGTGTGGGGAGAGACAATGTGTAATACCCCAAGTTCTAAATGGAACGTCACTTCATCGTCTCAATTAACTTTCAAAAAGATAATTTAACGGAAAATAACTGAAATATCAATCTCGTAATTTTATAAAGTTTGACTCAAATGATCAACAATTTGAATATTGAAATAATTTGACAAAATAAACTTGGAACAAACTTGAAACAAATAAGTTTCAATTTCAAATAAAACTTTTTTGAAAAATCTCAATAATAGCCACCATTATACGCCTCGTCGCCGACTCCATCATCTGCAAAATTGGTTTTTGGAATATGTGACTATTTCAAAGAAATACTCAGTAGACTCCCCCAAAATAATAATTTGATATTATAAATTAAAACACATAATCATGATATTCAAGTCTCAGGTGTCTAATGATCACCGGTAATCTCGTGAACAAGTAAATAAATACAAGTTCAAGTCTCATGCATTTAAGTAAATAAATTCTTATAACATAGTCTCATGCTTGGAAAACAAGTAATTCTCATGAATACATTCATACATGCTAAACTTATAATCCAAAAAATCATTGATGCGCACTTTTGAAAATGTAAATTTGTAAATAAGAGTCTACCTTATTTCTCGAGTATTGAGCAAACAGGAATAATACTTCTAATGTTCTCGCGCCTCATCTAGTCCTCTAAAATAAATATATAATTAAAATTATATTTTGGATTAATCAGGTTTAAAAAGATGAATTTGTGTAAAATAAGATTTTAAAAAGGATTTAGGGTCTAAATAAGATAATTGTAAGAAATCAAGGGTTGGTTCACCTAAATAATAAATCTTTGGATTGATTTGAGTAATTAAATAAGTTTTGGGACTGAATCATAGTTTTTCAGAAATTGCAGGGCTTATATAATAACTTTTAAAACTTAGGCTAATGATTTGAAACATTACTAAACTGAAAGGACTAAAACTCATAAATTGAGATCTGAGGACTAAATAGCAAATTTTGAAAATCAATCTTTATCATATATAAAAATATCATTCTCTCTCTCTCTCTCTTAGTGATAGCAATGTGTCGGGTATGCCAAACCCGTACCCTACCCACTAAATATTTACAACCTCCATACCCTACCCATATACCCATTTAAAAATTGCGGGTCGGGTGCGGGTCGGAGATGGGTTTGCTTCTATACCCATTTAAAACCCATTACTAATTATTTATTTTTTATTATTTTTTAGGCTATAAATAGGTTATAGGTGCTCCAGATTAACTTGAATCAGTTAAATATTGAGTTTCACGTGAATTTGAGTTGAAAAAAGTTTGTTATATGTTGAAATTATACAAGCGAATTTGAACAATTTTTTTAGACGTTAACAAAGTCAATAGTTTAAACATATTAAGGTTTAGACGATAACAATATCAATAGATATTTGAGTTTTATTATTTATTTATTTTTTAATTTTTTTTAAACAATCACTTTTGTTTTAAATTCTATAATTTTAAAGGAAATTAATGGGTATGCGGGTCGGGTATGGGTATTGTAGTAAAATCCACACCCGACCCATACCCATGTCGAGTTTTAAAATTTACCTCCATACCCTACCCACGAACCCATTTAGTCGGGTAATCCCTGTCCATTTACGTCGGGTCTCCATCGGATATCGGGTTCGTGGGTATTATTTCCATCCCTACTCTCTCTTTATTTCGTTACTGAGAGAGAGGGACTTCATTTCGTTACTGAGAGAGAGAGGGACGAAGCCTAGCCTCCTCTCTGTTCTTAGCCACCAGCCGTCCTGAAGACGGTGATGCTGCCGTCGCGAGGAGGCAGTAAGCCCAGTGCGGGCATTGGTGCGTGAAAAGGGAAATGGGTTTGGGAGAGTTCGATATAAAATCAAGGCTTGAACTTCAGATTGGAGCTGTGATTCCGGCATTATTCCGGTCAACTGGTGGCGGTCAACGGTAAGTGGTATGTTTCTTGGTTTGGGCTTTGATTTTGGGTATGATTTTGAATGGGCAGTCGTGATGGTCGCTTGGTGACGACGGTGGGTGTCGATTCGACTTGGTGAATTGGGCAAGGCAGCGTGTTCGGTGGTTGAGGTATTGTTTTTGGGTCGACTGGTTGGAGAGTTTTGGAGATGAGTATTTGTGGTGATGTTTGGTATTGCATATTCGGTTGTAATCATTGATGAAGAATTTGAGCCTCAAGTCAGTGACGAACTTGTGGTGATGAGGTAGTTTTGTGGATTTTAGATTGCTGTAAGTGGTAGAATGGTGGACCGAGACTTGTGATTGAAGGGAGAAATCTTACCCAAGCTGGCAGTGATTGTGTGCGTGAGGGAAGAGACAGATGGGATAGAGGTATAGGTGTCAAGACGGACGGGCCGACCAGACCAGTGAAAATCGGTCCGAATCGACTCGGGACAGCGGACCGACCCGTGACCCTTGCGGGCGGTTCACGAGTCAAGAAGGTGTGAACCGCGAGTTTCGCGGGCCGCGGTTAACCCGCTGGCCCGTGAAATTAAAAAAAAAATCATTTTTATTAAATATCGTAATATTGAAAAAAAAAATTCTACAAACTCTAGTACTAGCACAATTTCTAAAGCTAAATTTTATTTTTCTCCCTAATAATTAAGAAACATAATGTTCTTTGATAATAGTAATTAGAAATGCATTTAGCATTTAGTTGTTATTTGTTTATATAAATTTAAATTCTATATAAATATTTTATGGTATAAATATTAATTTATCATTTTGTTCATCTCATATTTATAAATTTAACAAAAAATATATGTATTATAAATATGAAAAATTCTATATTTTTATTCATACTGACCAAATTGGAACGAACCGCGACTCGCGACCCGCATGGGCTCGACCCGGATGGGCCAGCGGGTGAGCCTGGGTTGTAGTTCAGAATTTATGGGTCGACCCGGAACCGGCCCGGAACCCGCAGCTGGCGGACTTTTTTTGACGCGGGCCGTTACTGGACTCATATGTTGACGGGCTGACCCGGTCCGGACCACCCGAATTGACACCTCTAGATAGAGGTGATTTATAGGCTGGTGAAAAACTTGTAACTTAAGGATTGATAATTGCCTTGAACGTTTTTGGAGTTTTGAAATTGAAAGAAAATGTTTGACTCCTACCATTGATTGCACGAATGTTGAGGGAGAAGGAGTGATTATGAAACTAATCTCTGTCAATGAATTAGTTATAACATTTGGACGTTTGAGAATCTGAATTTCTTTTGGCTGGGGGTTACACTGAGAATTGATTTTTGTATTGATTGAGAAAATTTAATAATAATAATAATAATAATAATAATAATAATAATAATAATAATAATAATAATAATAATAATAATAAAATCAGAATTTTGAATATTGGTTAAATTAAAGATTTGGATTTAAAAATGAAATAATGATTTTTGAAAATTTTGAAACCGCAGATTGGACTTAAAATTATGAATTTTAATTTCTTTCTTAAAATCTCAAAATAACTAATAGGTTAGACGAAGCGCTAATTTGACCATTAAGATTTGGAGAGTCGTAACAACAAGTTCGTTAAAACTAACTTTTAAATTTGAAAGTTTCTCAATCACTACACAATGTCATGCGTTTTTAGACATATGGCTACATGGGGATCCTCGTATAGAATTTCAGGATGACAGAAACCAAGTTCAAATTGTTGCTGATCTTCGAAATGAATCTTGATGGAAATATTCAGTCACTTTGAGAAAAATCACACTCTACCCATCAGGAGATCCGACAAATCAACCAAATGATGGCCCTGATAAAATCTCATGGTGTCTCAAATTTTGTTAACTCAGAACGCTACTAAAATCTAAATTTCTCTTAAATAGTTATTTTCAATAAACGTCAAATACGTAATATTTTTTTCTAAAACAATAACAACCAGAAATAAGTTGCGGAAGCTTATTTGATTGAAATAATTTGATTTTTAATATCAAACATAATGAACGAATCTTCGAACATTCAAAATAATACAATTCGAAATTAATTTGATAAAATATAAAATATTTGCTAAAAATACTTATTTAAAAGAAAATTATAAATTAAAATGGATTGTCATTTAATTCCAAGATCGCCCCGCTCGTTACCACGCATCGTCGAGCTCCTTAACCTGGAATGATGGGAAAAGTCGAGTGAGAATAATGAATTATACCCAGTGGAGATACAACAATCAGTCCAAGTTAAATTCAAATATGCAAATCCAATTACGAATATCATGTCTAAAAAATAATTTTCTATAGCTTTGTGCACGGTGGGTAACTCCAAGGACCCACTTTCGATCCTGAACCTATGTACGATCCCTGACAACATGTCATTAGCGCTAATTAAAATTGTGCACTGTGGGCAACCCAATGATCCTCTTTTGATCCCGGACCAGTTTATGGTACCTGACAACCTTTTTTTAAACCATGGAAGCATTATATCACAATCAAAATCACACATCGAGAAGTAACATGGACAAAATAACCACAATTGCTTTAATGTAAACCCCATCTCAAAGTCTTGAATTTTTCTTGAAATTGAAATGGATGTGAAGTTAAAGCGCTTTAGATATTTCTCGCGATTTCGTCTAGTCAAAAGGAAATAAATCTTAAATTAATATTTTATGAATTAAAAGTTTTAAAATGAATTTAAAGGTTTAGGGACTAGTTTTAGATCAAAGTTGAACTTGAAAAGTTTTGGTGCTGTAATAGAGTTTTTAGAAATTAATAGAGGCGGACTAAAACATTTTAAAACTGGAGGGTTGAAATAAAAGTTTTTAAAATAGTTGGGCTAGTGATGAATTAGAAAACATTTTAAACAGATCAAAACTTTGGCCTGTAGAAGGAATTAATAAAAATTGAGGACTGATTTAAATATTTTCTCAAACTATAGGGTTTAAAAATTTATAATAGTTGCCTCTTTATACCAACCACCCATTCCAATCTTCATTCCGACATTACACAGGGAGGAAAGGCGCTGGTTTTGAAATTAACTCATGGTTCTTACGTTTGTATGATTTTTGGCCAGAATTGAAGTCGACGGTGGGAGTTGGACGGCTCATGACCGTCCGGAGGCTGAGACCCATGCGAGAGAGGAAGAAATAAAGATTGGGTAGTAACTTTTGCTTATAAAATCCGATTGTAATGCAGCTGATCCGGCCAAACTCCAGTCAAGAATGGCCCGAAGGTCGAGGTAAGACACTGGATTGTTAAAATTAAATTTGATGTAGATGAATGTTCATCTAAAATCCACGAACATCATGCTGTAATTATCAAGATCCAAACTGAAGCGGAAGTGTACCTGAATTCATTGTTGTGTTTGATCGAACGGGATTATGGCCTTCCAACTGATTCGTGGTTTTCTCCTTATGTTTCTTCTGAATGCAGAGAATTATGAAAAGTCACGCTCAATTGGGGACCATGACCTGTATAAATAGTTGTAGGGCAACTATCATGTTTCAATATTATTAAATTGGTCCCTCATCAATTTAAAACATTGAATCCGTCTCTACACTTTAATCTCACGACACTTAATACCCATTAGTCCCGAATAATCTTTAGTGGACTTTATTGACTAAATCCTTAAGATAGCACCACACATTTTATTTTATACATGTTTGGCCCCACATTATTGAATTTATCCAACAATCTCCCAATGGGCCATACATGTATCCTTACAAATGTGTACAACCTTATGAGCTCAAAAATGTGCTATCATTATTAAGGGTATTTCCAAACAATCTCGTCCATCAATCATATCAATATAGGATCAAAGCGACTTTCGTTACATTAATCGTAACTAAATTCATCAATGGTCACGTATACCAATACAACAAAATGACATAGATCAATCATGAGAGTGTAGTATGAAAATTACATGTTATGTGATCCAAACATGCCTATTTTCAATTGGTCCGACTTTATTCCTTAGGTGAGATCAATATCAAACATAATGTAACAGAGTAGAATGAACTGAATACTTTATTTCTGTACAGAAAATTATCCAAATACACAAATGTGTCCAAAACCAAAACATAAAGCAACTAAAATACAAACTCCCACTAAATCATGATATCCTCAAGAAATATTACACCCATACGAGCAGTGTGCTCGTGAAAGACCTTGGGTGCTAATCCCTTAGTAAGCGGATCCGCAATCATGGAGTTTGTCCCAATATGCTCTATGGAAATCTGTCTACTCTGTACCCTTTCCTTCACAACCAGGAACTTAATGTCAATGTGCTTTGACTTAGTTGAACTCCTGTTGTTATTGGAATATAGCACTGCAGAGTTATTGTCACAATATAACTTTAATGGTCTTTCAATTCTATTCAGAGTGCGTAGCCCGGTGACAAAATTTCGCAGCCATATCCCATGATTAGATGCCTCATAACAAGCTACAAATTCTGCTGCCATAGTGGAAGAAGCTACGAGTGTCTGCTTAGCACTCCTCCAGGAAATGGCTCCTCCAGCTAGCAGGTATATGTAGCCTGATGTGGATCTTCTACTATCTTGGCATCCCGCAAAATCAGAATCGGAGTATCCTACGATCTCTAACTGATCCGATCTGCTGTGTATAAGCATACAATCTCTTGTTCTCTTCAAATACCTCATAATCCTCTTTGCTGCTTTCCAATGATCCATCCCAGGGTTACTTAAATATCTGCCTAGCATTCCAATAATGAATGCTATGTCCGGATGTGTACAAACTTGAGCATACATCAGACTCCCAACAGCTGATGCATAGGGAATCTTTTGCATTTCCTTAACTTCAAGATTATTTTTCGAGCACTGATTGAGACTAAATTTGTCTCATTTAGCAACAGGGGTGTCCCCTGGTTTACTATCCTGCATGCCAAACCTTACAAGAACTTTATTGATGTAGCTCTTTTGTGATAATTCAAGAATACCCTGAGAGCGGTCCCGGTGTATCTGAATTCCTAATACGAAAGAGGCGTCCCCAAGATCTTTCATCTCGAAATTCTTTGACAAGAAATTCTTGGTTTCGTGCAACATGCCTATATCATTAGTGGCAAGCAGTATGTCATCGACATACAAAACCAGGAAAATATGCTTACTCCCACTGAACTTGTGATACACACAATCATCAACAACATTTATCTCAAAGCCAAACGAGATGATCACTTGATGAAATTTGTAGTACCACTGACGGGAAGCTTGCTTGAGTCCATAGATGGATTTCTTTAATTTGCAAACCATATTCTTCGAGTCTCCTGACACGAAGTTTTCTGGTTGCACCATATAAATCGTCTCATCAATGTCTCCATTGAGAAACGTCGTCTTTACATCCATCTGATGTAACTCAAGGTCAAAATGTGCAACAAGTGCCATGACTGTCCTGAAAGAGTCTTTCGTTGAAACCGAAGAGAAAGTCTCTTTGAAGTCAATACCTTCCTTTTGTGTAAAGCCTTTAGCTACAAGACGAGCCTTATATCTTTCCACATTACCTTTCGAATCCCTTTTGGTTTTAAAAATCCATTTACAACCAATGGGTTTCGAACCTTCTGGTAATGGGACAAGATCCCAAATTTTATTGTCTTGCATAGACTTATACTCCTCATTCATGGCATCAATCCACTTTTGAGAGTCAGAACCCTTCATGGCCTGATGAAAATTGATTGGATCATCTTCCATCATTCCATTATTTTCCCCACGTTCTTGGAGAAATACTATATAGTCATCCGAAATAGAATTTTTCCTTTCTCGAGTGGATCTCCTTAATGGTATTGTTTGTTGAGGTTGTTGAGTTTGTATTTCTGGATTTTGGATGGGAGTTTCAACATTATCATGCTGAGTTTCCGGATATACTTCTTGATCAATGACAGGTATTGAAACCTGCACATTGTCAAAAGTAACAGTAGGAATCGAAATCGATCCTTCCTCAGCTTCTTCCTCAAAGATAATGTCTCTAACCTTATTTCTCCCCCCAAACTCAACATCCTCAAAAAATGTTGCAGTTCCCGTTTTAAAAATTGACTTAAGCGTGGGATTATAAAATTTGTAGCCCCTTGATCGCTCAGAATAACCAATAAAGTAGCTGCTAACTGTTTTGGAGTCCAATTTATCCTCATGCGGCCTATAAGGCCTTGCCTTAGCTGGACATCCCCAAATGTGGAAATGCTTTAGACTAGGCTTTCTGCCTGTCCAAAGCTCATAAGGTGTTTTAGCAGCAGCTTTAGTTGGTACTCTATTCAGAATATAAGCTGCAGTCTTTAATGCTTCTCCCCAGAGTGATTTTGGTAAAGTAGAATGACTAATCATACTCCTTACCATATCCTTAAGAGTCCTGTTTCGTCTTTCAGCTACACCATTCATGCTAGGAGAACCTGGCATGGTGTACTGTGGGACGATTCCACATTCCTCTAGGAATCTAGCAAATGGTCCTGGACGTTGTTCACCTGAACCGTCATATCTACCGTAGTACTCACCACCACGATCAGATCTAACGCTTTTAATTTTCTTGTTGAGTTGATTCTCAACTTCAGCTTTGAAAGCTTTGAACATGTCCAGTGACTCAGACTTTTCATGAATAAGATATAGATGCCCATAACGTGAGTAATCGTCTATGAATGATATAAAGTATTGTTGACCATTCCAGGAAGCCGTAGGGAATGGTCTACAAATATCCGAGTGTATCAATTCTAAGACGTCGGAAGTTCTATTAGTACCTAACCTTCTCATTTTGGTCTGTTTTCCCTTGATACAATCAATACAAACATCAAAGTCCGTAAAGTCGAGGGAATCCAAAATACCATCTGACACAAGTCGTTCAACTCTAGTTTTTGAGTGTGACCTAAGCGCTTGTGCCATAGTTTTGCCGAATTTTCTTTATTTAATTTTCGCTTAGTACCACGTGATTCCACATACAAGGTTTCATTATATGATGCAATAGTATCAAGCAAATATAGGTTATCGTATGAACATAATGAACAAGTACCAACAATATTTGAATTTAAAGAAAGACTAAACTGACAATTTCCAAAAGAACAATAATATCCTGATTTGTCCAATAAGGAAATAGAAACCAAATTTCGTTTAAATGACGGCACAACAAAAGTGTCTTTCAAATCCAAATAAAAATTAGTTCCCAATAATAACCTAAAAGTGCCTATTGCTTCAACTTCCACCGATTTTCCATCGCCCACAAAGATGAATCTTTCAGCATCATTTGGCTTTCGGCAGAACAGGCAACCCTGCATAGAAACACTTATGTGAGTAGTAGCACCAGAATCTAACCACCAAGTGTTTCTAGGTACTGAAACTAAATTAACCTCAGAACAGACCAAATTAAGAAATGTACCTTTCTTTGCACGCCAAGCGTTGTATTTGGTACAATCCTTCTTTAAATGTCCAGGTTTCAGGCAAAAGAAACAACCCTCTTTGTCCTTATGTGGCTTCTTTTGATCTGGACCTTTAGCAGCTTCATATTCTGTTTTTCTTTTGTTGCCCTTATCCTTAGAGGTACTTGCCAAGTTAGCAATTTCAGTTCTATCCTGCTTCAACCTTTCTTCCTCTTGCACACAATATGAAATGAGCTCATTTAGAGTCCATTTCTCTCTTTGACAGTTGTAACTGACCTTAAACTGACTGAAATGTGCAGGAAGCGATATCAATACTAAATGCACGAGCAAGTCATCAGACAAGTCGAGCTTTAGTGCCTTAAGTTTTGAAGCAGTATGAGACATCTTCATGATGTACTCCCTTATGTTCCCCTTGCCTCTATACTTCATTGAAATCAAGCTTTGCAGAAGCGTGCTTGTTTCAGCCTTATCGTTTTTAGCAAAACGCTTTTCAAGTTCGGCAAGGAATTGCTTGGCATTAGTTACCTCTTCAGATACTACACCCCTAAAGGCTTCCGTAATGCCGCGCTTAATGATCATTAGACTTATGCGATTTGAGCGTTCCCACTTCTCAAAGTTCCTCCTGTCATCAGGTGAACTTGCATCCGTAAGAGAAGCCGGTTGCTCAACCCTGAGAGCAAGGTCAAGATCCATGCAGCCGAGAACAATTAGTGCGTTCTCTTTCCAATCCTTGAAGTTTGACCCATCAAGCATGGGGATTGAGTTAAGATTTGCAGATATTGTGGTAGCAGATGAATTAACTGCATATAGAAGAAGATGGAAATAGCTTACATTAGTACTTTATTATGCAAATAATAATTTCAAATAATGGTAAGGCCCATTACAAGATACCCAGCACAACATCAATATTTAGTCTTTGGACAGAAATATTAACTTGTAAGTGGTACCTCGATGTAGTAATCAAACACTGACAATAAGACATGTCAACCAATAAAGCTTTCTTTGGACCGATTTATTGATCACACGTTAAACAAAATAATCGTCACGTGTTTATCACCACAAGTGCATGTGAAATTCCAGCCAAACATTGACCTTCCTTTGGGCCGATCAATATCCACATGAACAACACACACACGAAACCTTCTAATATTCTAAGTTAATTAATTTCCACAAGAGAGGTTGCTTTGGCAACATGTTACTTCAATTAATTCACTTCGAAATATTATATTTCTCAAAAGAGTCCGTCATACCAAAATTTGAACTTGAATTGATTGTTTTGCATATATTTAAGGCTTTAGGATTTGAATTATGAAATTCAATACTTTAGGATTAAGTAATTATTAAGTTGGATGGTTAAATTGCAATTTAATTAAACTTGATTGGCCAATTATGAAATATTTTTAAACTTGAAGGACTAAATTGCAATTTTTTCCAAACTTTAGCGGCCAATAAATTAAAATCATAAAATTTAGGGACTGAATCGTAAAATTCAGAATTTTTAAAACCCAACTTAAATGACTTCTTAACTTTAGGGACTTAATTTTGTAAATTCAGAAGTTTGAAGGGCCAACTTAAAAGTTTTTATAAACTTAGGGTTTTATTAATTATTAAAACAAATCAGGAGGACCTGATGTGAAATTAAAGGCAAATTTCGTGAATTGCAGCCAGGCCCTTCAGCACTTCAAATTTACACTTGAGGTCCCCTGAATCAAAACTGAAAAGAACTAGGGTTTGGAACAAACCCTAGCCCGCCGCGCAAGAACGCGGCCCCAGCAAAGCCGCCCATCACCTGTCACCTGCAGCGGCGCTGCAGCCACTAACCTGCGTCGCTGCGTGCGACGCGGTGTACCACCGCAACCCCGTCGCGCGCGACGACCATGTATTCCGCCGCGCGCAGCGCGCGGCTACTCAATTCCGACCTCCATTCGCCATCAACAACCACATAATCAACATAAATCCATACACTACAACTCAACCACAATTCATATTGAATCCCAAATTCGAAATATACAAAACCAAGAACTGAATCCAATTTTATTAAGCCAAAATTATTTTCGCATATATACATACACAGTAACGGCTGAATCCCAAAAAAATATTGATGCAGGTTTCCAAAATTCGAATTTTGCAGTGTGTATATTTGTATGTATATATTTCGAATTTTGAAATCAATTTTCTTCAACCCATGTTACGCATATATGCATACAGAGAAAGGGCGATTTGGCTGTATACATATACACAGAAAGGAAACAATCGGCTGGAAAAAAAAAACTGAAATCTTGTTTCTCAATTTCTTCAATTATGATATGTATGTATAGTTTCGAATCAGAGACTTACATACGCACATAATCAAGTTTCATTCGTTCGAAATTGATCTGATAATTCAACACGATGTTGGCTCTGATACCACTTGTTAAAATTAAATTTGATGTAGATGAATGTTCATCTAAAATCCACGAACATCATGCTGTAATTATCAAGATCCAAACTGAAGCGGAAGCGTACCTGAATTCATTGTTGTGTTTGATCAAACGAGATTATGGCCTTCCAACTGATTCGTGGTTTTCTCTTTATGTTTCTTCTCTGTTGACGGGGATGCAGAGAATTATGAAAAGCCACGCTCAATTGGGGACCATGACTTGTATAAATAGTTGTAGGGCAACTATCATGTTTCAATGTTATTAAATTGGCCCCTCATCAATTTAAAACATTGAATCCGTCTCTACACTTTAATCTCACGACACTTAATACCCATTAGTCCCGAATAATCTTTAGTGGATCACTTTATTGACTAAATCCTTAAGATAGCACTACACATTTTATTTTATACATGTTTGGCCCCACATTATTGAATTTATCCAACATGGATGACTTCCATTTTCTTGCTTTCTTGGGTTTTATGTTAGATTTTGGGTTGGTTGGAGATGGGCAAGGAGTGTGAGAATGAATTGGGCTCGATTTTGGGTGTATGAACCGAGGCTGAAATTTGGATTTTTGTCATTTTTCCGGCGAAGAAGCCTGCAACGAACTGTAATGTGTTGGTTTTCTTGATTTATTGGTTGTTTGGGTTCGTCGGTTTTGTGGTTGTGCGAGTGATGGAGAGTGGCGGTTCGGTGATGGCGGATGATGTTTTGAGAAGTTGGGGCTGGTTGCTCCAGTGAAGAAGGAAGTGAACACTTGTTGTAGTTTGATTGTTGTTGGTGATGGAGTTTCGATTCTTGGCAGTGGTTATGGCTTCTGTTTTAGGTGGTTTGATGGTGGAAAAGCCCGGATGGTGTTTGCCGCAGGTTCTGTGTATCGTAAATGTGAAGGGAATGGGGAGATATATTTGTGTATATATAGAGTGGTATGGGAAGTACTGTACTTGGAATAGAACTGTCTAATGTTAGATATGAAAATGTTTGATTTAGAATAGGTTTGTAAAAGAATTGTCTAATGTTGGATATGAAAATGTTTGATTAGAATAGGATTGTAAAAGAATTGTGTAATGTTGTATTAGGATGCAAGAATATCAATGCGGAAGGAATACTATACATAATATAACTACTTAAAAATAAATTTTAGATTAAAAAATAATTTTGGATAATAAAATAAATTTGGAATTTGGATTTAAAGTTGTTTAAATTTAAAATAAAGTTTTGGCAAAAAATCGATTTGGACTCAAATTATTTAATTGGCTCGAAAATAGTTAATTTGGAAAGACGAGTATGATTTAATTTGAAAATGAGAGAAATTATAACGACACGTTTTTGTTTTTATTTGAGAATTGAGAAATAAAATATTTTTTTAATAATTAACTTGAAAATTCTCGATCGTTGCATAAGGTATGTTTGGATTGGAATTCAACTGTCCCAACTAAAATCTCGATCTTCATTCTAAAATTATGGAATAACCGACTCCCAACAGATGATGTAATGAAGAAGAAATTATCAATCTCCTTAGCCTCAAAATGTATGTGTTGTTATCAAGATGAAACTATCAATCATATTTTTGTCTCAAGCAACTTGGCTAAGCTAGGCTGGGCTCACTTTTGTCAACAGAATTAATACATGGATGCTAGTGAATTACCTAGACAAATTTTTCTCAAATGGATTATTCAATCTCATGGACAACTGGGTAATGCTATCATTCTTACTCCACTTATTATTATGTGCTATCTATGGCAATAACGTAATCGAGCTAAACATGAAGGGGGTCCCTGTCAGTAGTTTGGATTATAATCTCACAATTTTTTGTCTTTATTCTTTGTGTTAATCTAGTTATACTCTTATTTTTTTCCAGCATGTATATCATATAGTGATCGTTGAGTTGTATTTAGGTATCCATCTAGGAGGTAAGGTCTATACCCCCTTCCTCCTAAGTATAATTTTTCTTTCGATGGAATAAAATGGTAGGGGTATCCAAACCCCCTAGATGACTTGGAGGAAGCCTAAAAACCACTCCAATAATCTTGTGGGATTTTTTTTTTTTTTTTAAATGGTTTATAAATAATAACGTCACAATATTTTGTTCAGTAATTTGACTTTTAGAATTTTTTGTGTTTTTGTGTTTTTTTTTTTTAATGAATGTATGGTTTAAAAATGTTTGAAATGTAAAAAATTGTGAACTTGATTATGAATGAATGATTGAGATTGAGTTTGAAAAATTGAGATAAAAAAATCCATTACCAAACTGGCTCATAATCCTAAAACTATAAAATACTAGTCCGAATCTAGTACATGCACTGCCTATATGCAAAAATTACACGAGGTAACTAGCCAAATTGATGAGGCTGCCAAAAATCAGGTGCATTAGAAAGCTTGAAGAGCCAACTGGTAGTTGATGAAGTCCGCTCCTTCATTGGTGACGTGAAAATTGTTATAAAAATGTTGTTCAAATATATATTAAATGTGTAAATCAAACTATAAGTTG
This sequence comes from Ligustrum vulgare, assembly GCA_963555705.1. NCBI lineage: Eukaryota > Viridiplantae > Streptophyta > Magnoliopsida > Lamiales > Oleaceae > Ligustrum > Ligustrum vulgare. Next base: position 46,069,842 of record OY743168.1, read on the forward strand.
AAAAGTGCAAAAAATGGATCAAAAAGGGTGAAAACCGAACTATATAGACTGAAAGAATCGAACCAGACGGACCTGACAAGTTGAACTGGTCCGACAAGAAAAATGAACCAAGTGATAGCTTGGTTCAATATTTGGGGATCGCTTGGTATAACCAGTTTTGATTTTGCTTAAGAAAACATACGTCATGCAATTGCGTGGTGAAAAAATTTGACCGTAGGCAGACATTTCCAGATTTTGCAAAGAGTTTTTTATCAATTATTTCCACTCTTTAGTGAAAAGCTGTGTAAACTAAGAAAAAGTGTGCTGGAATTCTACAAATAGATATAGAATTCATGAATCTAAACACAAGATTTACATCCTATGCATTAAGATTGTCCCCTAAAACCTCTTTCTAAAAATTTAGAATTATCCTTCAAATTGCTCTTCTTGTTCCTACATTTCAAGTTTCAATTGTTATATTTGTAACTTGATTTTTGACTTGAAATTTGTTAAAGCGATTTGCGTGTTGGCCCTTTAGCATTCTCATCATATCGAGAGGGCGCAAATTAAGCTTTTAGGATATCATAGTTTTCCTTTTAAGACTTTATTCATTTTATTATTTCATATACTTTCTGTTGAAAAATGGAGCTAAATGTGGAAAATAAAGCCAACTTTGTTGAAATTGGCAAGCCACCATTAATAGTCCATGTTCACACCTATTTGGTAAGACACCATTAGCCTACAATTCTCATATGTTCACACCTATTTTATTCCTTCCATTGTTGATTCTTTGTCCAAACTTTCCCTATAAATAGAGGGCAGAACCTCAATGAAAAATGCACCACCAAAAACCACAACAAAGAGTGTTTGTAGAGAGCAACACAAGAGAGACATTTCACAAAATAGGGAGAAAAGTGAGTTGGAGAGAATAGCCTTTGCATAGGCAGATAAAAATACAGTGTTGTAATTTTGTACTCCTCATTTTTCGAGTTAGTGAAATATATTGGTGTGGGTCCGTGGACGTAGGCAAATTGCTGAACCACGTAAATCTTTGTGTTTCGTATTTGCATTTTATTTTTGCATATTTATATTTTCTCAGTCCAATTTATTTGTGTCACATCGATCCTGGGCGGGATTAGTTGCGTCCTAATTCCCAACAATTGGTATTAGAGCTTTGGCTCATTGAGATCTTTTGAAATTCTTAGTATGCTCTGTGGTTGCAGCTTTGACTGATCTTCCACATCAGAAAAGATTTCTTTAGACTGTTTTGTGATTGAGTGTGAACAATGTCGACAGATGAGAAAATATCCAAAATTGACAAATTTGATGGTTCAAATTTTGGATTTTGGAAAATGCAAATGGAGGACTATCTGTACCAGAAGGATCTATACAAGCCACTAAAAGAAAAGCTAGAAGATATAAGCCAGGGGGATTGGGAGTTGCTTGATCGAAAAGCACTCGGCACAATCAGGCTGACGTTGTCAAAGTCAGTGGCCTTCAACATAAAAAATGAGAAGACGACAGAGTCTCTCATGGCAGCCCTTTCTAGCATGTACGAACAGCCATCTGCAGCAAATAAATTCCACTTAATTAAAAAGCTGTTCAATATGAAGATGGCCGAAAGCGGAAGATTTGGGGAGCACCTAAATGAATTCAATGAAGTGAGGACCAGCTAAACACAGTCGAAATCACTTTTAGTAATGAAGTTCGAGCTTTGTTAATTCTTGGGCAGTTGCCAGACAGCTGGAATGGTACAGTCACAGCAATTAGTGGCTCTGCCGGAAAGTCAAAATTGAAGTTCGATGATGTCGTAAGCATGATCTTAACGGAGGAGATCAGACGACAATCAGAAGGTGCCTCAACTTCAGGATCGGCGTTGAACGTGGAAAGCAGAGGCAGAAATTCTAACAGAGGAAATGGGCGGGGCAACGGAAAATTCAGAAGTGGCAGATCGAGGTCCAGAAATCAAAACAATTCCAACAAGACAAAGGTTGTGGAATGTTGGAAGTGTGGCAAGACCGGTCATTACAAAAACCAGTGTCCAACACCTCCAAAAGAAAAGGAGGACAGGACAGAAGTCAATATTTTGGAAGAGGAAGCGGACGATGCTTTGATATGCTCTTTGGAGAGAACAACGGAATACTGGGTGATTGATTCCGGAGCATCTTTTCATGCTACCTCAAACAAGGAGTTTTTTGTAAACTATACGCGGGGTGATTTTGGTAGAGTCTATCTCGGTAATGATCAACCGTGTGACGTGGTCGGAAAGGGTGATGTACAGATCAAGATCAATGGATCTGTGTGGAAGCTGAAGGACGTGAGACATATTCCAGAATTGAGGAAGAACTTGATCTCCGTCAAGCAATTGTCGGGAGAAGGACATGTCACCACCTTCTCGGGTGATAACTGGAAGATCACCAAGGGCGCCATGATTATCGCTCGAGGCAAGGATACCGGCACCCTCTACACAACGGCGGATGCTTGTGTGACAATTGAAGTTGCTGAAAGCAAGGAGGGCCCAAACTTGTGGCACCAGAGACTTGGGCATATGAGTCAGAAGGGACTCAAGTATATGCATGCAAAGGGGAAATTACCAGAGCTTCAGTCTACTGATGTAGACTTATGCGAGAGTTGCATCTTTGGGAAGCAGACCAGGGTGAGTTTCAACACTAGTGGTAGAACTCGGAAGCGAGAGAAGCTTGAGTTAGTCCACACAGACGTTTGGGGACCAACCGCAGTTTCATCTATTGGCGGAAAGTCATACTTTGTGACTTTCATTGATGACCACTCGAGAAAAGTGTGGGTTTATTTCTTGAGACATAAGTCCGAAGTATTCGATGTGTTCAAGAAGTGGAAAGCCATGGTGGAAAATGAAACAGGATTGCGAGTAAAGAAGCTGAGGTCCGACAACGGAGGAGAATATACGGATATGGCGTTCAAGAAGTTCTGTTACCAGAATGGCATCAAAATGGAGAGGACGTTGCCAGGGACTCCACAGCAAAATGGAGTTGCAGAACGTATGAACCGGACACTAACGGAGAGAGCCAGAAGCATGAGGTTACATGCAGGCTTGCCCAAACAGTTTTGGGCAGAAGCAGTCAACACAGCGGTGTACTTGATCAATCGAGGACCCTCGGTACCGTTGGAGTACAGGATACCGGAGGAAGTATGGAGCGGAAAAGAAATAAAACTTTCCCACATGAAAGTTTTTGGATGTGTCGCATATGCACATATTAGTGATCAGGCAAGGGGCAAGCTAGACCCTAAATCACTAAAGTGCACATTCATTGGATATGGCGGAGATGAGTTCGGCTACCACTTATGGGATGACCAGAACAGAAAGGTCATTAGAAGCAGGGATGTCATATTCAACGAGAAGGTTATGTACAAGGACAAAAATGTAGTGCAGTCCGATGACACAGTACATGATGGTCCAACATATGTTGAGTTGGATGATGCTCCAGAAAGTAGTACGTCGCAGCAGACAGAGGAGGATCTGCAGTTACAGGAGCCTGTTCTAGAGACTGATGCATCACAGTCTCCAGTCCCTGTTCTTAGAAGGTCAACCAGACCTCATGTTCCAAATAGAAAGTACATGAGCTACATGTTACTTACTGATGCAGGTGAACCTGAATGCTATCATGAGGCATGTCAGGTCTGTGATTCTGGAAAGTGGGAGCTTGCAATGAAAGATGAGATAAAGTCTCTCATCTCTAACCAGACGTGGGAACTAGGAGAGTTACCTACAGGAAAGAGAGCTCTACACAATAAGTGAGTGTACAGAATCAAGGAGGAACATGATGGATCAAAGAGATACAAGGCGAGGTTGGTGGTCAAAGGTTTCCAGCAGAAAGAAGGAATTGACTATACGGAAATATTTTCGCCAGTTGTGAAGCTGACAACAATCAGATCAGTCTTGAGTATTGTTGCAGCAGAGGGTTTGCACTTGGAACAGTTAGATGTAAAAACTGCTTTCCTCCATGGTGACCTTGAGGAGGAAATATATATGCAGCAGCCAGAAGGCTTCTCAGTCAAAGGAAAGGAGAAGCTCGTTTGCAAATTGAAGAAGAGCCTGTATGGCTTAAAGCAAGCCCCGAGACAGTGGTACAAGAAGTTCGACGGATTTATGCAGAAAAATGACTACTTCAAATGTAATGCTGACCATTGTTGCTACTTCAGGAGATTCGAGTCCAGTTATATAATTTTGCTACTTTATGTCGATGATATGTTAGTAGCAGGCTCAGATATGGACGAAATCAAGAAGTTAAAGATGCAGCTGTCAGCAGAATTCGAAATGAAGGACTTGGGTGCAGCGAAGCAGATTCTCGGAATGAGGATTTTCAGAGATAAGCAGAAGGGTATCTTGCAGTTATCTCAGGCCAAGTACATTAGTCAAGTCCTGCAGAGATTTAACATGTGCAGTGCGAAGGCTGTCAGCACGCCACTAGCTAATCATTTCCGTCTATCTAGTGATCAGAGTCCTAAGACAGAGGACGAGATAAACTTCATGGCTAAAATACCATATGCCTCAGCCATTGGAAGTTTGATGTATGCCATGGTTTGTACCAGACCAGATATTGCTCATGCAGTGGGAGTTGTGAGCAGGTTTATGGAAAATCCAGGAAAGCAGCATTGGGAAGCAGTAAAGTGGATATTAAGATATCTACGGGGAACTACTGATAGATGCTTATGCTTTGGACTAGGCGAGGTGACTCTACAAGGCTTTGTAGATGCAGATTTTGCTGGCGAGGTAGATCGCAGGAGAAGTACTACTGGTTATGTTTTCACAGTAGGTACTACTGCAGTTAGCTGGATTTCGCAGATACAGAAGATTGTTGCTCTATCCACTACAGAAGCAGAGTACGTGGCAGTAACCGAGGCTAGCAAAGAAATGATCTGGTTACAGGGTTTGTTGGCAGAATTGGGATTCAGTCAGGAGAAGAATGTTTTGCACAGTGATAGTCAGAGTGCGATACATCTGGCAAAGAATTCAGCATTTCATTCTAGAACCAAGCACATTGGACTCCGTTATCACTTCATCAGGTCTCTTCTAAAGGATGAAGTATTAACACTAGAGAAGATCCAGGGTAGCAAGAACCCAGCCGACATGATGACCAAGACAGTAACAAAGGAAAAATTGGAGCTGTGCTCAGCTTCAATTGGTCTTCTGAAGTGAAGACAAAGGAAATGACTCACACCATATTTCACAAGGAGTTGCAAGAAGGAGATATCTCAGGGGAAGCCACATTTGTCCCCAAGTGGGAGATTGTTGAAAAATGGAGCTAAATGTGGAAAATAAAGCCAACTTTGTTGAAATTGGCAAGCCACCATTAATAGTCCATGTTCACACCTATTTGGTAAGACACCATTAGCCTACAATTCTCATATGTTCACACCTATTTTATTCCTTCCATTGTTGATTCTTTGTCCAAACTTTCCCTATAAATAGAGGGCAAAACCTCAATGAAAAATGCACCACCAAAAACCACAACAAAGAGTGTTTGTAGAGAGCAACACAAGAGAGGCATTTCACAAAATAGGGAGAAAAGTGAGTTGGAGAGAATAGCCTTTGCATAGGCAGATAAAAATACAGTGTTGTATTTTTGTACTCCTCATTTTTCGAGTTAGTGAAATATATTGGTGTGGGTCCGTGGACGTAGGCAAATTGCTGAACCACGTAAATCTTTGTGTTTCGTATTTGCATTTTATTTTTGCGTATTTATATTTTCTCAGTCCAATTTATTTGTGTCACATCGATCCTGGGCGGGATTAGTTGCGTCCTAATTCCCAACACTTTCTTCTTTCATTGCTAAAGTTTGTGTCCACTTCAAGGCAGATGTTATCACTATGAAGAAGAAATTTTCTCAACAAAAATGGGATACAAAATAATTGTTGAAAGAGATTAAACTCTACTGTCTTGCATCAAGGAAATGCAGGTTACCTAGCGTTTCTATACATTTTCTTTTAAATCAGTTGATAAATTTGAAAAAAATGACTTCATTTAACTAACAAAGGGTTGTAAATTCGATTATACGAGTTCAAGCATGTCGATGCCAACTCTTCTTAAGCACTAATTTCATTGTATGAAAACAAATTTGAGATCAAAGCCTCTAGATCCTCAACTGAATGCTTTACACTTATTTTCTTAAAGCGTTTCGTTTGTATTTCGCCGCTCTGCTCAATCTCAATATATGTCCTGAACTTGTCTAGGAATTCCTTGTATGCTGGAATCAACTTGTCAACCATGGAAAGACGAAGCTTGTCCCGGAGCTCCAAATCGTGTACTATCCATTTTGAGTGAAATTTCTGGATCTCTTCAAACTGGAAATTGAAGGCCTTCAATCGTTTCGTTAGTGCACGTTTCGACACCTGAGAACAAAAGAACCAACTAACATAAAGTCCCTTGTCTCGAAAACAAGACAAGAACTTGTCACAAGTCGAATCCTGATAGCTAGTCATGTATTGCGCAACGTTCAAGTTCAGTTTCGCTATATAATCATCGCCAATCATCTCGTGCAACTCTTGGGATCCTTGGATCTTTTGTACAATGTAACAAACATTGTTCATCAGGAACAAATGCCTCAACGGAACATGCTCGTATTGCTCCGATTTGCCCTGCAAATTTAGATTTAAAACCACAATTATCAAAATCAAATGATGTCCCAAATGACTTCTGGAATTGAGATCCCCCAATTCCCCTTCCGGAATCATTTGATCACCAAATCTCAGTGGTGGCATTGAAGTGATCAAGTTTGTGAGGATCTTCTTGTGGCATACAATGAGATTAATATAATCGATCACCGTTTCTGTCAATCGGTTAATGGCTCCTCCATCCTCTGGTATCGGAGAAAGCTCGTGAAAAACTGCTTTCTCAAAATCAGATAACATCCTTCTCACATCATCCTCGAGTTGAAAAACTGCCCTCTTCGCTCCACTTCGAAGAGCCTCTGCTGATTCGGAGTCGAAAAGGGAATCAATTTTTGGTAAAAGAGACACCAAAGTATCATATTGGTCTAAAATTGTTCCCATCCTCTCAGAGGGCTGATTACTGATGCTCACTGCTTCTGCAAAAATAAGTAGATTATTTGCTGAATCTTTAACTATTTCCACGAAACATTCATCACTAGCCCAAACTCCGAAATCTTGGAATATTTGCCCACAAATTTGTTTCTCCGTATCAAATAGTTTATAAAAACACACCTTTGCCACTTGAATCCACAGTTCAATTTTCGTCTTCAAATCATCCCGCAGAAACCTCTTTGCATCCCGATCTATTGTCAATTCCTGCAAACGAAGCCGTTTCAGCACAGTACGAATAAAGTTTTTCCTCTCACTCTTGTAAACCCTGATGCAATCCTCAAGTTTTCCCCCAGAATTCATCCTCTTTGCGACATTTCTGAGATATTCAATCACCTCCTTATTCGGCGAATCGTATACCATATAATCCTCGTACCGTATAACATTTGCGGTACTGTCGGTTATCGAACTCCACTCGGATGTGGAATTAAGACCAACTGGATTATCACTTTGTCTTTTCAGTACTGACTGAAACTCTCGCTTGAGCCGAACCATGGCCTTGGATTTCAGGTCATCGGATTCCATTTCGTTCGCCGGGAATTCCTGGATTTTGTCGACTGCTTCCAGGTATCGTCTTATTTTGCCTGGTCCCTGATCGAAGATTAGCTTCTGTTCAGCTTGGTTTGAATGCCAATCGGAGATTGTATCCACGGCTGATTGGTGTGATATTGATGACCCCATTGCAACGATGGACCTTGTGTCAAACTATTACAGCATTAAATCAATTTGGCAGAAGAATTTCAGGTTCAAATTTAACAAATTTGACTATGTTGTGCCTAGTTTAATAAATCGATCCAGCATGCAAATTTTAAACGTAAGTAAATTTATGGGAAATTAAAATCCGAGGACTTCTTTCTATTATTTAACCATTTTTCAATAATTTAAAATCAGATTTTTCTGAACGCGTTGCTGTTGCTGAAGCCGAGACCAAAAAAAAAAAAAAATAAATAAAAATAAACAAGAGACCGGGAGAGAGGAGACTTTGGGAAGGGAGTAAGAAACTACATTTTTTTCGTCCATAAACAAACTACTCCTAGGGACCCATTCCATTCCATTCAACAAAAGTGTGCTTTTATGGTCAATTTCAATGAACATGTCTAGAGGCTTTTTTTTTTTTTTTTTTTTTTTTTTTTTTTTTTTTTTTTTTTTTTTTTTTTTTTTAAAACCACACTGGGGTGTATAGATTTAAAAAACAAAGGAAAAATACAAGGGAGGGGAGACTAGGCCAAACCCTCCCAAACAAAAGTACAAAAAACAACCTAATGTCAATAACCGAAAGGGCAATTGACTTATTTAACGTGGCGAGAAAGCACAACAAAAGATTTTCAAACGCTTTCCACTGATTTCTCAGCAGTAGGGGCTTTCAGTCATCTCAGCAGTCCGGGGGGTCAGAGTCCTCACTTTCGTTATCAGAAGCACCACGAAATGCGTCAAAAGTCTTTGCACGAAGGTACCCATAAAATTTAGTGAGTTCAAGAGCTGACATTTTAAAATACTGCTCCTTAAGAATCCTTCTTTTAATCTGGTGATGGTCCAGTGGGTGGTTCATAGTAGTCTCAAAACGAAATTCTTCCGCCATTCGAATCATAGCTCGGATTGGAAAGAAATGAATGTGCTCAATTGAAAAAAGATCACATCCAAGCAGTATCTCAAAGGAGTGCTCCAGGTCTTCATCGGTAACATCAAGCGAGTCCAAATAAATCAGGGGGTGATGCAAGATATGAGTGATTGCTTCCGTAGACTCATCATCCATGCGTTGAAAATCAGATCTTTTGATACTGTGATGAATTCTCGAAAACACCAAAAGCAGCGCTGGTTCCACAATAGTCCGCATTTCCTCCAGGCGAGTTGGCCGGTGTACAGTGATAGTAAACTTGTTTGCCTTTGTTCCTTTGATTTTGATTGTGGGCTTTCCGTCAATCTGACTTGTATCTCCTTCTGGTTGAGCCACCGGAATCACTTGAAAGAATTGAGGAAGTGGAGAGAAGAGTTCAAGTACTCCATTTTCATCGGGAACCTGCACATGAAACAAACCTGGGGGGGAGGGGGAGTGTTAGCCATACCAGGTGGAAGATTTCCAGAAGAAGTGTAGAAGAAGGGGTCTGAGAAGGTTGGGATAAAAAGGATTTGACTTCACCAAAAAATACGGTCAAACTCGCAAAATGAGGGCATTAATGTGGTTTTATTGAGCATAGAGGAATGTGGTCAAAACTGCAAGAAGACAGAGGCAGGCTCGGAATATTAAACTGGAAATAAGTCAAATGCTGCTAATAAATAGTAGAAAAGAACGGTGCGTAGTTGAAGGGGCGGATTTTCATGCAGGAAGCATTAACCACGGTCAGAAGATTCATGAATGCAAGCAAATTTATGAGAATTTGTAGGTGGACAAGCATTTACTTAATCAAAAGAAACATAAATGCTAGTAAAAGGTCCGTTTGACCAAACAGGGTGGCTGAAGAGAGGATGAGGATGAGTATTCCATTTCAAACAGACTTTAAGGGCTAAAGGATGGGAGTTCAAATTTATCAAGCTCAATTCTGCTCCAGAGTCCTCCTTTGATTTCATCGTGGTTGAAGTTTCTATTAGTTTTCTGAGTACCCCCCTCATGAGCAAGAAAGTCTGCAACCCAGTTCCCTTGCCTATAAATATGCCTGATCTTGATTTCCATATCCCTACAAATGACTTTGGTCTCGTGAAGAACTTTCTGGCTTTCCCATGGTCCTCTATCCACTCCTTCAGTAATCTGGACAATCTGTAAGTTATCAGTTTCCACAATGAGCTCCCTCATATCCTTTTGTCTACATTTTCTAAGTCCCGACAGCAAGGCACGACACTCAGCTTCAAGAGTTGACCCACAGCCATAAAATTCCTGAAATGCCCATATTGGTATTCCTTTATCATTGCTGAGTATCCCTCCTCCTGCAATCTCTCCAGTAATCTCATTTCTAAACCCATCAGTGTTGAGCTTAAATTTCCCAGCAGGTGGTAGTTTCCATTTCACGAACTTAAGTGGTAGGAGACTTCCTGTAATCTGCCCAAAGTATTCAATGTGTGCTTCATCTCCCTTCCAGTCACTTCTATTTAGAATGTGCCCTTTATTCATCATTCTAATCAGGAATTCCACTCTTTGAATGATTCTTCCAGCATCCATAGCGATACTTCTGTGTTTGGCATCATTTCTTTCCACCCATATAAACCAGAATATAAGCAGAGGAAGAATTGTTCTGACATCCCATGCCGCCACCTCTTCCAAATCTGGCTAAACTGCTGGATTTCACAGTTTCTAACATCGACAACAACACTACAACATCATCCCTCACCAATCAAAATCCAAAAAAATCCACAAAATCAAGCCAAAATTCGATTCAAACGATGTACCAAATTGAGAAATCTTGCACCGTTGCTACCTATGACTAAGACACCATCCAAGCATCCTTCCTATTCAAGGAGAACACTATGATGAAGGGATTTCATCGATTGAAACGCTCCAAGTAGAAGATTTGGAAAAGGAGGCAACTAGGGTTCATATTCCTAGATCTGAAAATCTACACACTTCAGGTTCAATTCAGGCCATGGAACCACCCCCAATCTTCTCAGAAGCATCAAAATCCCTTGGTATGGTCACCCCTTGCTTGGTTTAGCCAAAAAAAATCAGTTTTTGAAACAAATCCGCTGCAACCAATCATAGCTGCGAGATCGGTCGGGTCAACCATAAACGTCTGCAATCTCCACTTCAGCTACTGCAGCTCCCAAAAAACCCCAAACTAAAATGTAGAAAGTCCTATTCTGCCACACTTAATACCCGCCCTATACCTACTCAGACTGAAAGAAGCCAAAACAAGTCATTTACTTCAATCACACAGGCTCCTCCAGATTCTGCTTTGCACAGGTTCGCAATTAAGGAACCCTTTTTATATCTAAATGAGCCTGCTATTAATGTCACTTTGGAGGATGAGGTCTACCTATCCGAACCACACAATTTTGCGCTTGTTGGTAAATTTCCTCATCGCAAGCCTCCCATCAACAAAGTTTGTGAAAGCTTTATAAAATTCAGCTTCCTTGGTGAATTTATTATTTGTTTTATTGATACACATCACATATTGATTCACCTGAGCCATGAGGATGACTATGCATGATTGTTCCTCAAGCCATCCTAGTATGTTCAGGTTGTCTCATGAGGACAATCAAATGGACCCAAGATTTTACCCCAAGCATGAGTCCCCCATTGTTCCCATTTGGGAATATTTTCCTTTATTACCTATCCATTTTCGAGCCAAGGGGCTTTTGTATGCACTTGCTAAGGACATTGGGTTCCCACTGCGTATTGATGAGGCCACTACAGATCTCCGTCAACCTAGTGAAGCTCTGGGTCTGCATTGAGGTTGACTTAGAATGTAAGCTTCCAGACCGGTTATGGATTCATAGATAGAAATATCTAGGGTACTGGCAGTCAGTAATTTATGATTAGAAACCAGAATTCTGTCTCAGGTGCAGAATTATGGGGCATTCAGATGTTCAATGTTAGTTTGGGACACCACTTACATCAGCACCAACTCACCCTATACCACCACCACAACCTACTTCTGCGCTAGCAGTCACTGCACCACCTCTCGAACAGAAGAAGAGGTGGGCCCGAGTATCAGCAGCTCCCTCATTCTTCCCAAATCTTCTACTGCAGCACCTTCAGTCACCCAATTGAAAAAATTAGCGACAGAGACTGCACCCACACTTACAGAGGTTATACCAGAAGTACATACAGAGGTCACAACACAGATTCCTACACCTATTGAGCCTACCATAGAGGTTCTCCCTATATCTTTTGAGCAGACTAAAGAGGGTCATATTAAGGTACCTCCTCTTACTACTGAGATCATACCAGAGGTTCACACAGAGGATACACAGATCATTCCTGCATCCACTGAGCCTATTTCAGTGGTAGTTTCTACCATATCTGAGCCTCCTCTATAGGCTCCTATTCTGGTATCTCCTTCTCCATCACTCCTACACCTATTGTTGTTGTACCTGCCATAGAGGCACTACAAACGGCTACACACACTCCCTGCTATCTTCAGAGACAGCACGATCTTTTCATGGGTTAGTAGGGACAGTTCCATAGTTTCTTGCACATGGTCTACTGGTAGATCTAGGTACAGAGAAATCAAAGGTCAAGCAGCTTTTGTTAGACCATTTTAAGGCAAAGCACCATATGAAGATCACATCTTCCTTGAGATTTGCTATTGAGGACTTGGTCACTAATCTTTTTGTTAAGGAGAAAGCTCCATAGCCCTCCACCGCTCAGAATTCCACACCATCACTTACTCGTACCTTGGTGCAAGATAAGGTGAAGGCACATATCCAGAGTGATATTGATGGGATGGGTCTAGGAAACTGCATGTGAAACGTCGAGGTAGACTTCCTATCACCTATTGGAACATCTTCATCATGATCGCGCACACCACAGGTCCCTTCAGTCACTACCCCAGCTTTATCACACACGAGGCCCACATTGAGATTAGAGGCACCATCTTTTCGTCCATCCCAAGGTCCATGGGTGGGCGATCCCTTGTGATATAAGACACCTACTTTTCACCTGTCCAATAGTCCTCCTTCACCTGGGGTCTCATTTCACCAGACGATATCATTCACAAATGAGACCTAGATCATTCACCGTTGAGCGACCCCGACCAAGACCTTGACTATTTTGAGTTCTATAATCATTTTCAATCGAGACGGTCACGATGTACGACTTGCACTATGTATCACTTTGAGCATAACATGAGGACATGCCCCATGAGTATCATTAAATGTTTTGCACCTACTCCTCGTATTTACAATTTTTCCATAAACTCGTAATTTAGAATTTGAGTGTTTGTTGCTCAATCATTTACTAGAGGTCAGGTATATGCCCCCCTCCCTTTTCTTGTTTTTTTCTTTTTTTTTTTCTAATAAAAAACTTATTTTCTGTAAAAATAAAATAAAATAATAAGTCTAGAGTTTGTGTCAAGTTAAGCACTGTGTATCACATTCATATGAGAACAATACACAACTAAAGTGCTTAGAAGATAAAATTTGAAACGTAAGAAAAATGATTTAAAACTTCTAAAATATCTTTATTAGATTTTATTATTTAAAATATTTTATTTATTAAATATATTAAGGTAACAATACTAAAAAAATTTAGGTCATAATAATATACAATTATGTTCACAGCTACAAATCAATTTTTAAGTCACATTTTATCAAATTAATTGATCGGGACTTATTTCTCAATCACATATTATATAATTATTTCACGACTTATTTTTCGGTCATAAATTAAAAATTTATGTCACAACTTATTTTTCAGTCACATTTTATAAAATTAATCGATCACAATTTACTTCCCGGTCCCAAATCACGAGTTTTATAGGCCACAACATATTTTTTCGATCACAAATCTCGAATTTTACAGATCACGACCAATTTCTTTTGGCTCAATTCACAAATCTTATTTTACTGTCACAAATTTCAATTATTTGGTCAAAACTTAAAAAATTATGAGTCACAATGAAATTATAAATGTGAAATGTACAAAAATATTATTTACCATATATTTTACCTCGTTTCCTATTAGACAAAGATTTTATATCATAAATCATAAATCTAAATTCTAATTCTAATTCATTTATCTTCTTTTCAATTATAGACACGCATGCACACTGCTTTATTTGCACTCATATAATACAACAATCGTTGAGCTCCTTAGTCACTATCGACGACGTTGATGTTTATTTTTTAAAATTTATGTATATATAAACCCAGCCCAATTCTTCAATTATCAGAAGTTAACCAAACTCAAATTGCAAATTTCATTCCTAACTCACATCGTCTTACGAAAAAGTGGGCAGAGTTAGACCTTCATCATAATCTGTAACTATAAGTCTACACGGCATTTATGTTCAATTCTCTATGTTTTGACTAGTCGGCGAGCTTCCTTCAGGCTGGTTTCTTCTTCTTCTTCTTTTGATTTGAAATAACATGTTACTTTTTCTAAACTTTTGTTTTGTTAACAAAAAATCCCATTTTCTATTTAGTAATGATGTAGATGGATTCTAATGAAGAAGATGACATAAACAGGTTTAAATTTGCATTTATTATATAAAAATTCAAGTAATAGTCCCATAACCAAACTGAACCAAACCAAACCAAACCAGAATCGAACGGTTTGGTTCCATATCTTTATAAAAACTACTTGGTTCCATTAGTAAAAAGACCATCGATTTGTGGTTTAGTTTGGTTCTTTTGGAACCAGAACCAAGCCGAACAACGTTCACCCCTGACCACCACCACCACCACCACCACCACCATCACCATCACCATCACCATCACCACCCATCTCACCGCTACCACCAACCACTGTTCCTCAAACCCCACAACCTCATCCTACACACCACCACCACCACCACCTTCTCCCACTCTTCCTCTACACCACAGCCTACATCACTATCGCCGACACATACCACCCTTGCTCCAAATTTTCTCAAATAGATTCATACACACTGTAACCTATCCAGATCAACAACTCTACCACCGATTGTGCATCATCACTGCTCCAAAAGTGCACACACAGATCAATACACACCGCAACCCATCAACACCAAAATCACCATTCATAATCACCTCCAATAACCATTGCAACACCACCATACAGACATGGATCATTTGTCTCCCAACAACTCACCATATACCACCATAGCATAAACCAAGCACCACTACAAAAGATTGAATTGCAAATATCGGTGATGCATTTCATTGGTGTTGCTTGATGTGCTACAGCCAAAGATTGGAGACGCAATATGGAATTATTTGAGATCAGCCGTGAAACCAAACAAACCCGGGAGTTCTTCAACCCAACCCTTGAGATCATCTAGTTTAGTCTTCAATATATGTTTGATGATCTTATTTATGGCTTCCTAATCATTAGCTTGATGATGGTTAGGTATGGAGAAGTTCTTTCTAATGGGAAAAGCTTCACAAAATGACATGAACTTGGTATTATCAAGTTTTTTGCGATTATCTGTTACAATCGAATGGGAATATCGAAATGGAAAATGACATATTTCTAAAAAAATATGTAGTTTTGTGCTTGATGAATTTTTCAAGTGGCTTCACTTTAGCTTACTTGGTAAATAAGTCCAAGGCTATGATTGCATAATTATTTCCACATTTTCCTATCAGAAAATGCGATAATATATTCAATTCTCCACTTATCAAAGGGCCATGGACTGGTGAATGAACTTAGCTCTTTAGGTAGGTTCATCATCAGTAGGGCAACCTATTACACATATAACATTTGTGAACAAACTAGATTTAATCTTTTTTAGAGTGGGCTAGAAATAGCCTTATCTCAAAATTTTAAATGCTAAGGACTTTCCTAGCATGGTACCGACAAATTTCTTCATGGACTTCTCTGAATGCATAGTTCACTTCTTCTTCATCTAAACACCTCAATAGAAATATTAAATATCCCTCTTATAAAGCGCGTCTTCAACAAGAATATATCTAGAGGACCTAATCTCAACCTTCGAGCCTCACCATTGTTCTATACACTTCGTCTCCTTTAAGGTACTAGATGATCTAGTCCACCAACTCGACTTTCAATTTATCTACATCAAGATTGCTCCTAATTCTATTAAAGATAGACATTTTACCTTCCCAGTTGGTAGAAAATCTAGGTCGACAGTTCCTTCATTGGTGTCCACAATAGCCAACGTGTCTGAATGACTATTCTAAGTCTTGGGGACTTGTCAAATTTAGGTAACATCAAATTTCTTCAGCTCATCAGTTACCATTTTATTATAAGATGCCAATATCTCATCCTTCTTGATGTAACGGCCATGGATCTGGTTGACTACAAGCTATCAGTCATTGCATTTAAATATTCACTTTCCCTTCCCTTCCTTAGCCATTCTCGGTAGTGATTAATGATTTATATTCTATTTCATTGTTTTTCGCTTCATTGTTAAAATAGAGAGAATGGCAATAATAGAGCATGTATGGACTAATCAACACTATTCTCAAACTAACATTGCCTCTTGTTCATGAACCATCAACAAATAAATCATATGGCTTCTCACCTCTCAGATCGATTAGTGCTAGAGCTGGGGTACATTCTGCTATAAATTATACTAAGGCCCGGCCTTTGATAATGCACGATGTTTAAAGCATATATCAAACTGACCCAGCTGAACTTCTCACTTCAACAATCGACCTGATATATTTGGTGTCTACAGAACCTTCTTAGGTGAATAACTGGTCAATGCCTCAATCTAATAGTCCAGAAAGTAAGGTCTTAGCTTCTTTGGTGACATTACCCGAGTTTAAGACAATTTATCCATTGTAGTAGATGTAGTTCAGCATCATGAAGAGCTTCACTGAAATAGTAGGATAAATGCTGATTTTTTTGTTTAAATTAGATTAGAACTACAACCAGGGCCCTTTTTGACACATGCAAGTAGACCATTAGTTTTCTCAAGGGACTAGTTTAGAAAGAACCATCGGCGAGACGAATTGCTTCTTCAATTCTTCGAAGTTAATTTAACATTTCTCTATCCACTAGAAGTTTTTATTTTTATGTATTGCTACAAAGAACAACCTACATTTATCTGTCAACCTGGACATGAACCTGGTTAAAGTATTGATTTTCTAGTTACGCTCTATACTACATTGATCTTAGTCGATACTTTTATGTTGACCGGGATTGGAGTTTTTTCTGAGCTCATCTTTATCACTCTTTTATTGAACATATACCTAAGGAACTTCCTAGATCTTACTACGAATGAGCACTTTAAACTAACATATCATTTACGTAGACCTTTATGTATGCATCGCGGACACACTTTTTGCTAGCACATCATCTACGCAAACTTTCACGGTCTTACCAATCATGTCTTTAAACATTGTATTCACTAGTCACTGATAGGTGGCTCTCTCATTTTTTAGCTCAAGCCCTATCATCTTGTAATAATAAAGGCACCGGTCTTTAATTAATAAGGTGTTGCTCATCATCTTCTACATATATATATATAGATCTAGTTATAGCCAGAATATGCATCCATGAAACTCGCGACGTGATGATCAGTAGAGGCATAAACATCTTGTAAATCCTGTAAAGTAGAAGTTGTCATGGGCACACTTTATTAAAATCAGTGATCTCGATGCAAAGTTTACACGTCTCATTACTTTTCTAAATAAGAGATAGATTAGCCATCCACTACGGATATAGACTTATGGATGAACTCATTATTCAACAATTTCACAACCTCTCTTGCAAATGCTTCATTACTTTCCGAATTCAAAGTCCCATGCTTTGCCTCTATAGCTTTACGTCAAGATTGATGTGAAGGAAATGAAAATCGTGATTCAAGTCAATTCATTCTGTATTCGAATGGGTCCAAGCTAAGATGTCCATGTTCTTTTTTCAGAAAACTAGTAAGCTAATACCTAATCAGCTCTTTCATTTTCTATATGATTCTTAGCTCCAAATCAGGTCTTTCATTGTCGAGCTGGATATTCTCCAATTCTTCCAATAGACCAGATTAGCATTTCTCTCTAATCTTCATAGGATTCAGTGTTTGAAGTTGTTTAATAATTGCACCTCCATGTTCAATTATGTGGACTCTGTAAGGTTTCGATCATACATGCACAACAAAAATTAAAAGACTCGAAACAAAAGCCCAGATAAACCTTGCTTTAGATAGAATATGTGATTAGAATTGTACCTTTGATGAAATTTGTGGATCGAAAATCTGGCACAAGATGTTGAAATATTATCACCACAGCCGTCTAATCGTCCAACCACTTGCAATAATCCACAAAGCAAGTTAGGATTTGGAAGAGGTTGTGCTAGCAACCAAAAAGACAACTCGCTCTATTTTTTGCAACTAAAACCTAGTTCTTATAGGTTTAAGTGACCTGATAAGGGTTAAGATAGCAGGCCTGAGACATTCTTGTCCAACAAGTAACCCAGTCCAGTTGAACCAATTGGGCTTGGAAACTATTCCAACAATCTCCCACTTGTACAAGATCCAATTCCAGATGGTTAATTCTTACTTTTGTGTGTGACCTATCAAGACCCATTCACAATGGCAACTTTGTGTTATTATTATTTCAATTTGATTGGAATAAGATGAATTGAAATCCCTATTTCTAATTCATCATCGATTCACCAAGATCGATTAATTCACGTCGTAGTCTAAGATTGATGTCTAGAAATGTGTCCAGGAAATACATGTGAAGGGAAATGTGACGTGGTTATGACAAAACCAATTTATGCGAGATTACTGTGGAACTATAATCCCTTCATCAATAACTCAATTAGTTAAGAGATATGGACAACATCAATCACACATCAACAATTATGTTATTCACCATTTCTCTTAGTTCATCTTGCTATGAATAAAAATACCTTTTCAACTCATAACTTCACCCCGGTCAAGGACTTTACATCAACTTAAATGGGAAAAATACAAATTGTAATCTCCTACTATAAAGAAGTGACGAATCCTCATATTGGACATACACAACTTTTATATGATTCTCACTGTACTCGTACGACGTCATCCTGATGACTCCCTCTCAAGAGCCAACATCAACGCTCGCCAAAGGATAGTAGTCATCATATAAGATTCTATGATGTCCTCAAGTCAAAGGACTAAATCTACAACTATGCATTAGAGATTCACCATTGTAGCTTGGGTAGTTATCCATGTGGAATCTTTAAGCGGGTCATCCAATGTTTTGTTCGTCTAACAATGAATCCACGTGTTCATCTGAATGTCCCTCTACATTCTAGCTTATGAGATGAGATACATTCTTCATAAGAAAGAAATGCATCATATGCTAGTCTAACGGCAACAACAGTATCTGCTTGTTGTTACTTTGACTATAGACAATTTTAGAATAAGTTATTAATGACTTGTATCTCACAATCAAAATACCTTGTGACTTACAAGTTACTTAAACTCACTCTACGGACTCTATTATTTAAGAATTGAGTTACAATCAATGTAATAATAGATCTTCCTTTTTTGAGACAATAATAATATATGTTATGCTATTTCAACAATTTGATATAGAGCTTAACATTGACGTACTCCCACTAGATCCAATAATTCATGTATCCTATACGTAATGAGCATATGTGACAATCATATTCCTATTGGTATAGTGGTGTTATAGGTGGATCTTCGATGTGTGACGCTTTACATATTCAACCTTCTCAAGGTCAGTGGGCATGAATTCTATTTTTCTACAATCTTCTCATTTAATAGTAGTCCCATAAATACATACTCAGATCATCGATAAGACCTAGGTTCATTTTCTTGTGTGATGGCTCCATTGTCATCATAGTACTTATTATTGGAGCTACAATGCAAGGAACCTTCATAGTTCACTAATGAACTAAACGATTGAGATTGCTTCCTAAGCATCTATGTATTTGGTCTCGGTTGTAGAGCTTAGTGGTCCTCTTGTTTGATCCATTTCAAACTGACCACACCACTACTATGAATTAATTCACAATCAGACTGAATATTCTCTATAACCAAAGACTGTAAGTCTACGTTTCTCCTCATGTCTATTGTATTCTTAGTGCTTATCATGTACCTAAGAATACAAAGAGTGTCATACAAAGTGTCGCATTTTAGAAGATCCTATTGTTAAACAATCTAATATCTTCTCCATATCATTTTTTCTCAGTATGTGTTCTAACCATCATTTTGAGAAGATTGATCCCATGACTTTTGGGATCAAATCCTACATTGGATTCATTTAAGCTAACACATTAGCATTATATCTATGTACGTGGATTGAGATATCAAACCAACCTTCCAGATCTATCTCTATAGATTCTGGTTCCCAAAGTGAAGGTCTTATTTTTCTCAAATCCATCATGAAGAAATTTTAAATAATTGCACTTTCACTTTCAAGATTAGAGATTTAACTACTGCACAATAATATGTCATCTACATATAGTATCAGAAATATTGAACACTACCAAGAACCTTTTATATACACACACATGCGTCATCTTCAACTTTTGATAAAATAAAATTTTTTGATTATCTCATCAAAATTAAGATTCTAGCTCCGTGATGCTTACTTAAATTCATAATTAGATCTTTGTATACACAAATCCCTTATCAAGATTTCTGTCAAGGAATAGAGTTTTGACATCCATTTTCTCAAATTCCATGCTCATAGTATGTTGCTACCTCAAGCAGAATTCGAGTTGATTCAGATGTCACGACTGGTGTAAAGATTTCATCAAGGTCAACTCCTTGACTTTGCTTGCAATCCTTTGTCACTAGTCTTGTCATGTGAACCTTTCCATCCATGTTGATCTTTCTTTTGTAAACTCATTTACAGCCATGGTAGAGGTGTCAATCTGGGTGGTAAGGACCGGGCAGGGTCGGCCCGCCAACATAAAACCCGATAATGGCCTGATTGAAAAAAGCTCGCCTGCTGTGGGTTTTGGGCTGGTTCCGGGTCAACTCACAAATTTAGAACTACAACTCAAGCTCGCCCACTGGCCCATCCTGGTCGAGCCCATGCGGGTCGTGGTTCATTCTGATTCGACTCGTATGAATAAAAACATAGATTTTTCATATTTATACTAATTTTTTGTAAAATTTCTAAATACAAAATGATTAAAATGATACATTCACATTTATACCATAAAATATTTACATAGATTTTAATTTGTATTTTATGTTACATGAATTACTTCTAAATTTGCAAATTTAAATAAAATATAAACAAATAACAATTAAATGTTAAATGTATTTCTAATTACTATTATCAAAGAACAATACATTTCTCAGCTATTAGGGAGAAAAAAATAAGATTTTACTTTAAAAGTTGTATTTGAGTTTGTAGAAGAAGTGAGATTTTCAATGTTACCATATTTAATAAAAACAGTTTTTTTTTTCACGGGCTAGCGGGTTAACCGCGGCCCGCGAAGGTTTGACCCGTGAAACCAGCAGTTCACAACTTCTTGACTTGTAAACAGCCCGTACGGGTCACGGGTCGCCCCGTGGTCCCGAGTAGATCTGGGCCAATTTTCACGGGTCTGGTCAGCCCTTCCGTCTTGACACCTCTAGCCTATGGGTCTTTCCGTTTTCAGGCAGTACATGTACCTTATCTCGTATTACATAGCTTCCTGCCATCTCATTTAGTCAACATTCGACTTAGCTTCTGTTCAGATATAGACTCATCATCATTGATGACTAATACAAATAGAAATCAAGGATTTATAACTCAATGGAGTACAAATGACTTTAATATCTTCATATAGAGCTGGTACGTACTCAGTCGCCACTACGTCCTGAGTAGTGTCCGCATCCCAAGCATCGATCTGTGTCTCATCTAATGCAAGCACATATTCCAGTTTATTTAATTGGTGAAATATATATGCGTAATCCTGAACTCTTTCATGTTCTATTTTTACTCCTACTGTCTTCTCTTAGATGAACTGTTTCTCTAAGATATTGATAGAATTCGAGATAGACTTTCAAGTACCATTTGCATTAGTACCTACATTTAGGTCTATCACCCTTTTCACAATTTTCTTATTTTATCCATTATATATTATCAGTATCTAATACTCAATTGGCTGAAGAAGTAGATTAATTAAGCTCTATCGAATAGAAAACTGAAGTAAAAGATTCACCAAACTTCTCATGCTTCTGTTCAGTTTAGGAAGCTTTACAATTATAAATACAGTGTCCTATTATTGGCATGTTCGAGAAGTGAATTCTCGATCATATCGTGTTTGAGATTAGTTTTCAAATGAAGATGCTAATCCAAGGATTCCAGTCTAATGAATTTGTTTAACATCAATGACACTATATAAATTCAAGTGATAACTTAAATTTAAAACTCATATAACAACAAATTAAAACAGAATTACTTATTATCATGCGTAAATCAATTTAAAAAGGTCTTCTATTAAATCAATTGCTCCCACTGTTTTACTAGAACTAATGACCCTCTACATTAATCTCATAAAATCCTATTAGATTAATGGTGGGCCAGGATCCATTTGTTCTATTAGAACCTTGAGTGATTCAACAAGCCCTAATAAAACATCCAGGTAGATACTCCTATTAATCACATATCTATATGACTCCTCGATCATCGAGTAGACAACTCTTTGTCGCACACATCTTATGTATTTACTTGATTGTGCCTCCAAAATCTCATCTCCTTTGAACAAAAGATAGATTTCAGTTAAATTCTACCCATTGTTCAGAAACATCTTATGTTTCATAGTGATAAAACACACCTTCCCACTTGCAGCCTTTAGTGACTCAACAAGCCCCATCAAGGGCGGATTCTTGTTTCTCACTATAACAATGGAAGGCACTTTGTATAAACCAATTAATACGAATTTAATAAATTGCTTCCAAAAATTGAATCCTTTTTTTTAATTTACTCAACGAAGGATGTTGTTTTGGTTAAGTCCGACCCATTGCTCAGAATTATTTAATACTCCATAGCGAAAATCATATCCACTAGCGAGTAGCCTTGAGTGACTCAACAAACTAACATCAATAGCAGACTCTGGTTTT
Source organism: Ligustrum vulgare (assembly GCA_963555705.1). Lineage (NCBI taxonomy): Eukaryota > Viridiplantae > Streptophyta > Magnoliopsida > Lamiales > Oleaceae > Ligustrum > Ligustrum vulgare. The sequence goes on from OY743168.1 coordinate 46,092,509, forward strand.
TATTATAACAATGGAAAGCATATGACTTATATAAATTTAAGTGAGGGGTTTGGTCTCATCATTCCTATATATATTAACTAACATCAACCATGCAATTAATCATACATATAATATTACTATAGATGATTATGGAAAATATCTATTTGGTCTTCTCGAACCACGAAGAAGACTAGTTGGTCAATTCCTAAGGGACATTGCAATTGATCATCAAATGCTAAATGCAATAATCTCCATCTACTGCTACAGCCTTTATCATATACTAGTTGTCTTCTTGTGGCCACATGCAACCTATATCCGATACTAGTTGGCACGCTAGTCTGTATCAAATGAACGCGCAAACCTATATCTATAAACTAGAGCTCGCAGGCCCAAATAACTTAAGTAATAGGCACGCAGACCCAATACGATAATAATAGGCTTGAGTCCATAACCATCCACTAAATACACATTCATCATATAAATGTATAATAATATAATATCTAATATTATGTAAATAAATTTCAAGTTTCTAGCAATCTAGGTCGTCTAAACTAATTTAGATAAAACGGATTGGAACAACAATTAATTAATTGAATTAATTTACTTAATTAGCGGGTCTTATTAAATTAAAATCATATTTTAATCAAAATATCAAACTAGAGTCCAACTCTAATTCCAAAACGAAAAAATTGAATTAGCATCTAAATTTAGGATCAAATTCCTAAAATAAAAAAATTCAATTTAGTAATTAATTAATCACATTAGTCAATTACTTTAATTGACGGGTTTATTTAATTAAAATCACAATTTTAATTAAATACCAAATTAAAGTCAAACTCCAATTTCAAGATTCAATGGCTAATCGAATTTAGGATCAAATCCTAAATAAGATTCAATTAATAATCAATTAATCAAATTAACTAATTATTAAGTTTAATTTAATTAAAATCAAATTTTAATTAAACACCAAATTAGAGTCCAACTCTAATTCTAATATTAATGCAAATTGAATTCACATTTTAATTTAAGATAAAACTCCTAAACAAAATAAAATTCAATTTATGGTCAATGTTTTATATTATGTTAAAAGCCAATTTTCACATTAAACTCCTTTTAAAATTGCAAATTGGCCCCCCGTAAACAAATTTGCAATTTCATAAATTGCAGTATTAACCCCTGCCTAAATTCAAAACCCTAAATATTAAATTGCAAGCAGCGGTCCTAAAATTTCATATATTACAAGAGAATCCCCTGCCTCCAAAATCTTCTTAGACTCGAAACCCTAGAGCTCCTTCTGCTGCCACTGCGGCCAAATCGAGATGTTGTCACCGCTGTCAAACACTGGCGACCTATCCCCCCTTCTGTTGTAGCTCTTGCAGTAGCGTAGGGCTGAATCGCACATAACAGTGCAAGGCACTGTGTGTGCCACAACGGCGATCACTACTGCTGATGATAGCGACAACGATCGCCTCCTCCTTCGGCAATAGACACTGCATCTACAGCGTGTTGCAGCGTCGACCATCACTGCTGCTAACGCTCCTGCACGGCAGTAGGTACAATGATGCCTGCGCGGGCTTGTCTTTAGCGACAATACAACACCGCCTTTGCCAAGGTGGAAGTTACCACCATATCACCCAGCTCCGTTCCAACTCCAGTTTTCGACCTGAAATTAATTTTCTTCTCCCGATCAGATTTATAAGAAGAAAAATAATTTTCTCAAAAGCAAGAAACAAGAAAACAATTTCAGTCATATTGAATTTATTAAAGAATCTAAACAAACTCTATGAAGTGCCACCATAAGGTTTCGGGTCATACATGCACAACGAAAATTAAAATACTAGAAACCAAAGCTCGGATCAACCTTGTACTTAGATAGAATCTGTGATTAGAATTGTACCTTTGATATTGAAAATTTGAGGTTGTCTAAATTTTATAAATAGACTGTCAGAGATGTGTCTGGACAGTAACCAGTTAACAGTAATTCGTTAAGTTAGTTTAGCACAGTACCAGATGAATCTTGCTCTGGAAGATTCGTCTGGATAGTAAAACGTAAACAATCAAAATAAATTGTGCGAAATAGTAAATAGACAAGAACACAATAATTTGAGCTTAACGTGGGAAAAACCCTAACAGGGAAAACCCACGGTTTGCATCCTGCAAACAAAAATAAATTACTATATAAGGAAAGAGTTTACACAGATCAATCTAAACTACATGATAAATCTACGCATAGACTTTATCAAACATCCAAGAAATAGATCACTCCTTGATCCTTCTGTGGCATGTAATGTGAGTTGGCGTCCCACCACTCTTCAGTAGTTTTCTTTGAATCTACAACACTTTTCTGCAACACGAACTCCCGTTCGATCTTGATCCAAACCTCCCGTTTGATCTTTTCACGCTGAAAATCTTTCCTTCTCTAAGTGATTAAATCCTCCTCCCGGAGTATTGAAGTTACAACACGAATGAAGCTTTAATTATTTGCACCACACGAAAAATATAGCTTCAAGACTTCTTTAAAGTGGACGTGTATTTTTGTAAGCACCACACGAAAATTGGATTCTACACTTCTTGAGAAAATATCCCGTTTTCTCTTCTCTTTATACTGCAATTGGGTTTTCTTGATTCCCAAGTTTTCCTTATTGCATAAGATCTATACTACCTGCAAAACATGGTAGAGATAATTAGTAAAAGGTAAGATAATTATCCTTAAATAAATCTTACCATGAATAATGATAATGATAAATCATAGAAGATCTTACCATTTATCAATCAAGTGATAAATTTATCACCATATTTTCGGCCTTATCAAAGTTCTTCATGATCAAGATTTTCGACCAAGATAATCTTACCATATGTAAAAATAAGATTGAAATATTCTTGACCATATCAGGAAGATACTTACCATATCTTGGATAAGCTTGCGTATCAAGAATAATCACAACAGATTATCAAGAATATTACCAAAATATTTTCGAGATTGTGATAAAAATTTCCGAGATTATGATCAAATATATATCAATATTTTCTTGATCATTATCTTTTCAATAAAATGTATTTTTCGAAAATAAGAAATAAATTGCATAATTTAATCGAACTTAATAAATTACTAAATACACGTATTTAGTAATTAAATCAAGTCTTATTAAATTACACATTCATGAAAAATAGGAAATGCCAATATCATAAAATTAACAATCTTCCCCTTTAGCTTTTTCTATTTTTCCGAAACCAATCATCTTTTTATGATCACAAGAAATCAATTAACTCCCCCTATAAAAAATCTCCCCCTCAAGATATGCATCAAGATACACACAATCAAAAATCAATAAATGTATGTAAAGAAATCAACACATAGAGAGCATAAACATAGAGAGCATAAATTAAAAAGATGATATGATGCTACTCCCCCTTTTCGGTTAAAGAGGAGAAGACATAAGTTCTTGCATTAAAAAAGTTCACAACCTAAAGTCGAACAGGAGAATAAAAGTGTTAAGTCAAAACATGATAACAATGTTGTTTAAATCACTGAAAATAAGTAGATGAGACCGGTAGGGCCGAGATCAGTCTGGAGTCTTCCTTTGCTTCTTAGAGGCAGGGAGCTTCTTGGCTACAACCTTCCTCTTTTCTTTGGCTTCCACCGGAGCCACATTTGTCGAAGAACCTCCAAGTAACTGAACAAGCGCGTCTTCAAGACGCTTAACCCGTATACCAAGTTCAGAAATGTCAGCTTTCATCCCAGCATTCTCTGCTTCCAGCTGACCAAGCCTGGCATCTTTATCAGCTGAATCCTAATTTCCAGCACTAGTCTCATCCATAACCTGCTTCTTGTGACCCGTATGCATCTCCAAAGTTTTTCTGCATCTAGCCCTGTTTAACACTTTCGGGGTGATCTCCAGATCATCTTCCAGTGTTTGGATACTCTGATCATTTAAAAATTGTGAAATAATCCAAGGATAAACCAACAGATAGGTATTCCCTTGTCTAGGACCACTTCCCGAGACCTTTCCAATGATAGAATTCCAGATTCGGGCAGCAAGGTCAATATTTCGTTTGGTCCCCAGCAGAAAAAGAGTTCTAGCAAATTCCCTTTTAAAACTCGAGTCATGGATGAGTTGGTCAAAATTTGCTTTTACAATTTTGTGAAGTATTTGATACTTTTTTGACATTTCTGACCTAGGCAATTGTTTTAACCCCTTCACTGGCCATGTGATCTTTCCCCCCGACAACTCCATAGCAATTTCATCATTAGTGGCTTCCATAGATTCATCCTCATCAGCCACATCGTCATTAAGTCCTAACCACTTTCTAAGTTCTTTTGCTGAAATCTTAATTAATTGTCCTCTAAAAAAAAGTGAAGTGGTAAAAAGGCATTTTTTGGAGTTATAGTCAATGGGGATGTTGGCATAAAATTCCTTGACCAGAGTCTCATTAATCTCCCCTTTACAATTAGTCAATTTTCTCAATCCAAAATGTGACACTATATCATCAATCTCAAAGTCATCAAATTCGCCTACAGTCACTCTAGATTCATAATGCAATCGTTTACCCGAAATATGTTTTTGGAAATCATTGTATGCTTCAGACGACCAAAATTTGAAACTGAATGGGGTAAACATACCTCTTGCTGTCTGCATGGGGGTGCAGACGAATGAAGAAACATCAAACCTGGATCTCACTAGACCCGCAGCTGTGTCATCCTTCTTCTTCTTTAATCTCACAGTGGCTTCTGCTTTTTGTTTTCCTTTTCTGTCTGGAATAACAGCTTCTTTCTCAGACTCTTCTTCCAACTGCTCAGATCCGTCTTCATCCTCAGATTCCTTTGGTTCTTCTGGTGGTACATCATCCTCAGATTCTTCTGCTACATTATCTTCCCCAGATTCTTCCTGCTCCTCTGGTTTGTCCTTTTCATCACCAGATTCTGTTTCACCCGATTCATCTCCACCTTCTTCATCCCCAATTGTCGCATCTTGTGCACTTCTCATGGCAGCAAGTTTTCGAGCTCCCTGCAGTTCACTGCGAATATCTAAGGGAGAGATATGGCTGGACCCAAGATTACCTGAGATGGGTGACAAATTTACGCCCATGGTTTGTGGATTAATAGGCGTGCTCCTGCTTATTTGGGCCATGAGAAGAGCAGGTGTAGGAGTAGTACTGGTGGATAGTGATGTCGGCATTGGGCTGGTGCCGGAGGGAGGTGCAGGTACAATGGTGCCGCTCGGAATTCCCATGTAACGCCCCGGATTCTGAACACCCGGAACGCCACTTCATCGTGTCAAATTTACTTTGAAAATAATGATTTAGCGGAAAATAAAACAACAATTGAAATTTCATTTCACATAATTTTATAAAGTTTGACCCAAAAGGTCAACAATTCGAATATTGAAATAATTTGAAAATAAACTTGGAACAAATATGAAATAAATAAGTTTCAACTTCAAATAAAAACATTTCTAAAATCTCAATAATAGCCACCATCGCACGCCTCGCTGCCAACTCTGTCATCTGCAACATTTGTTTTGGAAAACGTGAGTATTTCATAGAAATACTCAGTAGACTAGCGCACAATAATCATTTAACATCATAAATTAAAACACATAATCATAATATTCAAGTCTCAGGTGTCTAATGATCACCATTATTCTCATGAACATACAAGTTCAAGTCTCATGCATTTAAGCAAGTAAATTCTCGTAACATAGTCTCATGCTTAGAAAGCAAGTAATTCTCATGAACACAATCATACATGCTAAACTTATAATCCAAATAATTATTGATGCGCACTTTTGAAAAACTTAAATTTTGGAATAAGAGTCTACCTTATTTCTCGAGTATTGAGCAAACGGGAATAAATACTTTTAATTTTCTCGCGCCTCATCTAACCCTATAAATAAATAAATTAAATTTAGTATTTTGGGATTTAAGTTTTAAGATGAAAATAAAAGCATAGGGGTTGAATTAAAATATTTTAAAACTTGGGACTAAAGATAAATATTTTAAAACTAAAGGACTGAAATAACTTAATTTAAGAGTAGGGGCTGAAATATGACATTTTAAACATTGTAAGGACTGAATTGAATGATTTTGAGACTTGAGGGACTGAAATGATCACTTTTCAAACTTGGGGGCTTAAGGGGTAATTTTCCAAAATCAAAATTTAATAAAAACAATAACCCTCATTTCTCTCTCTCTCAAAATTCGACAGAGAGAGAAGAGTGATCGGAGGGCCTAGGCACCTCTCCGTTCAGGGCTGCCGATGCCCCTCGCTGGCAGTCTGCCGACGATGATGCCGCCATCGAGTGGCGGCAATGATGGAGGGTAGGGATGACGAAAAAGAGGGCAAAAAGGAGTTCGATTTGGGGCTGAAACTGAGGTTCGATTTCGAGGCAGCGGTCGAAGGTAAGGCATTTGGTGGGTTTATTCTTGGGTTTTGGGATTTTAAATTGGGGATTTTGTACATGGGCAGTGGCCGATTGATTGGGTGGTGAAGGTGTCGGTTTGGGTGTTCTTTGGCGGTCGAGTGGTGGTGATTGTTGGTGTGATGTCCATGCTCAGTTGGTAGTGAAGGCAGTAAATTTTTGTGGGTTGGTGGTTGAAATGGGGATGGTTTGGTTGGCTCGGTTATGGTTGAAGGGGAAAGAATTCATTCCAGTATTTGGAGTCTGCTGAGATTGAGTTTGCGTCGTGAGCTGGTGCGGAGGGGAGGAGAGTATAGCCTGTTGATCTGCAAGAATGTTTTGGCAGTGGCTCGATGGTTGTGACTGTGGTTGGTGTTTTGGATTTTGAGACTGCATATTGTTTTAGTGTTTTGCAGTTGGCCGGGGGGGGGGGGTTTGGAAGTTCGATTCGGCCATGTAGGTTCGAAAATTTTTCTGGTTTGGGTCGTTGGAGATGGTGGATTAAATTTTGTGTGTAATGAACTTTTTGTGAATCTGGAACTCCTCACATTTTTCGGTGGCAAGAAATCAATGTTCCAGCACTAACATATCAGTCTCGAAAGCAAAGTTGGATTGAAGAAGTTTGAGAGAGGGGGAGAGATTGTGGCTTTGCAGTATGGCTGAGTTCGGGATGGAGGGGAGGAATAGGAGTGTATATTCTGTGAACTGTGCATCATGTTTTGGTAAATTTGTGGTATTTTTGGTTTTAGGCTATAATGAGGGAATTTGTCGAGAGATGTATGGTTGATTGAGGAGTGATCATGGTTGTGTCCATATAGGGAAAATGGTAAGAGATGGTAGGTTAGAACTGATCTTGATGATTGAGGAAAGAATTATGGAAATTTAGAAACAACCAAATTGAAGGGAAAACGTGTGAAGAAGAAATAGGAAGAAATGGTGTTAAATTGAATTGGTTATTATGGAATAAGGGAGGATTTATGGATTGGAATTAAAATGGGGCAAGATAATAGAGTTGGAAACTTTGAACTAGAAAATGATAAATTGGATCCAAAATAAATAGAAATTGTGCTTGATTGATTGACAATAAGGTTTGGGTAAAATAGTTTGGATTTAAAATAAATTTAAAATTTAGACTTGAAATAATTTGAATTCAATTTATTGAAAAGTGGACTTTAAAAAAATAAAATAATGGACTTGGAACATCATTTAATAAAATTTGGAATTTGACTAATATTTAATTCAAAATAAATTTAATTTCACTTAAAATAGCTAGACGAAAATGTGTTCAAAAATAAATGGGCAAAAGTCGTAGCGACACATCTTTTAAACAATATTTATTCAAAATTAGTCACGAAAATTCTTGGTCGCTACATCCCAGCTCAGATGGGTTTAGTGCAGATAATGCTTCGCCGCTTCTTCTAGTGACTCTCCTCCTCCCGACTTGTTTGTTCCTTGCCATGTCTGGATGGGGTTTTTCCCTTTTTTTTGTTTGGCAGAGAGAGAGAGGAAGACGGAAGATAGAGTTTTTGGCGAGAGGATTTAGGGCTTTCAGACTTTGGAACACGAGCTTTTAAGAAGAAGTGTGAGGGTTTTTGGGGTTTAAGAGGAATTCTCATAGGAAAGGAATTAGAGTTCATTATGGTAACTGGATAATCCTGATTCTTGTCAACTTCTTTCCTTAAAAAAGAATAGATAAGTATAAAAAAAATATATATTAAGAATTAGGAAACAAATAAATAACCAAACTTGGGCTCCACAATCAACTGACTTGTTCTGCAAGATTTGCACATATTAGCCCACGATATACTGCCTTAAAAATAAATATTTTCAGAATAAAATCTAAAATTCGTGAATAAGAAAAAGTCTAAATGCTTCTGAATACCTAAGACACGTCTGAGCACTTGTTGGCATCTGTTGAGTCAGATACATCTGGCAGTATACAATCCACCACATACATAAATAAGTTGATTAATGTGCGTGTGTGATCCGAGCAACCCTTAGTCATCCACATACTGTGAAAAATCATATGATTGCCCTGACTTATCGATTTGTCACCGTAATGCACAATAAGACTGATCAAAATCTATAAGAAGTGCATTTTCTCAAATCCGGCTTGCCGACTTTTTCTATATTGTGGCAATGTCTTTTGGAGGTGGAAATAGCTTGATACAATCCCCAGAAGTTATCTTACAGTATGTTTCCCTTTAGGTTAGAAGAAGGGTATGAACTTGGCTTGGATTGGTAGATTCACACAATCCCCAGAAGTTATCTTTCTAGGTTTTCCCCTTACTTCTACAATATTACCACATTTTTATCAATTCATCGTATTTTGAGGCTAAAGGGTATGAACTTGGCTGGATGGCAGCCTTCTTTTCCACTAGCCCTGCCCTTGGATAATAAGAAAAATGCGTGCAATGGAATAAGCGAGATTTAGATCATAGGTCTACACACAGAATATAAAATCTCATCCAGTAACAACCATATGACATAGACAGCAGTGACTTATCCTTAGGATTGTCCAGATTTGAGTTCTAGTTAGATTCATCCGGAGACATGTTGACTGCTATCAGCCAAACGTATCTGTCTCGTTATCAGCCACAAGCACTCAGATATATCTGCAAGCAAAAACATGATCTACTTAATATAAGAATAGGATAAGTTAACCAAAATGCAAAAAAGAAAAACAATGCGAGTTTTTTTTTTTTATATGAAATATGCATGTTCCTATTTAGAAGGAGGTGATACTCCAATTTGTTTCCTAAGGATTTCAAATTTGACAGTATCGAGGGCCTTAGTAAACAAATCTGCCACCTGTAGATCAGTCTGTATGTGCTCCAGATTGATAATCTTTTGTTCCACTAATTCTCTGATGAAGTGGTGTCTGATGTCAATATGTTTTGTTCCGGAGTGCTGGACTGGATTCTTTGAGATATTGATTGCACTTGTGTTGTCACAATACGTAGTGGCTTGTTCTGTATAGATTCCATAGTCCTCCAACATTTGTTTCATCCATAGGAGTTGTGTACAGCAACTCCGAGCTGCTATATATTCAGATTCGGCTGTGGATAGTGACACTGAATTTTGCTTTCTACTTAGCCATGCCACCAAATTGTTCCCAATGTAGAAACATCCTCCAGATGTACTCTTTCGATCATCCACATTCCCAGCCCAGTCTGCGTCTGAAAAACCTGCAAGATTGGCAATGGTATCTCTTGTAAACCAAATTCCGTAATTCAACGTACCACTTACATATTTGATGATTCTTTTCACCGCAGCAACATGAGATTCCTTAGGTTTGGCTTGATATCTTGCACAAACTCCAACACTGAAGGATATATCCGGCCTACTGGCAGTAAGGTACAGAAGACTTCCAATCATGCTTCTGTAAAGGGATGGATCTACATCCTTACCACTATCATCCTTTGAAAGTTTTAGTGTAGTCGCCATGGGAGTTCTCATTGCCTTTGCATCTTCAAGTCCAAAATTTTCACCAGATTTTTAGCGTACTTTGCTTGAGATATGAATATGCCAGATTCATCCTGCTGTACCTGTAAACCAAGAAAAAAAGTTAGCTCACCAACCATACTCATTTCAAATTCTCTTTTCATTGTATTTATAAATTCATTAATTTTGGACTTAGATGTAGACCTAAATACTATGTCATCAACATATATTTGAGCTACAGTTAGTCCAGGATTTAGATGCTTAATGAAAAGATTTTTATCAGTTCCTCCCCTTTTGTATCTGTTTCTTAGCAAGAATGATGTGAGCCTTTAATACCAAGCTCTGGGGGCTTGTTTCAACCCATATAACACCTTTTTGAGTCTAAAGACATAATTCGGGTGAGATGGATATGTGAAGCCTTGGGGCTGCTCCACATAGGCTTCCTCATTAGGCACACCATTCAGAAAGGCACTTCTGACATCCATCTGAAATAGTCTGAAGTTTATGTAGCAGGACACAGCTAGCAACAGCCTGATGGATTCCAATCTGGCTACCAGAGCAAATGTTTCGTCAAAGTTTATCCCTTCAATCTGGGTATAGCCTTGAGCAACAAGTTTGGCTTTATTTCTTACCACATTTCCTTATTCATTTGACTTATTCTTGAAGATCTATTTGGTTCCATTTACATTACCTTCTTTAGGACGTGGAACCAGCTCCCAGACATTGTTTCTTTCAAATTGGTTAAGTTCCTCCTGCATAGCTTGTACCTAATGTTCATCTTTCAAAGCTTCCTTGACATTTTTTTGGCTCAATTTGAGACATGTGACAGATGTTACTCATCTCAGCAAATTTTCTTCTGGTCACATTTTTGTTAGACATATCAGTGAGAATGTTGTCAAGTGGATGTGCCTTTTGGATCCTAGCAGGTGGTAGTCTCGATGCTTCTGATTCAGCAATATCAGGTGTATCTGGGTCATCAGATTTGTCTCGATCTGCAGATATTACTGGGTGCCCAGACTCATCCTGATTGGATTCTTCAGTATTATTGAGACTTTCAGCTTGGTGCTATTCTTCTTCTGATTTTTCGCTTCCAGCTTCTTCTTTTGGTGGAATTTCCAGTTGATCACCATCTGCTACCTGCAAATCCGAATTTACACAATTAGTATCATCCACTTTCACATTAATTGACTCAAGAACAGTTTGAGTTCTTAGATTGTAAACTCTATAGGCCCTACTATTTTCAGCATAACCCAAAAATATTCCATCATCCGATTTTGAGTCAAATTTTCCTAGGTGTTCTCTATCTTTCAAAATGTAGCATTTAACACATCTTTCAAAATGTAGCATGTACTTCCAATGGCATGAAAGTAATCAACCCTAGCTTTTCTACCCTTCCAAATTTTATATGCAGTTTGGTTTGTTCCAGATCTAAGCATGACACTATTGATAATATAACAAGCAGTGTTTATGGCTTCTGCCCAAAATTTCGTGGGCAATTTGTTGCTATTTAGCATGACACGAGCTATCTCTTGCAGAGTTCTATTTTTCCTTTTCACCACTCCATTCTGTTGAGGAGTCTTTGGGGACGAGTACTCATGCTTGATCCCATATTGGATACAAAAATCAGCAAACTCGGAGTTTTCAAACTCTCTTCCATGATCACTTCTGATCCTTTTGACTCTTACCTGTTCGTCGGCCTTTACATTGCTCAATTTCTGAAAAAGATTAACAAAATTGTCAAAGGTATCAGATTTATCCCGAATAAACATGACCCAGGTGTATCTTGAGAAATCATCAACACACACATAAATATACCTCTCACTAGTACAGAAACAAGAATACGCGTCGGTTGGAAAACGGTATACGTGTCGGTTGTAGCGGCGAAGTCTATGACTCAGACGCGTAAAGTCTCGACTTTAGGCGTCGGTTGTAAACCGACGTCCAAAGTCAGTTTTGGGCGTCGGTTCTAAATTTAGAACCGACGCCTAAAGTCTTTTTTTTTTTTTTTTGACTTTAGGCGTCGGTTGTTTTTTTTTTTTTTTTGACTTTAGGCGTCGGTTGTAATATTACAACCGACGCCTAAAGTCCTTTTTTTTCGGGGGAAGCATCACATTTCATTCATCCATTCCGCTGCAATAGAAATTCAATAATTCAAATATTGCAATTTATCCATCTAATAACTAAAAATCAACAATACAAAATTAAATCAATAACTAGTTGAAACACCCATACATATATACAAACACATCTATAATATAAATACCCATATATATATATATATATATATATATATAGACATATATACATTTATATACATTATATATAATACATATATATACATATTATTTACATACATTATACATGCATAGATATTATTACATATATATATTTACATACAATATATATATATATATATATATATATATATATATATGTATATATATATATATAGATAAAAACATATGTATATAAAGAGGGAGGTGGGTCTCTTACGAGATGGTGGAGGCGCGCGGCGGTGGCGGAGGTGCGAGTCCGGTGATTCGGGGAGAGGAAGAGATAAAGAGCGAGGGGAGGAATGTGGTGATGAACGTTGCCGGGAAATGGAGGAATGGTGGTGGTGGTGGCGGCGGCGGCGGCATAGTGCGGTGGTTCGGGTGAGAGAAAAATAAAGAGAGAGGCGGGAAGAGATCGAGTAGTGAAAAAAATAGAGATAATCTGCGCCTTTTCCGTATTAGTAAATAAAGGAATATGCGTCGGTTCTTGAAGAACCGACGCGGGAAACCGGAGAAAGGGCGTCGGTTGTAATATTACAACCGACGGCTAAAGTAAAAAAAAAATAAATAAATAAAAAATTTTGACTTTAGGCGTCGGTTGTAATATTACAACCGACGCCTAAAGTTTTTTTTTTTATTCCTAAAAGAATACGCGTCGGTTCTTCAAGAACCGACGCGTATTCTCCGGTTTTATGCGTCGGTTCTTTTACAACCGACGCCTAAAGTTTTTTTTTTATTCCTAAAAGAATACGCGTCGGTTCTTCAAGAACCGACGCGTATTCTCCGGTTTTACGCGTCGGTTCTTTTACAACTGACGCCTAAAGTTTTTTTTTCCTAAAGAATAGGCGTCGGTTCTTCAAAAACCGACGCGTATTCTCCGGTTTTACGCGTCGGTTCCTGAAGAACCGACGCTTATTCTTAAGGTTTAAACTTTACACGTCGGTTGTAATATTACAACCGACGCCCATTCTTCGATTATATTTACAAAAATGCCACCGTCCTTTTATAGGCGTCGGTTTTACTAAAAATCGACGTATATTCCTCATTTTTTTGGGTGATTTCTGTACTAGTGTCTTGCCACCAATACTTTCCTTTTGGATAGGACCAATCAAATTCATGTGAATTAGTTCAAGTATATGAGAGGTATTAACAGATGTACCTGATTTGTGTTGACTTTTGATTTGCTTACCCTTTTGACAATCACCACAGATTTCATCTGGAATATTGTTTATGCTGGGTAATCTTCTCACAGCTTGTAGTCTGGTTAGCTTCATGAGATCATGGTAGTTTAGATGCCCTAATCTGTTATGCCACAGTTTCTCATTTTTGGTCTTAACAAAATTGCAAGTTTCGAGACTCTCAAGTGTATAGCATTTGTCTCTAGATCTAACTCCCTTAAACAACACACTTTTTAACGGGTTAGACTTCTTGTCACAATTTAAAACCTTACAATATTCTTTTGAAAACACGACAAGCAAGTTATTATCACATAGTTGTCCTACACCGATCAAATTTTCCTTAAGTCCTATAACATATAAGGCATTTGTTAATGTAGGCAGTCCCTTGATGTTGATGACACCAGATCCATCTATCTTTCCCTTTTGGCCATCACCAAATGTAACAACACTTGTTTGGCCTTTTTCAAAATGTGTTAGTAGAGAGAGAGATCACCTATTATGTGTCTAGAACATCCACTATCAAAATACCATGTGTTAGGAATCAAGGCACTCAAAGACAATTGAACTACATAAGCATTAGTTCGAATTTTCTTCTCTTGTCTAGAAACAAGTCTTCTTTTGTGTGAATTGATTAATTTCAAGTACTCATGACACCTAAATACATCATGACCAGATTTAGCACAAAAATTACAGAATACCTGGAAAACAGATGTATCCTGCCGACTCTATCGAGGTTGAAATTTCCTGCCGTTCTGATGGACAGACTCATCTGGCTTGTACAGATTCGGCTGAAATTGTCTTCTTGTATAGTTCCTGGTTGGATGTGAGTTTTGAGTTCCCGTCGCATTGTATTGATGATGATGAGAGGTAGATGCATCTGTACGATTTCTATTCTGTTCCATGTACCTATATCCAGATTCTTATACAAAGTGTATTTTATGTTCATGATTTTTACCTTTACCTTCATATCCAAGACCTGTTTTTAGGCTTACAGGTCTACCATTGTTCAGGATTTCATCAAGCTGGACAGATCCACATGCCAGCTTCTTGATTTTGTCTTGTGCTTTAGCAAGTTCTAAACTTAACCTGCTTACCTCATTTTGTTCACCATCTGAGACTGCAGATACGTCGTCCAGTTGTCATTCCCTGCTGTGCTCAGCAAAGGCCTGTAACAGTTGAATCTTCTCTTCTGCATCTTGAAGTTCCTTCCTCAAGTTTTCAGTATTAGGTCCAGATTTATTTGCATAAGAAGAGTTACCAGATTCAGTACCAGACAACTGTAAAGCAGTAAGGGTAGTTACCTGTTTTTCAGAATTGCTGCTGTCTGATTCTGATTTATTTGAGTCTCCATCACTCCATGTCGCATTCATGGCCTTCCTTCCCTTGGCCTTCTTTCGAGTATTAGGACAATCAGCTGCAATGTGTCCATATCCTTCACATTCTCTGCATTGGATTCGACTCCTAGGCTTCCCTTCAGACGTGTTGGCATTATTCTTTGGATAGAAATTATTTTCTTCCATTGTTTTTGATTCTGGCCTTGAAGATTTGTGGATCTTTATTTTTGTTTGCCCTTGAGGAACCTTTTAAATTGTCTGGTGAGAAGTACGAAATTTTCATCTTCGTCTGTCTCGCCAGAGTCGTCTAGATTCGCACAGTTTGTCTTGAAGGCAATCCCTGGTGATTTGTACTTCTTTCTTCGGGTCAGATTTAACTCATAGGTCATCAATGACCCTACAAGTTCCTCAACTCGCATGGTTGAAAGATCCTTGCTTTCTTCAATTGCTGTCACTTTTGCATGGAACCTGTCTGGTAAAGATCTAAGGATTTTTTGTACAATCTGCTCATTTGAGTAGGTTTTCCCAAGTGCTTCAGCTGAGTTGGTGAGATCACTTAATCTGGCATAGAAGCTTTTGAAGTCTTCTTTCTCATCCGTAGACAGTTGTTCAAATTCCAAAGTGATCATCTGCAGCTTGAAGGTTTTGACAGCATTGGTTGCTTCGTTTGCAATTCTCAAAGCATCCCATGCTTCCTTGGCGGTCCTTAAAGAGGAGATGAGTCTGAATTGACCTGGATAAACCAAAGAAACAATAGCGTTAAGTGCCTTAGAATTCCAATTTGCATTAGCTAATTCATCTGCAGTATAAGAACTTCTAGCTATTGTTGTAACAACACCTCCAATAGTGACAGTGGATGCTGTGTAACCTTCAAGAACAGAAGTCCAACAACGTTCATCAATAGATTGAATAAAAATTTTCATACAGATTTTCCAATATGCATAGTTACTACCAGTTAACAGATGTGGCCTAAGAGATGCAGAATTTTCCATTTAGACAATCGGATCTCACTTTCTAGAAGTGAACCCGCTCTGATACCAATTGAAAATTTGAGGTTGTCTAAATTTTATAAATAGACTGTCACAAACGTGTCTGGACAGTAACCAGTTAACAGTAATTCGTTAAGTTTGTTTAGCACAGTACCAGATGAATCTTGCTCAGGTAGATTCGTCTGATAGTAAAACGTAAACAATCAGAATAAATTGTGCGGAATAGTAAATAAACAAGAACACAATAATTTGAGCTTAACGTGGGAAAAACCTTAACAGGAAAACCCACGGTTTGCATCCTACGAACAAAAATAAATCACTATATAGGGAAAGAGTTTACACAGATCAATCTAAACTACAAGATAAATCTACGCATAGACTTTATCAAACATCCAAGAAATAGGTCACTCCCTGATCCTTCTGTGGCATGTAATGTGAGTTGGGTCCACCACTTTTCAGTAGTTTTCTTTGAATGTGCAACACTTTTCAGCAACACGAACTCCCGTTCGATCTTGATCCAAACCTCCCGTTTGATCCTCACGCTGAAAATCTTTCCTTCTCTAATCGATTAAATCCTCCTCCCGGAGTATTGAAGTCACAACACGAATGAAGCTTTAATTATTTGCACCACACGAAAAATATAGCTTCAAGACTTCTTTAAAGTGGACGTGTATTTTTGTAAGCACCACACGAAAACTGGATTCTACACGTCTTGAGAAAACATCCCATTTTCTCTTCTCTTTATAGTGCAATTATGTTTTCTTGATTCTCAAGTTTTCCTTATTGCATAAGATCTCTACTACCTGCAAAACATGGTAGAGACAATTAGTAAAATGTAAAATAGTTATCCTTAAATAAATCTTACCATGAATAATGATAATGATAAATCATAGAAGATCTTACCATTTATCAATCAAGTGATAAACCTTGATATTTATCACCATATTTTCGGCCTTATCAAAGTTCTTCATGATCA
This sequence comes from Ligustrum vulgare, assembly GCA_963555705.1. NCBI lineage: Eukaryota > Viridiplantae > Streptophyta > Magnoliopsida > Lamiales > Oleaceae > Ligustrum > Ligustrum vulgare. Next base: position 46,109,080 of record OY743168.1, read on the forward strand.
AGATTTTCGACCAAGATATAATCTTACCATATGTAAAAATAAGATTGAAATATTCTTGACCATATCAGGAAGGTACTTACCATATTTTGGATAAGCTTGCGTATCAAGAATAATCACAACAGATTATCAAGAATATTACCAAGATATTTTCGAGATTGTGATAAAAATTTCCGAGATTATGATCAAATATATATCAATATTTTCTTGATCATTATCTTTTCAATAAAATGTATTTTTCAAAAATAAGAAAAAAATTGCATAATTTAATCGAACTTAATAAATTACTAAATACACGTATTTAGTAATTAAATCAAGTTTTATTAAATTACACATTCGTGAAAAATAGGAAATGCCAATATCATAAAATTAACAGATGAAATTTTTGGATCTGAAATCTAGCACAGGATGTAGAAATCTTCTCACCATAGCAGTCCGATCGTCCAAACTATGACCGTATTCCACCCAGCAGACTAGGATTTCGAAGTGGTATTGCTAGCAACCAAAAAGACGACTCACTCTATTTTCTCGCAACTAAAACCTAGTTCTTATAGTTTTAAGTGAAACCCTAATAAGGCTTAAAATAGTGGGCTTGGGCCATTCTTATTCAACAAGTAGCCCAAGTCCGGCCCATCCAATTGGGCTTGGATACTATTCCAATAGAATCTGCTTAGGGCATAGTCTAAACCACACTTACGCATTAATAGTTGCAACACCATGTAGGGCGGGGAACTTCAAACAATTATGACATGACTACGAAGTGAACTATGACGAGTTTCTAGCATGAGATCTTCTTTAGTTCCACCATCGGAGCTATTTGACCCGTAGGTACAACATAATCACCTATGAAACCTTCTAGCCTAAACCGATTTGGTTGGAAGTGACATGGGTCAACATTCATCATCCTAAAGGTATTCTAATGAAGAACCTGCATTGCCACAATCCACCTTAGTTCGGTGTATCTTGATTCTGCATACTGTCATTTGATGAAAATAGCATATGAATGTGGTTGTAACTTACCACTAGCATCTTCATCGCTAAAATCGAAAGATTTGAATTAATCGTCTGAACTTGGACTAGCACATATCTGCTAACGGTTGCGTGCTTCTTTGATCAGCTCATGTCTCCACCTCTTTGAACGGAACTAATCTAGGCTTTGACTTATCAGAGTAAAAATCTCATCAAGATTATCTATTGAGAGAGACGTTGATAGGTCCTGTTTTTAACTTAAGATCTCCATTTTTCGCCTGTTTGTGCTACAAATTTGTCCAGGTGACCTAGCTTGATCAGTTTCTCAATTTTGCACTTCAGATTCTGGAAATTATCAGTTTCATGACCATCTGACCTGTGATATGACTCATTTCTTAATAGGTTCACCTCAATGAGGAATTTTTACTATAATGTCCACAAATACATGCTCAACGAAGGTATTCAGGGGGTGCAAATATGAATTGACTCTGGGTAGGAATGGAATTGATCTAGATACATGAAACATTTCATCTATTAGAGGAATTAATTTTATATTCCTTTCGGTGCTAATTTTCCTTCAATTTATTCTTTAGATCTTCATTTCAACTCGGATCTCATCTTTTGGATTTGTCACCTCTTGAGCACTGATAAATTTGTCAGCTTATCTAAAGAGCTTCTGGTATGTTTAAGGCCCTCTTCATCTAACCACTAGAATCTTATTTGAGGCCACAATTAAGACACGATAGCTATCAACAAATCATCTCGCGATACATTTTCCATTTCCATAATTTGCTAGTTGAAACAATGCAGATAGCTTTCCAACTACTCGACCTTAGTCTATCTAATGGTCACCATGATTTTCTTAGGAGTCGTGGAAACTTTGGACCCCATGAACTATTCAAAGAACTGAGAGCTCAATTGGTTACAACTTGTTATAGAGTGCTGGAGGAGATGGCAGAACCACCTCTAAACTCGATCTTAAAGGGTCAATGGGAAAACACTGCAAATTATTGCGTCATTGGCATCATGTAATTCCATCTAGGACATATACTTATCCAAATTGAAAACATGATTCATCTCTCCATTGTGTCCAGTTAGGTATGACATCTTCATCTTTTCTGATAAGGGTTGAGCTAGTATAGATTTTATGAAGGGGACACATTTTTAAGGAATATTCCGCTGGCTTCTAGGTTAATTAGTCATTTCTTTAACTGCTCCTCCTTGCTTAGATCTTGGTTAGATGGTGTCAGAACTGGAGGTGGATTCAAAGATAATGTGGAACTGCTGAATTTCGTGCATCTCTATTGATGGGTGTCGAATCCAACAAATAATAATATTTTCTTGCTCTCATAAAAATAAATTGCAATAGTGATGAGCAAGGTCGAATCCACAGGGACTGATTAGATTTAATTCTTCGGGAAAATTTAAAAGCAATGAATTAAAAATAAAGGGGGATTTTGAATTTTTGAATGCGAAATCAAATTATAAATAACGAGTGCGAGATTAAAATGTTTGGAAATATCAAATTGAACAAATATCCAGCCCAAGGTATAATCTCAGTATTGATTCACGAAATTGATCATAGATGCAAAGATAAAATCCTTAAATCATTCTCTAAATTGGGTATGGTCATTGATACGATCTAACAACCTATCTCTCCTTACTTTATCGATAATCAAGAGACGCTCGTTGATTATTTCCCTAATCAATAAACAACCCTAGATATGATCGTAGGATTTAATTTACCAATAGCGTTAATTTCTAGAGAGACGACCAATTCTAACCAACAAATTCACACGCGTGATTTATTTAAGTTAGGTTATATATCTTCATAACATGAATAAAAAATCAGTCTATAATTAACTATGTTATTTGTCACTTATATTAGAAAACCTAAACAATTACGGATTTAGATTCCTAATTGACCAAGTATTATTTTGACAATTAAAACAACGTGCACTTTGAATTAATCAATCAAAACAACAACTTCATTCATAAGCAAAAGACATATAAATAGAAAACAATTAAAGAACAAATTAAATTTAATTAGATCTCACAATTCTTGGCGAATCAAACTTTGAATAACCTTGAACTGGAAAAATAAATTTAGCTATCCATAAACATTATAAATTAAAAACTAAAAGAAATAAAATTAAATAAAGATCAAACTCTCTCAAAAAATTCCAAACGTATGGCAGCCGCTTCTTTCCTTTTCTTTCCCCCAGCAATTCAATTGTTCTTCTCGCAGCAATGGTTCTTCTGCCAGCAATTGTTCTTGTTCTTCTGCCAGCAATTGTCCTCCAGCCTTTATATCTCAGCTCCCCCTTCTCTTAACCTCACGTCTACTTCCGACCTTTCATCTAGGTTAGGTTGGGCCCAAATAATAATTGAGTAATCCCAGCCCAAAACATGTGCCGCATTCTATGTTAAATAAAATTGCTGTTGTTGGAATTGTCTCCAAAGTGAATTGTAAAATAATGTCCACAAGTCTAGCCCATTAAATATTTGAGGTTGCTGTCTTTCAGAATTAATAAGGCGTGCCCACGCCTTGTTGTTTATCCTTCTCTGATTGGGTATTTTAGAGTTCCAAACTTCTTCCTTCTAATTTGTGATTTGAGTCCATTTTGATCTCAATTCTCCACCTAATCCACAAGTCACAAAATATGATTAATATCTACAATTTAAACATTTAAAATCAATGGAATAAGAGGAAACATCACAAATTAAATAGCAAATATGCACCCTATCAAATCCCCCCACACTTAGACAATGCTTGTCCTCAAGCATAAACTAGCTCAAGTTAATGGAATGTACTCTCATCACCATCCATTCTTCTATCTCTACAATTCAACACCATGCTAGTCACTTCAACAAAATTTTCAAAATCCACAGGTGGTGGGATTTAACACCTCATATTAGATTCACACAATACGCTCAAAGTGTTTAAGGTGTATAGTATATATGCAATCTCAGGTCAAAGCATAGCAAACTCTTACCATAGGCTTGCTAATATATCACATTGGAGCTACCAATGGTTTTGAATGCAAAGTAAGGGTCTTAACACCGGTTGTAATGGGGCTTGGGTAAGGTGGGATAAAAAGGATATATTTTTGGCTAATTACATTGAAGAAATTATATGAACTTCTTCGTAAGAGCTCACTTAAAATTCATGTACTTCAATCAAATCACTCCATATCCCAGTGTAGTTTATATCCTTTCACCTCTTGTGAGTATCCCCTCAACAACTATCAATGAATTATAACATGGGTATTAATTTCAATCAACTTGAAGGCACAAAATATAGACCAAGTAATTCAAACCACTCATAAGCACATGTAATGGGAGTAAACACCCTCACAAGGTATTTCTCTCTTCGTACAAAGTGTATAAGGGCGAGAATTTTCACTCAACTCACTGCATGGAGGATTCATTGCCACAGACTGCTCAGATGTCATGACCGGAGCTAACAATAACACAAGTGCAAAGTAAAGGTCTTTATTCGGTTGTAATGGGGCTTCAGGTTAAGTAGGATAAAAGGATAATATTTAGGCTAAGTTGAGAGGAGAGTTCGCAAGCTGATTCAATTCAAAACGATATCTCTTCCTCCACCTTTCAATATGATTTTTCCATACTTTCCTAGCATTCAATAGATTCAGCCCTTGACTCTTATTATGCATGTGGGGTTTATTCTCTTCACATTTTTTTTTTTTGAATTTATCATCATTTAAACATTGACTAGAACCAAATGAAAACTCCCATTTTTCTGAATCTAAGACCGTCTCATACTTCTCACTCAATACAAGCTTGTGAAATCCCTCTCTTGTGGGTTCAAGATAGAGGTAACATGAAAGAACGGGAATCCATGGCTTGTAACGTGGCTACAAAATTCCAAAGACAGGCTAAAGCTCAAAGAGGCTTCTATTGGTATATGTATCATGGTAGGCTTTTTAAGAATGCCAAATTGGGTTTCACCTAATGCCTTTACTATATTTTGCACTTGAGTCAAGAAACTACAACGGCATGTACAAGAGAGCATATCCAAGAACAAACAAACCATGCAGGACACACATCAAAGAATAAGAGCTTAATAGAAAGATAAAAATAGCTCATAGGCTCAAAAGCTCACGAATTACGGTTTATATGTGTTGCTCCCATCCATTTATGAGGTAAAGGTCATTGCTTGGTCAGGTTTCAAATTCAGATTAATGCTAAAAAGAGTGGAGTTAGTTCAATCGGAGTGGTTTTACAACACCTCAACTTTGGTTTGACTCAATTAGGTACAGATTGCAACTCGACCCCTTTATCCCCCAAACATTTCTTTCACATCACAAGTTTTTGATTTTCAATGTTTGTTATTCTCAACCAAAATAATTTGAAGCACAAGTGAATAGGCTCATATGTTCCTTCAACGCAAGGTTCAAGAAAATGGAATATTAGCAAGGAATAGGAGTGCTCATGGCTTGTAATGTGGTTGATTTTCAACAAAAAGGCTATGGCTCAAAAGTGGCTTTCTAGTGACATATTTCAAGGTAGGCATTTTAAGAAAGCTAAATTTGGCTTCACCTAAGTGCCCATACTTATTCAGTGCATTCAATTACCAAGAGGCATCTCAACATGCATAACAAAGCAAGTTCTAGAAGAAATCAACTAAGCTTGAAAATCACACAATCAAAAGAATAGAGCATGTCGTAGAGTTAAATGTGAATGCTCAAAAGGCTCAAAAACTCACAAAATAGGTTCAATGCGCATTAAATCCCACACACTCTTCAATCAATCCCCCTCGAATCCAATGAAATGAACTAGAAATCAGTTGCTCATCCAATTGTCATTAAATATATATATATTTTTTTTAAGTAAAGTAAACATGAAAGATAATGAAAGAAAAGGAAATGGAATTAAAAATAAAACAGAAAGTGTAAATTAAGAAAAAGGCAAAAGCATCTCCCACCCCCACACTTAGTCTAAACATTGTCCTCAATATTGCAAAGAGAGCAAAAATTGCAAAAATATATGATAGAGGACTTCCCTGAAGATATGTAGCTATGAACTGGATGGTGGCGAAGGCGGGTTGAATCCCATGTGAGCGAAGAATGCATTCTGATTTCTTTCCATCCTCGCGAGCCGACGCTCAATCCTATCAAACCGATCCTCATCACGTCCCGTGGCCGACCCCGTAGATGTGGATGCAGAAGCACGAAAGGGGATGATGGCCCTCTCAGGGTTTCTGGCGGTAGGAAACGTGCGAGTAACCCGAGGTGCAATGGGCCCTGGTTCATTGAATTTGTATGTGCTGCCATCCTTCCAAACCAACCCCATGATCTCCAAGCAATGCAAGTCCAATGGTTGCATCTCGCAAGAAACATGAAGATCATTATTAGTAGGATCAATCAAATTTTCATGAATAGCTAACTGAGTGATCAAAGATCCTAAAATTAAAGGACGCTTGTTAGTCAGCACATTAGCAAATTGTGAGGCCAGCCAGTAGCCAAGATTCACTTTGATTTTGTTCAACATGCACCACAAGAAATAAAATTCAGATTTTGACAATACGGCTGCCGAATCTTTCCTACCCGAAAACGTGAATGCAAGGAACCTATGTATGTACTTAAGGGCAGGATCACGAAGGAAAGAATCTTTGGATTTGCTTGGATGATAGAAATTAGAAGTGGACAGTGTTCTGTATAAAGCAATTGGTTCAAAATCATCCCTATAATCACATGCACTATTCAGGTATTCATCGGTTTCAGCATAATCCTTGTCAATAAAACCAAATGCTAAATTGAAATCAGTGATTGAAAGTTTGAAATCTTTTCCCATAAGTCTAAATTGAATCACCCTAGGGCTATGCAAAGTGAAATCATCGGGCTTTTTGAATTCAAACGTGGTGTAAAACTCCCTAACGAGTTCAATGTAGGCGGGATGTTGAATAGAAAAATAAGAACGCCAACCTATATTTTCAATAAGCTCAGACACATTCCTATCAATATGCAAAGATTCCATGGTATTCCGATCAATATATTTGCAAGGTATGATGTCTTTATCACTAATTATCCTATAACGTTGTTTGTCCTTTTTCTTAGTGAATTGCAGACACCCATTCAAATCCGAATCAGAGGGTGGAAGAATATGCAAACCTTTACCAATTCGAGCACGTTTGCGCGCAGGGGAGTTGGTCTCAGCAGGGGCGGCTTGCGGGTCTGCAGTGGGGGTAGGTCTCACAGCTTTCTTTGAGCTCCCACGGCTGGACTACGGTGTTTTGTTTCTGCCCATGATGCCCAATTCGTGGTTGGTTGCTGCAGTGTAAAATTGAAATAAGAATGTGGCGAGGGAAAATAGAAGGTGCTGCTGACCGGTGGTGATTGAGAGGGAATAGGACTCGGCGGTATAATAGGATAGAGAAAACCGAATCTAGCCAAAGGTAGCAAGCTAGGGCTCCGGCGATGTAGGGAGAAGGAGGGGAGCTGGTGGTAATTGTGGTGTGGTACAGAGGTGGAGGAGACCCTGCGGTTTCGAACTAAGGAGGAGAGCGACTGGTTGGTTGCGCTAGGCGACGGAATCACAGCGGGTGGAGGAGTCGAGAGAAAGAGGGTGCGCGGCGGCGGCCTGGTAAGGGGTGGGGAGGAAGAAGGTGCGCAGCGGCGTCGCGCAGAAGAGGGGCGAAGGGGATGTGGGAAGTGGGTATAGGTGAAGATATGAAAGGTGGATGAAGGAATGGGTTGCTGAACGGTGGCCGGTGATGGAGGTGAGAATCGTCGATGGTGGCTGAAGGGGAAAAAGGGGAAAGGCAGGAGAGCGGTGGTGATGATTGAAGAGAGAAGCAGGGGAGAGGCGGAAGAGTGAGTTTGATAGAGAGAGGCGGGGGAGATGATGGTTAGTCAGAATAGGGTTTTAAATTTTTTTTTTTTCTTGTTTAATCCGAGCTGCACATAGGTTAAGGCGTGGGCACGCCTTATTCCAAGTTGATAGAATTGACCCTGTAATCCGAGGTGCACTTTGGTTAAGGCGTGGGCACGCCTTATTCATGTTGATAGAATTGACCCTGTAATCCGAGGTGCACATTTGTTAAGGCGTGGGCACGCCTTATTTCATGTTTTTCTCCACTATTTGAACCATGTGCTTTCTTCATAGAGCGTGCCCACGTCCTAATGAAGATTCAAATCTGCCCAAAAATTAAAACAAGGTTAATTTCACTTCAAAAAATTACATGGATCATAAAATAAATAAATAAAAATGAACAAATAGATGAAAATGAATAAAGGAATAAAAATTGCTTGTTAAACTAAGGAAAAGAAATTCGGGTTGCCTCCCGGAAGCGCTTTTCTTTTACGTCTGTAGCTAGACGTTTCCATCGCTCAATTAGTGTAAGTTGGGCATTCTAAATCGAATTGATCAACATTACATACCGGAAAGCCTTCATAAAAGGGTTTTAAGCGATGTCCATTGACTTTAAAGATCTTACCCGTATCCATTCCTTGAATTTCAACTGCACCATGAGAATATACATTAGTAACAAGGAAAGGGCCTATCCACCTAGAACGCAACTTACCAGGAAACAATTTCAATTTAGAATGATAAAGTAAAACTTTCTGACCAATAGAAAATGTTTTCCTGGAAATCATCTGATCATGGAAAACTTTTGTCTTTTCCTTGTAGATCCTTGAGTTCTCATAGGCATCATTGCGGATCTCTTCCAACTCTTGCACTTGCAATTTTCTTTGCTCCCCCGACTCATCCATTCTCATATTGCACTGCTTAATGGCCCAGTATGCCCTGTGTTCTAATTCTACTGGAAGGTGACAAGGTTTACCAAATACCAAACGGTAAGGAGACATACCTATAGGAGTTTTGTAGGCCGTTCGGTAAGCCCAGAGTGCATCATCAAGCCGTAGACTCCAATCCTTTCTGTCTGGGTTTACAGTCTTTTCAAGTATGGATTTGATTTCCCTGTTGGATACTTCAGCCTGTCCATTAGTTTGCGGGTGGTATGCAGTAGAGACGCGGTGGGTAACATTGTATTTCTTCAATAAAGCCTCCATCACTCTATTGCAAAAGTGAGTCCCGCGATCACTAATGACGGCTTTAGGCGTCCCGAACCTAACAAAAATATGAGATTTGACAAAATCTACAACCACTTTAGCATCATCAGTTCGGGTGGCTTTAGCTTCCACCCACTTTGAAACATAATCCACAGCAAGAATTATGTAAACATTACTATAAGACGAAGGGAAAGGACCCATGAAATCAATACCCCACACATCAAATATTTCACAAACGAGAATAGGGGTGAGTGGCATTTGATCTCTACGTCCTATTGTTCCAATTTTCTGACATTGTTCACAAGATTTGCAAAACATGTATGAATCATGAAATAAAGTAGGCCAAAACAGTCCACACTCTAGTACTTTACGGGATGTTCGCTTAGGCCCAAAATGTCCCCCACAAGCATATGAATGACAAAATTTTAAAATCGAAGGGATTTCTTGTTGAGGGACACACCTACGAATAATTTGGTCAGAACAATGTTTCCACAAGTAAGGATCATCCCACACATAATATTTAGCATCACTCTTTATCCTATCTTTTTGAGCTCTAGACAAATCATGTGGTAACGTCCTAGTAACTAGATAATTAACAATATCAGCATACCAGGGGATTGCTTCTTTAATAGAAAATAGATGCTCATCTGGAAAATTATCCTTTAGAGGTGATGGCTCTTCACTTGTGGTTAATCTGCTTAAATGATCAGCAACCAAATTCTCTGTGCCCTTTTTATCCCGTATCTCTAAGTCAAACTCTTGTAGCAAGAGAATCCAATGAATCAGCCTAGGTTTCGCCTCCTTCTTTGAAAACAAGTACTTGAGAGCTGCATGATCAGAATAAACAATCACTTTAGTACCAAGTAAATATTGACGGAATTTTTCTAAAGCAAAAACAATAGCTAAAAGTTCTTTTTCCGTGGTTGAATAGTTGCTTTGTGCGTTATCAAGTGTTCTGGAAGCATAGTATATGGCATGATGAGCTCTTCCAACTTTTTGTCCCCGGAAACGGCGCCAAAAATTTGATGGGTGTCGAATCCAACAAATAATAATATTTTCTTACTCTCATAAAAATAAATTGCAATAGTGGTGAGCAAGGTCGAATCCACAGGGACTGATTAGATTTAATTCTTCGGGAAAATTTAAAAGCAATGAATTAAAAATAAAGGGGGATTTTGAATTTTTGAATGCGAAATCAAATTATAAATAACGAGTGCGAGATTAAAATGTTTGGAAATATCAAATTGAACAAATATCCAGCCCAAGGTATAATCTCAGTATTGATTCACGAAATTGATCATAGATGCAAAGATAAAATCCTTAAATCATTCTCTAAATTGGGTATGGTCATTGATACGATCTAACAACCTATCTCTCCTTACTTTATCGATAATCAAGAGACACTCGTTGATTATTTCCCTAATCAATAAACAACCCTAGATATGATCGTAGGATTTAATTTACCAATAGCGTTAATTTCTAGAGAGACGACCAATTATAACCAACAAATTCACACGCGTGATTTATTTAAGTTAGGTTATATATCTTCATAACATGAATAAAAAATCAGTCTATAATTAACTATGTTATTTGTCACTTATATTAGAAAACCTAAACAATTACGGATTTAGATTCCTAATTGACCAAGTATTATTTTGACAATTAAAACAACGTGCACTTTGAATTAATCAATCAAAACAACAACTTCATTCATAAGCAAAAGACATATAAATAGAAAACAATTAAAGAACAAATTAAATTTAATTAGATCTCACAATTCTTGGCGAATCAAACTTTGAATAACCTTGAACTGGAAAAATAAATTTAGCTATCCATAAACATTATAAATTAAAAACTAAAAGAAATAAAATTAAATAAAGATCAAACTCTCTCAAAAAATTCCAAACGTATGGCAGCCGCTTCTTTCCTTTTCTTTCCCCCAGCAATTCAATTGTTCTTCTCGCAGCAATGGTTCTTCTGCCAGCAATTGTTCTTGTTCTTCTGCCAGCAATTGTCCTCCAGCCTTTATATCTCAGCTCCCCCTTCTCTTAACCTCACGTCTACTTCCGACCTTTCATCTAGGTTAGGTTGGGCCCAAATAATAATTGAGTAATCCCAGCCCAAAACATGTGCCGCATTCTATGTTAAATAAAATTGCTGTTGTTGGAATTGTCTCCAAAGTGAATTGTAAAATAATGTCCACAAGTCTAGCCCATTAAATATTTGAGGTTGCTGTCTTTCAGAATTAATAAGGCGTGCCCACGCCTTGTTGTTTATCCTTCTCTGATTGGGTATTTTAGAGTTCCAAACTTCTTCCTTCTAATTTGTGATTTGAGTCCATTTTGATCTCAATTCTCCACCTAATCCACAAGTCACAAAATATGATTAATATCTACAATTTAAACATTTAAAATCAATGGAATAAGAGGAAACATCACAAATTAAATAGCAAATATGCACCCTATTATCTATGAACTGCCATGTATGTTTGTGGAGGATCTCCTTCAGATTTTACTAAACGATCTAGAATTCCAATTCTAAGTGGTCTGGTATGATCGCTATTAGGCTTAGTGAACATATTACAATCTAGTACCTCTCGACATGACATAAATCTACAATTGCAAGACTAGGAAGTGTTTTCACACACTGCACTCTCTTCTTCATCATATTGTGGACATGGTTCTCAAGCATGGTTCATCTTTTCCATCTCTCGTTGCATGTAATCTAGTCATTGTTTAACAATCTCCATGTTAGTGTCGAGGCAAGATCTAGAGGTCCATTCCTCCTGTACCTTTTCAGTATGATGTGATAGATTCACATTATGACTTTGATTTCTGTGAATATTGCTAACTCATATGCTTAGATAATGCTAAAGTGATTACTTTATATGGTATGTTAGACTATAGAGGTAACCACAAGTGTAGAGCCCTCCTTCTAGTCCCCAAACTGTTGACGTTAGAAATTAGCTTGGTTTTAGGTTAACAATGGAAATGACGTGACAATCAGTTCTAAAACAAGAGAGTCTTTGTAACTATTATTAATTTCCAATAATTTGTATTTACATCCCCTATTTATGATGGTCGAGTTGGAGATATAATAATGATAATCTGCAAACACAAATAACAACTTGATAGGACCGAACGAAATTTGACCATGTTTCTAATGTACAGTTGTCATTAAAAATGTGTAATGGCGGACAACTATATGCCATCGCACATAACCAAGGGGGACAAGGATAACCCAAGACTGAGCTGGGAGGAGTGTGGTGCAAGTTACAGTACTTTAGATTGTCCCATTCTGTCAAATCCACTAGAACAGTCAGATTTTATCCAAGGGGGATAACGTCAACAAAATAGCCATACTCCAAGTCTTATAATTCGAGCTGGTGAAATTAGCTAAACTTCTCCTAGAGCAATAACCAAAATAATCATCACGAGTCTCCCCCCTAGTTTTCAACAATAAGAGAAGAGAATTTCTCTAGATATATTGGGTAAATTTATGCAAAAGACTAAAAAATTCATGGAAAAGATTGATCAATATATGTGCAAAACAGATTAGTTTATGAGGACAATAGAGATTACCCTTCAAAATTAGCAGACCTCAATAAGAAATATGGAGACAGGTGTTTACACATGGCACATGTTTTAGCAGGTAGAGCACTAGGTACATTGCCAAGTAAAATAGAGTTGAATCCTAAGGAAAAGGTATTAGCTATCAAAACTATAGAGGAAGATATGGACATGCAGCATGGAATCAAATTTTCTCCACGTGACAGAATATATATACCTCCTACTCCTTGTCTCTAAAGGCTTCGAAAGTTTATCCAGGAAGAGAGGATCAACACAATTACAACGCGAAATGAGGTTCAACTACCTAAATCATGTCAAAAGACCAACTGCCAACAAAGATCAAGAAGCTGATTATGAAGAAGAACAATTATTGACACCTGAAACAACGGCAGAGACGGGTAAGGAGAAATCACCAGTTAAGTCTTATGAGCACCTTATGGTGCTAATCGTAAGTGTACAGAACGCATAAGTAATAAAGTCGATTGTGAGTCCAGATATCTACTCACAGAGATTGTGTAAATTGTATTTTAAATTACACTCCTTAACCAAAAATAAAGGAGCTTTGATTTGAGAATTTTTGTTGAAAACTAAATTAACGATTAAACTAAAAAGAACAAAAAGATTTGATTTAAAACTATAAGAAAACAAACGCGTTAGAATTATGAATCCATTTTAACTCCATCATCCATATTTTTACCAGATCATTTAAATACAATTCAAGGTTTTGAAAATCCATGTTCCTAAAGTTATTTAAGTCTTCTTTCGTGCGATGCATAAAAACCTTTTTTAACATGCAAATTGACTATATTTCTATGAAAATTAAAACATATAGAAAATCATGATCATTTGGTGAACACTTTTTAGGATTACACAAAGCATATGGGTATATTTTTATCCCGTATGGAACCTTATGGAAATTAATACTGGTCTAATAAATTCCTACTCTTTCGAACATAGAAAAATATCCCGAAGTTATACAACTAGTGATCAATTAATTGTATGAATAAACAAACACATATCAACTGCATCAAACTCATAAATTATAAAAAATAAATGATAGATCTAAATATGGAGTCAAATAGCTAAAATTTCATCAAAATCCTAACACTAAAAAGTTAGCCTAAAAACATGATTAAAAATAATTTACAAGAAGAATGAAAAGATATCACCCTATTCACGTTCTTGATCTTTGATAGTCAATCTTGGATTTGGGCATGGATTCCTCAATAATTGGACAGTGTTTTGGCATGAATTCAACAAGTTGGGAACCCCCCGAAAGCATGCCTCAAGTCAGGTATATATAGTTTTTATTGAAACCTAGGTCAAATGGAGAGAAAATACGTTGAAAATCGAGAAAAAACCTAGTTGCGCGGCCAGAAATTGACCGCGTTGTTATAACTCATGCAATCGCACGGTGATGTGAAATTACGTTTTGCCTATTAAAGTGTCTGGCACCTTTAGTGTGTGCAACCACACAGTTCAACTCTGAGTGCAATTTCCATCTTTAGAAATCCTTTAAGTTGGTCCTCATCCTTTTATTGCACCCTAGGTCCTTCGTCTTCTGATTGGATCAATTCAGTCTCTGAACTTCTGATTTCTCCTAATTTGATTATTTCTTCAACTTTTCTTCCAATTTGGCCCTTAATTAACCTCATCAACAATTCAGAATTGTACTCTTCAACTCTTCAGTTGTACAATTCAGCTCTTTTATCATCCAATTGACTTGTTTTTGGCTTTAATTCCTTTGTTTTCTCGATCTTGGACTATTTTTGAAATACAAACCAATAATAACAAAATGAATAGAAAATATTCTCAAACGGACCTATAAAATCCTACTTTTAGGATAGAAATAAGTGTATAAAATACACTTATCAACACCCCCAAACTAGAACTATTGTTCGTCCATGAACAAAATAAAAATAAAATATAAGCAAAAATTGCAAATAATAAATATTTTTGTTTTGTCAACTTATTTATCATGAGTTTCAATAAATCGGATTAACATTTCACCTTAGAAAAGAAAGATGAACAACATAAAAACATTTTCATTTATCCCATGCTCGACTTTATCGTGTGTGTGAATATCCAGAAATAAAATGCAAACTCATGTAGCAATATACTTAATACCGTGTGACTAATCATGCAAAAATAAGCCCGAATTCCATGTGGTCAATCAATGATTTTCTTATGAATTTCCTTACAACTCTCATGGATAATCATAGTCTTACTACTTTTCTCTAATATCCCGAGGTCTTTGCTATTTTACGGGATTTCTAACATTCATATATTGCATTTTTTTAACACAAGGCAATCAGAATTTAAGAAGTATGTACAACATATCAAAGGTAGTCAGTTCCCAATCTCACACTCTAGTATTAGGAATCTCAAGCAATTAGGCTTATACCATGCACTTTATCCCATTTTTCTCTTTTATTTTGACGACTTTTTCTTTTTATGTCCTTGTCTTTTACTATCTTTGTGCAATACTTTTCTCATTTGCTTTCTAAGATACTCATGTATAAAGTTTTAGGTCGGTGACTCCCAAGCTAGATGACTTTAGGGGCACCAAATTCAAAGAGTCCTTAAAGACTTAATAACCCGAGTCACCAATGTGACAAAGGAAAGTTAAAGATTTTTTTTTGCGTCTTATGTGTAAGTCCTCTATCCCTTAAGCTTTCTAATTGACCCATGTAAGGAGCTTTGGGGGATAACTCCTAATTCAATTGAATTTAGGGTACCAAGTTTTGAAGACCCTTAAAAGCTTACTTGCTTGAGTCAAAAAAAGCTACGAAAAGAGGAATAAGACTATTCATTTTAACACTAGTGCTAGCTTATACCCATTGACTAAAATTCTTTCAACCAAAGGCAAAAATCATGAACTTCAGACCCTCAACCCATTATAGCATACTTGATCTAACCTTTCAACCCCCAAACAGCTTCCTGAGCGGTTTGGTTTTAAATTTCAGGTCGGGACCTAAAATCTTAAGGTTTGGGATTTTGCAGTCTCATATGTTCAAATTGCATAAGTTTACCGCACATATATTAGGCATCTCCCTAAAAAGTAATTATTTGACTTAGGCTATGTGCTCAAGTTTAATAAAGTCTCACATGGATGATGTTAAGAAAAAACAAGTTCACATGTTGCCCAATTTTCTAACTAAAGCACAAAAGTTAATCCAAGATTTTGTCATAAGCAATAAATAAGTCAACAAAATTTTTCAAAAATTCAAATTTTTATGGATTTTTCTATCCCAAATCGAATGAATGTATTTACATGAATGAGATTCCCACCCCCAAACTAGAAATATGCATTGTCCTCAATGTATGTCAAATATAATAATCAAATAAACTCAAAATAACAAAAAGGATCAAGCACTTCCCAAGTTTGGAGAGGTGGTGTCACCATGTTGAAGCTTTGATTTCAATGTGTCTTGGATGATTCAACCTCTTTCTTGCTTTTCTATGTTTGGCTCAAAGGGTCCCATGATGATAAGTTCCTTGTAAATAAGAAATAATCAACATTTGAAGCATAAATATCACATAGAAACTGAAACAAATCATTACAACACTCCCAAACTAGGATATATCAAAATATTGAATTTTTAAACATGGTTGACCATTGATATTCAACCCTTAACATCGCCTCGAAAATGAAAATTTCTGAGACATGTCTCGAGCATATGAAATAATATAACTTGTTCTACATCATGTTAAAAATTCAGAACAAATGGAGTTCATTTGGGTCATGGAAAGGTGTGGTGAAGTAGTGCAATGAAACTGAAATTAGGTGTTGTGGATGCAATGTGCCTACAGTGACCTTGCAAATAGGTGCAATAATGTTTATTTTGAGTTTTGTGCCTTAAATCAGTGTAACCTATGAATGAATGATGTACGTACGATGTAAAAACATGAGTTGAAGGTTATCATCCAAAAATATTTGCAAAAACTTAAAAAAATCTCGCCTTGGCATTTTGTCGAAAACGTGGTGTGCATTTGAAGAAATCAATGTAAAAAATATATTTGAATACATGGAACAAGCCAAAAATTTCACCTAAATAATTACAATCCAGTAATCCAAAGTCTATCCTAATCCCAATTCCAACCAATTTAGGGATGACAAAAATACCCATGAACTTGAAACCCGTTGGGTACCATACATAAATGGGTGGAAATTATTTAACTAAATGGGTTTGTGTGTAGGGTATGAGCGTAGATTTAGAAACCTGACGTGGGTATAGGTCTGGTATGGGTATTGTAGAAAAATCCATACCGGACCCATATACCAATTAATTTATAAAAAAAAAATTATTGTATTTTTTTATTTTTTTTTAAAAAATTATTAGAATATTACATGTAAAGTTCATGAAAAACTTACAATTAGATATTTATATCATTATCAATCAAGTAATATATATAAACATATTATCACTTTAGGCTGCCACCAATGCCAAAATAAATAAATTATTAAAATTAAAATACATAATGAGTTTTATATAGTATAAAAGTATACCTGCACCCTAGCCGCACCCGACCAGCCACTCTTAAATATGTATATAGGTAGGGTATGCATATTATAAATCTCTAGTGGGTAGGGTATGGATTTTCCAAACGCTACCAATACCCTACCCATTTCCATCTCTAAACCAATTCATGATATGAAATTTCATAAAAAAATGAACTCAAATATCATGCATAATTTCATAAAATTGTGAAAAGCTCATACCTTTGGAATGATTGTGAAGTGATACAAGCCATGAATTTGAGTCAATTTAACGTGTAAACATTTGAGAATGAGTGGGGATTCAATGACGAGCAATTTGGGAGTGAGAAAACCGGTTTGAAACTATGAAATTCGAGTTGTATAAAATTTTCCGAATTGCCCCAGATTTTGACCATGCGATCGCATGGTTAAAAGTTGCGCGATTGCGCGGTAATAACCTTTATCATCTGTTACGTTTAAATACACTCGTACTATCGCAAGGTAATAATACCATGCAGTCGCATGGTGTATTTCGACAGTGACCAAAAAGTCATTTTTTTGAGTTTCAAAATCCGTTTTCAACCCCTAAATGCCTTCTATTACATACAACCAACCCCCAAACTGTGTGATGATGTCCTAGACTAATGCATGATGTTAAAGAAGATGATGATATACGATAAAACAAACAAGAAATTAATGAAAACTAAAACTACTTCAAATGCTCAAACATGCAAAATAGAATATTAGAACTACTAAAAGCACATGATATATCAATGCATGCATTCTAAATATACTAATGCTTCAAAAAAAATGTCAAGTAAGGAAAAAGTTCAAAATCAATAAATAAAGCAGATAACTAAGTGTGTTTGAGAAATTGGGTTGCCTCACAACCCGCGCTTATTTTATAGTCTAGAGCTAGACTTTATAGCAAAACCTATCAAGGTGACGTGAAACAAGGTGATGAGGCCTTATCATTGGCTTTGACCATGTGCCCAAAGATCACCTTATCCCCTTGGTGAAGTGGTTCTACCTCTATTTTGGAGCAGTTTTCGAGAAGTGGATTTTTATTCTCTGTCTGGAGCATGTTGAATGTGACATGCTCATTTTCTACTCTAAACTTTACCTTCCCTTCTTCCACATCTATCAAGGCTCTTCCAGTAGCCAGGAAAGTTCGACCCATAATAATGGCATCTTGTTATCCTCTTCTTTGTTCAAAATTACAAAGTCAGCTGGAAAATGAACTTGTCCACTTTTACCGGCACATCTTCAACAATCCCATATGGATGTTGGATAGATCGATCAGCTAGCTGCAAGATGAGTGATGTAGGTTTGGGGTCTCCTAATCCTAGTTTCTTGTAGACAGATAAGGGTATTAAGTTAATACTTGCACCAAGATCACATAATATTTTGTTAAATTTTAAATCTCCTATGATGCAAGGTATTGAAAAATTCCCTGGATCTTTGAGTTTAGAAGGAAATTTCTTTAGTAAGATTGCACTACACTCCTCAGTCAATGACACTGTCTCGAACTCCTCAAGCTTTCTTTTTTTTAGAAATCGTGTCTTTCAAGAATTTAGAGTAGCTTGGAATCTGCCTTATTGCATCGATGAAGGGAATATTGATATGCAGTTTTCTGAGCATCTCTAGGAATTTATTGAACTGCTAGTCATCTTTAACCTTCTTCAATCTCTGCGGGAATGGGATAAGGGAATCATGAGACTTAATTATCAATTTCACCTCATGCCCCTCTTTCTTTTCATCAGATGGCTTTTAAGGTACCTCAACATGCTTCTCCTTCTTTTCAACTGGCTTTTAACATGAACCTCAGATAATTGAACTGCACTGCACGTAGTAATTACATTTACCCCTTGTTTCTCATTCCATCCCTTTAGTCTTTGAGGAAAATGAATAGAAAGCTCATAAATTCTATCACATGGGGTGAAAGTCCTTACTAGCATAAAATCTACCTTTTTTTGTATAGTTTCGATGTCCATCACCTGCTCTTTCAGATTAACATTGGTGTTACCGGGCAGTGTGCCTGGAGCTTTGTTTGTTAAGACCTGTGATAAGTGTTCTTTTAGCACTTAATTATGTTGCGTGTTACCCGTTTTGTTGGTGGTTTGATCCTAAAGAAGTGTTGTTTAATACATTTTGTGTTTTATGTTGTATATGATCATAAAGGAAGAGAAAAGAGGGAAAAAGGACCAAAATGCACTCAAAACGGAAGTTCAGGACCTGGGGTGCAAATATACTTACGGCCGTAAACATTGGAGTTACGGTCGTAACTCAATATTTAGAGAAAGTCAAAAAACGGGCAGAAAGTCACTTACGGCCATAACCATCAATGTTACGGTCGTAACTTCGAAATGCAAAAATTCTCTAGAAAGCCACTTACGGCCGTAACAAGTAAAGTTACGGCCGTAACTTATACGTGGCCAGAATTTTATGCTGAGTTCATGGGCTATTTTTGGTGGGTTGCATGGGCAACCCTAGGGCAAGCTTTGCCGGCTATAAAAAGAGAGTTTTACCACATAACTGTGGTTGGATTTGATTGATTAAAAGCGGCTATTTTCTTGAGACTTGAAGCAAGACAAATCCGGAGAAGAAGATGAAGAAGAAGCAAAATTCTGGGCTTTTCTCCATGACTATGCTCGGCTAAGCTTCCGTACCTAGGTCGAAGGGGAAGTTGTATTTCATATCAATTTGTTTATTGCTTTTCCAAACTAATAACGTAGATTCAATTTCCTGACTTTGATTGTTGGATTTCTTATGAAAAATTAATTGATTCAATGCAATTTGTTATTTGATTTAGGCCTTATCTTATAATTTGTTGTATTGAGATTTGCTATATTGAATGATTGGATTCGTAATTGTCTTGTTGTTCAATTCATAGTAGCAATTGGGAATTTGGTATTTCCATAGAAAACCCAACTTAGGTTAATCGTCATGAGCTTGTGTGATTGATAATCTAATTCGCCCTAATTCTTCTCGGAATCATTTAGTTGTTGCATTAAATCTAAAGAGCTTGTTTTAGGTTGTCCAATAGCTACATATTCGATTAGAGAGCTTATTCTAGTTGAGTACAATTAAGGAAGAATTGGAATAGTTAGAGCCTATTAACTATTTACGAGTGATAAATCAAAAAGGGAAATTGGACACGCGTTACTTGGGAAAGTGTAAACATTGTGATAGAATACAACTGAACCGGAGAACTAGCACTCGTCAACATTTGATATTTATTCCAACCATTTTAATTGCTTTATTTTATTAGTTAAATCATTTACAAACAACTCAAAACAAAACCCCCCTTTACGATTCTAATTGACATGACACTAAGTTAGTTCCCGTTCCTTGTGGGATCGACCCTTGCTTCCATTGCTACATTCTTAGTAATAGTGGACGAGGAATTTATTTATTATTTTGGTGCATCGCGACACGCATCAACCTGAGCTATCTGTCCAACTTGGGTCTCCAAGTTTCTGATTGAGGCCTGATGGTCTTGTAATGTAGTTTCAGTCATTCTTATAAATTGGTCAGTTTTATCCATAAACTTATCAGTCTTGCTCATGTACTGCTCAGTCCTCTCCATTAATTTCATGACCATATCCTCTCTTCTATCTGATGTAGAGGTGCGTGCTGGCTTGTGCCTTTTTTATTATCCCTCCATGAGAAGTTAGGGTGATTTCGTCAACCTGGATTATATTTGTTAGAATATGGATTATGTTGGCGGTATCCCCCTTGCACAAAGTCCACTTGCTCAACTTGATTTTCCAAAATTAGACAATCTGATATACTGTGATTAGCCCTGAATTCCTCGCATCAAGTTACTACACTTTTCACTGAATGGTTGGTTTGTATGAAATTCACTAACAAGTCTATTTTAGCAGACAATGCTGAAACACTATCCACTTCATAAACTCCTATTGGTTTCTTTTAGATTGTTCTCTTAGATGCCCAAATTTGTGTTGATATTGGTTATTCTCTAAAATAATTCAAGTGCTCCATCAATAGTTTGGGTAGTTATTGAACCATTAGATGAAGAGCCAACGAGACTCTTCTATTAAGGGAGCAAGCTAGAGTAAAAGTATCTCACCTGATCATTTTTAGGAATTCCATGTTGAGGGCATTTCCTAAGCAAGTTGTAAAACCCGTTCCATGCTTCATCAAATGATTCAGATTCTCGTGTCTGAGCTTAGAAACTTTGACTGGGGGCATGAGTTCCGTACAAAATTTCTGGGCCTACTCATTCCAAGTTGTGATACTTGCAAGAGGACGAGAATCTAACCAATCTATTGCCCTATCTCTTAAAGTGTATGGAAACAACCTGAACCTTGGGCGTCATCTGACACTCCCTGATATTTAAAGTGTTCACACATGTCCAAAAATTTAGACACGTGCATGTGGATTTTCATCAAGTTTTCCTTAGAATTGTTGTCCATTTTGAAACACATTTATCACATTGGTCTTTAACTGGAAGTTTGCAAGACCAAAGGATGGGTAAACTATGCTTGATTAGTTTTGGACAATTTGTGGGGGGTCATAAATCACCTACAAGTCTAATTCCCTCATCGACCGGCTCAACACAATGTAAAGCCCTATTATCGTCTGCCATTTGTTCCTGCTTTTGATTTTTGATTTTATCTAGTTCTTTTGCTTCTCTTAATTTATGGTGTAAAGTACATTCAATTTCTGGGTCGATCTCTACAAGATCTTCGTATTTCGAACGTATCATACACAACTATGAGAAAGACAAATAAACTAGTGACTAAACTAAAACTAAAAGTTACTAAAATAAAATAAAAACAAAAATAAAGCGTTAAAAAGTCTGAATTAGTGATAGTAATCTAAAAATAAATTTAAACTACAATCCCCAACAATGGCGCTAAAAACTAACTGCTAAACTACAAGTGTATGAATCACACAAGTATAAAGTGGATTGTGAGTCCAGATATTATACCCACAGGGATTGTGTAAATTGTATTTCCTTAACAGGAAATAAAGAAGCTTTGATTTGAGAATTTTTGTTGAAAACTAAATTAAAGATTAAACTAAAACGAATGAAAAGATTTGATTTAAAACTATCATAAAATAAACACGTTAGAATTATGAATCCATTTTAACTCCATCATCTATATTTTGACCAGGTCATTTAAATACAATTCACAGGTTTTGAAAATTCATGTTCCTAATGTTTAAGTTCTCTTTCGAGCGATACATAAAAACCTTTTCCTACATGCAAATTGACTATATTTCTATGACAATTAAAACATATAGAAAAGCATGATTGTTTGGTGAACACTTTTTAGGATTACACAAAGCATAGGGGTATATTTCTATCCCCATCGAACCTTGTGACAATTAATACTGGTCTAATAAATTCCTACTCTTTCGAACATAGAAAAATATCACAACGTCATACAACTAGTGATCAATTAATTGCAAAAAAATACAAACACATATCATTTGTATCAAACCCATAAATTATATAAAATAAACGATAGATCAAAACATGGAGTCAAATAGATAAAATTTCATCACATTCCTAACACTAAAAACTTAGCCTAAAACATGATTAAAAATAATTCACAAGAAGAATGAAAAGATATCACCCTATTCATGTTCTTGATCTTTGATAGTCAACCTTGGATTTGGCTTCGCATGGATTTGTCAATAATTGGACAACGTTTTGGCATGAATTTGGGAACCCCCAAAAAGGTGTCTCAAGTCAGGCATATATAGTTTTTATCGAAACCTAGGTCAAAAGGAGAGAAAGTCCGTTGAAAATCAAGAAAAATCCTAGTTGTGCGATCCAGAACCCCCCATGACTACGCGGTTATAACTCATGCAATCGTGCGGTGATGTGAAATTACGTTCTGACTATTAAAGTGTCAAGCATGCGAACGCACGCCTTTAGTGTGTGCAACCCCGTGGTTCAATGTCTGAGTGCAATTTCCATCTTTTGAATTCCTTTAAGTTGGTCCTCATCCTTTTATTGCACCCCAGGTCCTTCATCTTCTGATTGGAGCAATTTAGTATCGGAACTTCAGATTTCTCCCAATTTGATTATTTCTTCGAATTTTCTTCCAATTTGGCCCTTGATTAACCTCATCAACTCTTCAGTTGTATAATTCAACTCTTTTATCATCCAATTGACTTATTTTTTGCTTCAATTCCTTTGTTTTCTCGATCTTGAACTATTTCTGAAATATAAACCAATAATAACAAAATGAGTAGCAAATATTCTTAAACGAACATATAAATCCCTACTTTTAGGATAGAAATAAGTGTATAAAATACACTTATGACCCTATTCATTTCCCTCAAAGACTGCAGAAAATAAGGTGGATCAATAGTTCAATAAAACCTCATACACGCGCAGAAAGTTGCATATCAATATATCATTCATCGATGCAATAAGACAAATCCCAAGCTACGCAAGATTCTTGAAAGATGTGATATCTAAAAAAGGAGGCTTAGGAAATTCAAAATGAGTGCGGTGCTATATTGTAAAACAAGCTATCACTTAGACTCAAAGATTCAGGGAGTTTATCTATCTCTTGCACTATCGGTAAATTAGGGTTTAAAAAAGTTTTAAATGATCTTGGTGTAAGTATCAATTTAATTTCTCTCTCTTTATAGAAAAATTGGATTAGGTGATCTCAAACCCACTACGCTCTCACTGTAACTAGCTGATCATTTGATCTTACATCCATTTGGAATCATCGAAGATGTCATGGTGAAAGTAGATGAATGTATTTTCCCAACTGATTTTGTGATTTTGGACATGGAAGAAGATAACCAGACGCCACTAATAATTGGATCAAACTTTTCTCGACATTGGAAAAGTCCTGATTGATGTAGAAAATGGAGAGGTGAAATTTAGAGTGTATGACTAGCATGTAAATTTTAGCATGAATACCAGAAAAATCAAAATTCCCTGGCTGAAAGTTGCTTCAAAATATAATAGGTGTCACATAACATAGATCAAAAAATAGAGCACAAGTTGAAATCAAGGAAAGAATGTAGAGATAAAAAAGATGGCCATGGTTGTTTGAAAGAAGAAATAGGTTTTAGAGTTGGAAAGTGTAAGTAGTGCAAAGCCTCAACGACTTGTTTCTAGCCACCTTAACACAAAAAGTCAAGCTCTAGATTATAAACCATGACATAATTTTTGAGCTTAAAAAATTCCTACTCTCGACCTTTTTCCTATATGACAGACATTCTTAATATTTCACCTAGATTTCAATACTCAAAACAATTTGAAAAACTTTTCTTTTACTAGTTATAAGAACCTTTTTCAAAAATGCATACTTCATTAGAAATTTTTTCTAAAAATTTAGGAGATTAAAATTATTCTTGGTGTGAATTTGTTGCAAATATTTATACCTTACATGTTTTCACTAATGCCTATTTTGAACTCTTATAGGAAATCTAGTTCTAGAAATCAATGGTCGTCTTCAACTTCAAATCATAACTCCAGAGGAGTACACTGTTCTTTTTGTGCTTTATTATCTAGTTTAATCTTTTGTCAAATTAAGGGCAATGTATTATTCTAGTTTGGGGTGAGTCGATATCCCATCTAGTTGGCTTTATCAGTTCATTCACTATTTAATAATGCATTCACCCAATTTTTATAATTAATATTTATAATTAATATATATATATATATATATATATATATATATATATATATATTGTTTTCTACCTATGATGATATTTTGTTTAGATTATTTTTTTTTCTTTAGGTAGAAAACCATATAACATTGAACTTGAGTTTTTATTACTTTTCTTATCCATGTAAGACCTATAAAATTATGCACACACACACACACACACACACACACACACACACACACACACACATATATATATATATATATATATATATATATATATATATATATATATATATATATATATATATATATTTTTTTTTTTTTTTTTTTTTTTTTGTTTGCTACCTATGATGATATTTTGTTTAGATTAATTTTTTTTCTTTAGGTAGAAAACCATATAACATTGAACTTGAGTTTTTATTACTTTTCTTATCCATGTAAGACCTATAAAATTATGCACATAATAGGTATTGAATTATTACTTGTGTAGGAGTACACTTTGGATGTGTATGGCTATTTCATTATGTCTTCCAACCTATGATTGTCCATATGATTCCCAACCTTAAATTTTAAGAAATCTTAACCTTTTACAAGAAATCAACTCGCTCGAGAGCAGTTTGAGGGTGGAAAGATTAATAAAAGTAGCCATAAACATGGAAGGTATGAAGTTCCCGAATTATACCCTTTTGTTGAAAGGGTCTTAGTCAATGTGTATAAGTAAGTATTGGCCACAAAAATAGTCTTATTCTTATCCTCGTAATCTTGGTGACTCAAGCAATTGAGCTTTTAAGAAATTTTGAAGCCTAATACCCTAAATTAATCTAAGTTGAGATTTATCAACCCAAAGCAGATTAAAGGGGTCATTTAGAAAGATTAATGGAGAGAGGGCTTACACATAAAACAAAATAGGGACTTTTACTTTTCCTTGTAGCTTTTATGACTCGAGTAAATAAGTCTTTAAGATTTCTCAGGATCTGGTGCCCTAAAGTCACATGACTTGGGAGTCATTGGCTTAAAACTCGCTACAAGGATCACTTAGAAAGCTTAATGAGAAAATTTCTGCACAAAAGATGATAAAAAAATGCTTGGTATAAACTTTGAGGCTAGAATTTTGGAGATAGAGGGTGTAAAGTTGGGAACTAATTACCATCGATCTTTTATGTAAAATTGTAACTCTGACGGCCTTGTGTGGAAAAATGCAATATACTGATATTTAGAAACCACGTAATAAGAGGGAACTTTGGGACTTGAGAGAAAAGCATGAGAATGTGATCATACATGAGATATGCAAGAAAAAAGAAAAGAAAACATTGTTTGATCACATGGAATCCTAGTCTTATACATCACAAAACAATACTATGTTGAGTATATTTTTATATTAGTATGCATTTGGTATTGACTATTCACACACAGACATGAAAAGTCAAGGATTGGATAAGTAAGAAATTTTATACTGTCATTTGGAATTCTCTTCTAAAGTACATTTTTTTATTCGAACCAGAGGCATAAAATAAGCAAGTCAAAGTTGTGTCAATTATGTTGTTGAGTTTTATTTTAAAATCATATTTCGATTTTATTTTGTTCAAGGACGAAAAAAATATTCTAGTTTAGAGGTGTTTGATAAGTGCGTTTCATGCACTTATTTAGATACTAAAATAAGGAGATTAAAATATCATTTTAGAATAAATTATACTTAATTTGTGTTTATTTTAAAAGTTATCCCAAAAGTTGAGAGAATGGACCAATCGAGGCAAATAAAGGACCAATTGAAGGGCATTTGGACTCAGTTGTGCAAGATAGACGTAGACAAGGAGAATCGTGAATCAAATTAGAGCTAAATTATAGAAAGTCGGAACTTCAAGGGTCATCCAATGTATGTTCGACATGTCACAATATTACTTTAAAATGTCAATTAAAAATGTCTCTCTAGAAGTATTCTTAATATTTAGTTACTCCAAATTATTTTAATGTATCCATCGTCTTTACTTATAATTTTAATTTAAGTATGCGCACATGCCACTCGTGTGCTACCATAATTGGTAAAACATGAGAAGTGAAATGCGATTTTGTTAATGGGATGGTTTTGATCTAATTTTGACACGTGTCTACTGGTTTGCCTTTGGATCTAGTTTTTTGATTGTTCTGAAACCCTATTTTGGGTTTGAAACATCATTTTGGCTTCAGAAGTGTTTAAAAGTAGAGTTAAAATGAGTGTTAGGCAACCATTGGATCCACGAGTTATAGGCCTCTCTTTGGCCCAAAAAAAAATTTTTTTTTAAACAACAATTTTTCAAAATATTTTTTAATCACAAATATTTTCTCTCTCCATTTTTCAACCACATATTTTAGCTCGAAAATATATAAAAAAAAAAAACATGTTTTTAAACACAAAACTTTTAACAAATAAAGATGTTTCCATTCAACTTATATTTTTATCACACTTTAGCTTGTGTTCAGCAACTGTTATAACAGCTAATGATTGGTGTTATTTGTATTTTCTTAGTAAGATGTGTGGTTTAAAATTGAAGAGAGAAAAAATGTGTGACTAAAAAGTGGTGTTAGAAATTGTGTTGATTATAACACAAATTTAACGAGCATACACTTAGTCATTTGGGGCCTGTTCGGTTGCAATTTAATTTGCCATCATTACAAAAATTTAAATTACACAATTTTTCATACCACTTTTTAACCATTCGCATTTTCTCTCTCCATTTTTTAACCCTTCATCTTACCTAGAAAACACAAATAAATCAACAAATAATTTCAATTCCTTGATTTGACACAAAACATTCCAAATTAAATCTAAAAGAACACAACCTTGCACTTCATTTGGCTTTCGAGTTGAGAGAAAAAAACTTCAAAAGTTTTCTTTAACTTGAAAATCTCATTCTAGATTTTCTTCTTCTATGCTCTTTCTGATGTTTTAATTCTTTGTGAGATCAAACTATTACATTTCTTTGTTGTTGAAATTAGTGAGATTAAAGGAGTGGTGTCATTGTTCTTGTTCTTGATGAACAGTAATTTTATAGGCAAAATTGTGCTTAAAAGATAAGTATGTTGCTTGATCGTTTTGTAATTTGAACATTTATATCTTGGCTGCCGTTTTGGCGGTTATTAATGCAAATCAAGCTTTATCCACATATTGAGATGCTCAATAGGGAAATAAGTTATTAGAATCGGTCATCGAACCTTTGAGACTCCAATCGAAAAGTTTTTCTGTTTTTTCTATAATTTTTTAAATTACTTTTTATTCATTGTGTTTTTGTATGCTTTAATAACAATCTTGTTTCTTTTTGGGCATAACTGTGGTATCAGAGCCTAGATCAATGGATCATGATAGCAATATTACAAAAAAATTGTAGATTCAAAATTGGATCTTTAAAATTTGGGAACTTGTTTGAACAAAAACTTAAAGAAATTGAGTTTTATAACATTCGCGTGATGAGATTTCTTTGTTTAAGATTTTTACTTTATACTTCTTATTCCTTGTATTGTTTTCTTTGATTTTCTACACACTCAAATCCCTTGTCTCAAGGCTCACACGAGGCCTTGGGAATCTGGGATGAATTCAGTATATGCTTAAGAGAATTAAGAGAATCTTGAAGAAGAGAACTTTGGAACACAAACTTTGATCTCTCTTGTTTTGAATTCATTTTTTTACCTCTGCATACCATGGTTTTGAAGGAAATTACGAAACATCACGATGGACTTTTTTTTTTTGAAAAGTCAATAATTTCGACGAGTCAAATATTCTCGCTAGTCAGTTTTGACTTTTTTTAAAAAATGAATCAATGAAATGTTGACATGTTGCCATTTATAAACAACCATTTATAAATAAATTTCCAAACAAAGCTTAAGTTTTATATATAATAAATCTCTAACAAAGTGCAATCTGTGTATTATTACTGATTAAAACTAGGGATGCCAAAATTACTCGACTTGATCCAAACCTGATAAATATCAGGCCCAAATTAAAATATTTCTACCCTGCGGATCAACGGGGCAAATTTGGTTCAATGGAGACCTTCCTTGCTCTGTCCTGTAGAGAACAAAGAAAAAATAAAATGAAAGAAATCTCGCAACCTTAAAATAAATCCAAAATCTCGCAATCTCATTTTGAACAAATCTCCTTACTCTGTCCTGTAGAGAATAAAGAAAAAACAAAATGAAAGAAAACTGACCCAGAAAGAAATCGCCCAACCTTAAAATAAATCCCAAATCTGGCAATCTCATTTTGAACTAATCTCATTACCTTCTCGGATCATGCTATTTGAACATAGGGGGTGTCACACCGACTGCCACACCCCTCACATCGGGTGACGTTCTACGTTCAAATAGAGCTTTTCTTACCTTCCCTTGCCATTAACATCTCCATCTCTCTCTCTCTCTCTCTCTCTCTCTCTCTCTCTCTCTCTCTCTCTCTCTCTCTCCCTCCCTCTCCAGTATATCCGTCGTTTCATTCTTCAATCACTCAACCCTAAAATCTCACTCTCCACAGGCTACCGCACAACAAGCTTAGTTCACCTCATCATCACATCATTCCTTTTCTTTTCCAATAAAACTATTTGTTCTTTGATCTCAAATTCTCTGTTTGCGATTTCACCCATTCGTATGTAGTTGCAGAAACATCTTCAGTTCCTCTAGCTGGTATCTTGGTGATCACACACTCAGCCTCAATCTTCTTTGACTCGTCAACGACACAACCTCCGCATATAACAGTTTATGAAAATTTTCAATCTTGAGTACTATAATATGATGTTACTGTTATGTTAATGTTATCATAGGCTTACTATAGAAAATATGAGAGACAAAGATTTTTATTGATTTAATGAATAATACACAGTACATCATAAGGTATTTATACACAAAGAATCCTACAGCTAATGGAGATCTTGAAATATTACAACAAGCTAAACTAGGAAAATAATAAATAAGGATCCTACTATAATATAATTGCTTGAGGTGTAAGATGTTAATGAGAAGCTTACAGAACATGGGTCGTGAGATATGGTCTCATCATGTGGTCTAATATGCCCCCGAAAGACGGAACTCCCATTGGAGAGACCGATCTTGGACCAAAGACGAGTGTATAATGTGTTGGACAAAGGTTTGTGACGTGATCCCAATAGGAGAACACGACTAAAAACGCGGAATATCTAAAATAAAACCCTAGGAAAGATGTAAGATAGATTAAACATGAGATAAACAAGAACCCAAGAAATAAAATAACTGAAATTAAAAGATAGATCGACGATAAAACCTTGACTCAATATTCACGACGCAGGAATCGATTCGGAATAAAGAATCAAGATCGGTGAACGCCACAAGGATTGTCAATTCCTTGATAAGTTCGTTGGTGAACGCCAAAAAGATCAAATCTTTGATAAGTTCAAGAAAAGGGAATAACTCAACCTTTCACAAGAGAATCCTCTCTTAATTTAATTCATAAACTTCAAAACTGCTGTTTAATAATGAAAAACAAGATAATATAGTGTAAAACGCGTCTAACCTAGCCCTAGTCGCAATTAGGGTTCAGAATACGAAATATACATAATTAAAACGGAAATTAAATAAAAAAACGCGAAAATTCTGTTTCACTTGAACCGCGCGATCGCGTGGTCATGCTTAAAACTCTCGGGTCTCCTTTCGATGCCATCGCGCGATCGCACCACCATTTAACCACGCGGTCGAGTCGGTTTCCCGGAAGCTCCAATCTTTGTCCCTTTGAAACAATTTGACCCTGCTTGATCCTTGATTCGGGCCCAACACGGAACTTGCTCCGTTTCTCACGTAAATTGTCATTGAATCGCCCGTGCCCTGATTTCTCCCTTGATCTCCTACCACGGATCACATCATTCCCCCTTTCTTGAAAAGGATTCGACCTCGAATCTCGAATTTGTCTAATCCTATTGCAACTCCTGGGTTTGTTGTCCTTTGGATTATGCTTATGCTTTTTGGGCTGCTCCTTTGTACCAATGAATTTCTTCCTTATTTCAGGATCATGGTTTGATCTAGACACCTGTAAAACAGATTTTATAGAGCTGGGGAGGGGTTTGTTAGATTGGTTAAGTGCAAGGCAAGGATCCTTGTACATCAATCTGTGTGCAAAAAAAATTATTTTTGTGGTGGACTTTTTTTCTTTTTCTTTTCGCTCTCAAGCTCACCTTTTTCTGAGGTCGTGGCCTCAACCCTCTTATTTTCAATTTTCACACCCTCTCCTTTTTCTGAGATCGTTACCTCAACTCTCATATTTTTCCCCTCAAACTCACTTTTTATTTTCTTTTGATCCTCTTGGACCTCTTTAGGTGATAGAGGAGCAAGAGTAATCCTTTTTCCATCTTTCACAAAGGAATATTGATTTTTAAACCATTCGTGTACCACCCTTCTATCATGTTGCCAAGGCCTACCCAATAAAATATGGCCAACATGCATAGGCACTACATCACATATAACTTCATCCTTATAACCCCCGATGGCAAAATTGACCCTAGCCTGCTTATTCACCTTAATTTCTCCCGACTCAGTCAACCGTTGCAATTTATAAGGGTTTGGATGTTTTATCAAGCTCAAGCCCAATTTCTCAACCAACATTGTACTAACCACATTAGTACAACTCCCCCCGTCAATCACCATACCACACACCTTTTTACCCACTAAGCATCTAGTATGAAAGAGATTATCCCTTTGCTCACCGATTTCATCCACCCTGACTGTAGTACTAAGGACACGCCGATTAACAAGTGAACCTTTAACAACATATGTCAACCCTTTCTCATCACTACTACTAGCCCCATCTTCCACTAACTTAGGCATTCCCTTAAATTCATCCGCGGAACTAATTTCACCATTATCACGCAAAATCATTACCCTCTTATTTGGACACTGGGATGCTATATGACCCGAACCCAAACACTTAAAACACTTAATATTTCTATCCCGGGTGGTTTGAGAATCAGAAATATTTTTACCTTTCGTTGTAGGTTCCTCCTTCCCTTTCGGATCATGTTCATCATTGTGTTCCTGCTTCGGTTATGATGTAGGATAAGAACCCGGTGCGTGTCTTGCTACCCCCTTTCGCCTCAGTTGTCTTTCCACCTTCATTGCCATATGCAACATATCCTATAGCTCCACATAATGTTGCAGCTCAAACTCAGAAACCTAGCCATCGTAGCTTCCCGATCCTCTACCACATTAGCTCGAATCATCGCCACCTCCATATCCTTACGATAATCATCTACACTTTTCGACCCCTGAGTCAGACCCTGCAGCCTCTAGTAAATGTCTCTATAATAATGAGTTGGCACAAATCGCTTCCTCATTATAGTCTTTAATTCACCCCAAGTCTCCACCGGCTCCTCAAGGTTCCTCCTCCTACTCGTCACTAGTTGATCCCACCAAATATTTGCATAATTGGTGAATTCAATCACATCTAATTTCACCTTTTTTTTTAAAAAAATAATTATGACAATCAAATAGCCGTTCAACATTGGTTTCCCAATCCAGGTACACCTCTGGATCACTCCTACCCTGGAACGATGGTATTTTCATTTTAATTTTCCCAAGGTCGTCATCAAAAACATCTCTACCCCCACGATGCCTCCTAGCATCACGACGCTCCCTATCATACCCCCTCTCATACCTATCTCCTCTATCCCTCATTCGCGTACTTCCCACCAAATATATACTTCCAATTTCACTGCCCATGCCCTCATCATCCATACCAACCTCATGCCTATTACTTCTCCTAACCCGAGAACCATCATGAGATTGATCCCGAGGTCTTTGTTCACGTCCTGCATCTCGATTCTCCATCTGAGATATAAACCTCTCAAATTGTGCCCTCATTGCTGCAATATCATCATTACCCTATTCATTCTTTCTATTCACTCCCCTAAGTTGTTTCCTGTCACCCACAGAAGATGAAGATGAGGAACCCTCTCTAAGATATTTTTAATATCAAAATAAATTTCTCCTCACGTGTATTTTCACTCGTGTATCACTCTTCCATCCCTTCAAATTTCACCCAAGAACTAATCAAGAAACAACAATCAAGAAATTTATGGAAGACACGAAAGAGTAGCAAAAATTGAGAAATTCTCGAAGTTTTGGATTTTTTTTCTAAACTACTAGAGAATTTGACTACGAGAATGGAAGAAAAATGGAATTGAATTTGGACGAAAAACGAAATTGAAAAACACTTTTTAATTTTTTTGTAGGATTTTTATGGATCAAAAACTGAAAAAAAAATTTACTGGCACGAACAACACAAGAATCAAGAAAATCAAGAAACGCAAGAATCTGAAATAGATCCAAGCTTTAATACCAGATGACGCGATCCCAATCGGGGAACACGACTAAAAACCCGGAATAACTAAAATAAAACCCTAGGAAAGATCTAAGAAAGATTAAACATGAGATAAACAAGAACCCAAGAAATAAAATAACGAAAATTAAAAGATAGATTGACGATAAAACCTTGACCCAATATTCACGACGCAGGAATCAATGCAGAATAATGAACCAAGATTCGTGAACGCCACAAGGGTTGTCAATTCCTTGATAAGTTCATTGGGTGAACGGAAAAAAGATCAAATTTTTGATAAGTTCAAGAAAAGTGAATAACTCAACCTTTCACAAGAGAAACCGCTCTTAATTTAATTCATAAACTTCAAAACTGTTGTTCTGTAAAACGCGCCTAACCTAGCCCTAGCTGCAATCAGGGTTCAGAATACGAAATATACATAATTAAAACGAAAATTAAATAAAAAAATGCAGAAATTCTGTTTCACTTGAACCGCGCGATCGCGTGGTTATAACCAGAGCGATCGCGTGGTCATGCTCAAAACTCTCGGGTCTCCTTTCGATGCCATCGCACGATCGTGCCACCATTTAACCACGCGGTCGAGTGGGTTTTCCGGCAGCTCCAATCTTTGTCCCTTTGAAACAATTTGACCCGGCTTGATCCTTGATTCGGGCCCAACACGGAACTTGCTCCGTTTCTCACGTAGATTGTCATGGAATCGTCCTTCCCCTAATTTCTCCCTTGATCTCCTACCACAGATCACATCAGTTTGGTAAGAATATTAGCAAGTTGGTCTTTAGTGGAAATGTAGGAGACACCGAAGGATCCGGAGGAGACGTGATTGCGAACAAACTGGTAGTCTATAGCAATGTGCTTCATACGCGAGCGGAATACTGGATTGATAGAAAATTATGTTGCACTGATATTGTCATAGAAAATGCAAGGACAAGAAGAAATAGGAATGCAAAGCTCTTAGAGAATGTTAGGAATCCAAAGAACTTCAACAGTACAAGAGACAAGGGCGCGGTATTTAGCCTTCGTACAGGACCGCACGACTATTTTTTATTTTTTTTAGCACCCGAAGACAACATTTCCATCAAGATAGAGTATGTAGGAAGATGTGGACGTGCTATCATCAGGATTTCCTGCCCAATCTGCAACAGTGAAAGCAGTAAGAGAGAGGTTTGTGGGTTTCTTGAGAAAGAAACTGTGGAAGATTGTAGACTTAAGGTGTCGAAGGACACTTTTGAGGGTAGTCCAGTGAGTTTCAATCGGTTTGTGCATGAATTGAGAGAGTTTATTGACGGAAAAGGAGATACCAGGGCGAGTCATGGATAGATACTGAAGAGCACCAATAGTTTGGTGGAAAAGAGTGGGATCACAAGGAAGCGAACCGTCGTGAAGAGACAGTACTGCAGAGGAGCTCATAGGTGTGGAGCATTCGTTAGCACCAGTCATATCAACGAGGTGAAGAAGATCACGAATATATTTATGCTGAGTGAGGAGAAGACCAGATGGGGTAGGAAGAATTTCAACCCCAAAGAAGTAGTTTAACCTGCCAATGTCTTTGGTGGAGAACCTGTGAGAAAGGACAGTGATAAATGTCTGAAGGAAGGGATTGTTGTTTTCCAGTGACCAAATTATCATCGACATAGACAAGTGGATAGAGGGTGATATTGTTGTGGGAGTAGAGAAATAGAGAGGTATCACTTCTAGAATTCATGAAGCCGAACAAGATAAAAAAAGACTTAAGTGTCTCATACCAACCTCGAGGTGCTTGCTTGAGGCCGTAAATAGCTTTGCGAAGCGACAGGCATGAGATGGGAAATTGAGATCGACAAAACTAGGAGGTTGGTACATATAGACTTCTTCGGTCAACGTGCCATCGAGGAAGGAGTTATTGACATCAAGTTTTCTAATTGGCCAGTTATAAGAGAGTGCGATAGTCAATATGATCCGGATAGTGGCGGGTTTGATGACAGGATTGAAAGTGTTGTAGAAGTTAACTTCGAGGCGCTATTGAAAGCCTTTAGCAATAAAGCAGGCCTTATATTTGGAAATTGTGTCATCGAGATTCCACTTGAGTTGAAATACCCATTTCTAACAAATAACGTTGAGAGAAGGAGTTGGGGGAATAAGAGACCAAGTGTTTTTGAGGAAGAGAGCATTAAGCTCTTCAACCACGGCATTGCGCAATTCAGGAGTTCAGATGGCTTGAGAGGCACATGTGGGTTCGAGAGTTGGAGGAAGGGGATGTTTGGTGGTGGATAGGTACAACTTCGGTTTGAAGATATTTTTTTAGCTATGGGTTGTCATAGGTTGTGTTCGGAGTAGTGTGGGAGGAGGGGATGAATGGGACAAGATGGGTTCAATTGTTGGTGCAGTTGAGGAGCCCGAAGTAGGAGATGATTGTCGAAGGGAAACCATGATAGCGGTAGATGATGGAGGTTACACAGCCTTGAGAGTGGATGGAGGACAGACGGAAGGATTTGTAGATAGGGTGCTATCAGTGGTAATGTAGCGCATGGGGGTGATTGGGACTAGTGTTGGGGCAGACTGTGTGTTGGCTAAGTTCACCAAAGAGGATGATGGGAAGAGAGAGATGAAAGGCACGGTGGCCATGGGAACTGTGTCAACAAATGGAGGAGAGGATGAGTTGAGAGGAATTGATTGGAAGGGGAAGTTGCAATCATAGAACTCCACATGGCGCGAGGTGTAGATTTTGGATGTTTTGGGATCAAAAAAAAAATAGGCGTGTTGAGTGGAGGCATAGCCTAGAAATACACAAGGGGTAGATTTTGAGTCGAACTTGTTGTGGGTGTAGGGCTTGAGCCATAGGTAGCAGAGACAACCAAATGTTCGAAGACTAGTGAAAGATGGCATGGAGTGTAGAAGACGTTCATAGTGCGATTTTAGATGTAGATTTGGAGTAGGGAGATGATTGATAAGGTAGACCGCAGTTTGAAAGGCATATGGCCAATGGGACTATGGGACTCCTGATTGATGAAGGAGAATAAGCCCAATTTTGATGATATGGCGATGTCGTTCAGAGACACCATTAAGCTCAGGGGTGTGATGTGGAGTTTTAAATTGTGTAATCCCGAAAGTCTCAAAAGTAGATTTTAGTGTGGTGAACTCACCACCACCATCGGAGTAGAATATTCATTTTTTTTAGGAGTGTCTCAGCTTTACTTTTGAATTTTGGAAAGATAGCATGAACATCAAATTTGAGTCATAGGGGGGTAGAACCAAATAAATTTAGAGAAATGCTCAACAAAAATAAGATAATATTTAAAGTCATCTTTTGAAGTTACAGGACTCGGACCCCAAACATTCGTATAAATAACATAAAGAGGATTTTTACTGACAAGACTAGAAGTACCAAAAGGTAGCTTATGACTCTTAATTGACTGACAGGACTGACAATGAAAATCAGAAGAAATGCTGAAAAACTCTGAAAGGACGCCTGAGTTGAGCAGTTGGTGGATTATTTTTAATGCAGGATGACCAAACCTGTTGTGCCAGGTGGCATTGGAAGAGATAGATGAGTGGTGAACAGTAGGGGTCGGCAGAGTGGAGATAGGCCATTCATAGATGTCATTGTGATTCCAGCCTCCGACGAGTGGTGCCCCCGTGCGAAGATCCTTAACAACAAAGTGAGAGGGAAAGAATTCGATGGAGGTTTGGTGAGAGTTAGTGAACTTGGAGACAGATAAAATATTTCGCTTTAAGGATGGAACACAAAGGACATTATGAAGGGAAAAGGAGGGGGAGAGGGAGAGGGAAAGGGTACCTTTGTGGGAGATGGAGTGCTAGGACCCATCACCTAAGAGAATATCATCATGTCCTTCATATTGCTGAGTGAAGGAGAGGTTAGAAAGATTGGAAGTGATGTGGTGAGAGGCACCGGAGTCCATGGTCCAATTATTGGGGGTGACAGACGAGGCATGATTGATTGAACCACGTTAAGGCCATAGATGGGGGAAGAGATCCCAACAGTCTTAGGTAGAATGACCCTGTCGCTTGCAGTAGAGACAATAGGTGGGGTTAGTTTTGTTGGAAGATGGAGATGAGAGATGTGTTTGGGGTGCAGTCGTGGGCAGCAGTCCAAGATTTTTGGGAGAGCCCGCGTTAGATTGATAACCGGTAAGAGAGGGATGCCATGGTCGCTTCGTTGTGATGACGAGTAGAGTTGGACAGGGAAGAGTTGCTGGATGAACGGAGCTGCGTGGAGTGAAGCTCGGTAGAGGGAGAGAAGGATCCGGTGTCAATGTCATGGAGATAATTCTCATGATCAACCAATTTGTGGAATAATTCTTCAAAACGGACCGTGTCATCCCTAGTGAGAAGAGCAACAATGATTTCTTTGTAAGATGGGACTAGGCCACGAGTGCAGTAAATAAAAAGATCAACATCAGAGGGGGGAAGCATCAAGTGTACTTAGTTAATCTGCTAGTGTCTTGATGCGAAGAAGGAAGTATTGAACAGACTTAGTTCCACGCTGAATTTGAGAGAGCTTGTCTTTCAAGTGAATGATGTGAGATTTAGAGCTCTTGACAAAATACTGATGGAGTTTTTTCCAAGTAGAGGCACTGGAGTGGAGGAAGAGACTAAATGAATGATTGGTTCAGAAAGAGATGCCAGGATAGAGAGCAAGATGAGTTGATCTTGTCGTTTCCAAACTAAAGCGGTTAGGTTGGACGAGGTGAGGCCGACCTCGGTGACTGTAGCAGGATGAGAGATACATGATCCATCGACATAATCGAACAGGTCAAGACCTTGAAGAAGAGAAGAAAATTGACCTTTCCATGAGCAGTAGTTAGATGATGTGAGTTTTAGGGTGATTTGAGTGGCGGTGTTGATTTGGATGACATTTGTGGGGGTAGGAGGTGGTGGCGGGTTGACGACCGTTTAATGAGGTGGGATAAGATAATGGACGGTGTCTTGGGGAGGGTTGTTATCGGCCATGATTGACTGGAGGAAGGACGTTGGAGGAAGGATGGACAGTGGAAGGCAAAGACGGCTGGAAAGAAGAAGGAGGTGGTCAAAAATAGGGTTATCACATGGGATCAAAGGGCTCATTGGAGCGTTTTGTGCTGTAATACCGTATAGAAAATATGAGAGAGAGATTTTTATTAATTGAATGAATAATACACAGTACATCATAAGGTATTTATACACAAAGAATCCTACAGCTAATGGAGATCTTGAAAGATTACAATAAGCTAAACTACGAAAATAATAAATAAGAATCCTTCTATAATATAATTGCTTGAGGTGCAAGATGTTAATAAGAAGCTTCCAGAACATGGGCAGTAGCATATGTTGGTCCGTGAGCTATGGTCTCATCATGTGGTCTAATACTTACAGCTGCAATGTAGTGTCATGAGGTACGCATTTTGTATAGTGTAAAAAACATATCTCCGGTAGTCCTAGGTTTTCTATTGATCCTTTGTCTTGTTTCTATGGCTATAAGTTAGTTTAAGTCACCTAATATGGAAATACCTAATTATAAACACTTCTAATCAGGCGATTGTGGGAACACAATTACAATTTTATAGTTACAAATGAATATGATAAATGACATTTTCATGTAATTAAAACAATAAATCGGTAGTTAAAGAAAATGTATCTTCAGAAGGATCATATACATTATTTGTCTTGGCCCGAGCCCGATCTGCTCGAAAATTGGCAAAAAGCGAGGTGGATATGGATAATACTAATTTTTCGTGGGGGCGGATGCAGATTAGGCCGATCCACCTCTTTCCATCACATTAAAACTTTTGAACAAAATAACTCTACACTATGTATATGTTTATTATTATTATTATTCAAGATTGTATATCAGGTTGCATTGTGAGTGATTCTGCTATACCAATTGACCATGACTCCCAAAATCAATTGTTTGTTCAACTCTTGGACAAAAATGTCTTCTTTGTAATGGCTTTGGCTAAATTCGAATTGATGCAAATGAAATGTCATAGAGCCTTACGTAACACATGGCCGATATGGTTCCAGCTAAGAGAACTGAACTTAAATAAATTTTTTGAAGTACTATATATTGTACTTGTCTTAAAATGTGAAAAGAAAATTGGCGAAACTAAAACCGCTTCTGAGTTATGGATTAAAATTCAAGCTCAATATGTAACTAAAACTCTTCCAAACAAATGTTATTTTCTAAAACAATTCTTTTCATTCAATATGAATCCTTCAATTGAGTTGGGAGAGTACTTGAATAGATTTACCAAACTGACCCAAGACCTAGCCAATTGTGATGAAAAACTTTCAAAAGATCATTTGGTTGTAGTTCTTTTAAACTCCATAACTTAAAGGCATAGAAACATTAAGAATGTTATTGAATATGGTAGGGATGAGATTACCACTAAAATTATAATCAATTCCTTGAGAAACAAAAATTTGAAGCTAGAAACTGGAGCAATCGTTAGTCACAAGGGGGAAACCTTAATTGCAAAAGGTTAAAACAATGCTAAATCTAATTATCACCTAAATATAATAAAGAAAACAAAAGAAAATGAAGCTGTAAGAATAAATCCAAGAATATAAACAAAAGGTGAGAAATGTTACTATTGTGTACAATTAGGTCACTTCTTAAAGGACTGCTATAAGAGGCAAAATGAGCTAAAAGCAGAGAAAATGATTAAGGGAATGTTGTTTCAACTTACAACAATGTGAACTTTGATAATTGTTTAGTTCTGTACAATGCAAAAAAGTAACTGGATAAAGAATAGATCTTTTACTCTGGGTGTTCTTTCCACGTGTGCCATAACAAAAATCGGTTTTTTAATTTCGAGAAAAAAACAGTGGTGGTCAGGTTATAATGGGAAATAACAAGACATGTAAAGTCAGTGAAATAGGAACTATAAAAAATATCATTAGAAAATAGTAGTATCCTACTCCTGAAAGAGACTAGATATGTACTCGAACTTGAGAAGGACTTTATTTACTTGAAGCAAAAACCTCTCTTAGGCCTAATTGTAGCCATTTTAAGGTTTTGTTTGGTGTAGGACATTTTGAAGTAATTTTGGATTTTTGGAAGATGTGTTATTGAAAAGTGTGATAAGTGATGTCCCATAAAAATGTGCGATTGTAATTGAGTTCGAAGTGAAAAAAAATAAAAAAAATAAATACCAAACAAGATCTAAATGAAAATTTCTCTCTTGCTAACTTATGGCGTGAAAGAAATGACCATATTGGCAAGAAAGATTTGAAATCTTTGCAACACCAAGGAGTATTTGGAAAAACTAATCTTGGTGACCTTGTCTATTGTGAAAAGTGTGTGATTGGCAAATAAGTTAAGTTGACATTCTTACCTAGAACCCATAAAACTAAACAAATTCTTGAGTATCTGCATGTCGACTTGGGGGTCCTGCCTCTATTATTATTCAGTCTAGGTTCAACTATTATTTGTTGCTAATTGATGATTATTCTCGAAAAAATTGGATGTTTTTGTAACATCCATAAAATTTATGTTGTTTCTACTAGTGAGTAATGATGTAAATTAAAAGAAAATTCATGGCATTTTCTACTAGCGAGTAATTACCTTGATATTATAAAGAATTTTGGCAAATGTTTCACATCATTTCTTAAAATAAGGAAAAACATTCTCGAAAAATCAGGGTCATGGAAAGTGGCATGAAAGCAAAGGGTTTATGATTCTGTATACTACCTAGCACATACATTTTCAAGACATATGAAGTTCCATCAACGAAGTAAATGACTTCTTGTTATACGTGACTTAATTGTAAGGATGTCTAAATTTGTACATTGCTTTGAAATAATTTGTATGCATTGATATTTTTTTTATATCTTGGGTTATATTTGGAATGACTAGAAATTAGAGCTAACAAAATTTCATACCTATTTTTTTAAAACTTGTGACTTTTTACGTGGTTATCCACACCTTATAAGAACCTATCAATTTCTCGAAGATTGAAAGTCATAGTGCATGGTCAACACACCCTTAAATTGGCCATTTCTCATTATGGATTATCATCATACTGGCTTTCATAAGGCATGTTTTACTGAATGTAAGGACATATAAAATTGCACGTGTCGAATACATAAGAGAAGGTAATGTTCCCAAACAAACCATTCGAGCTAAAATTGGTAGCACCTTTCTTTCTTGTCTTTATGTTTTTTCCCTTAAGCGATACACAGTCGAGTCCTTCCGCAAGACAGAGATTCATCATGAGAAAGACATATCAAACATGCATGACCAATCATGGCAAGGGAATATCGTCAAAGTGGGTTTCATTTTCCTTTCAAAAAAAATTCATTTGACTAATGAGTATTCTTCTTCCGTGTCTCCTGCTTTTTCACATCCATGGTGCACTCTTTCAAAAATTCAACAATAAAGAAGAAAGAGATAAAAAATGATTGAACTAAACAGATGAGAGCGCACCAAGGTTTTTATTCCTTAGCCAAGCGCTTCTATTTTAATTAGTCCCTCTATTGCAGAAGTGAGAGCAATGAGCGCAGCCGAAGAGGGTCAATTTTTGAGGAAGAAAAAGATGTAAACATCAAAAGTTAGGATTAGAGGAATATAGTTCACTCTGGACTTGCTGACTTACTTGGATATTCGGAGACCTTTGTATTGAAAGATCCCTCAACAACTTTCATTGGAAGTAGTATTGGTCCCCATCAATAGTTAGCAAATCTACAGCATGTATAGGTAGTAGTAGATTACTCTCTCCTATTGAGAGAATAGATACTGGACTTTTTCCTATTTCTTAAGGCAAGTTGTCACGACCCGTCCCAGATCACCCTACTGGACCTGAAACGTGACGTGTGTCGATGGCAGGTGACAACTAGATGTTGGACCCACCACCAAGACAACTTGATTTTTCTTATCTTTCAGATTCACCTTTTAAAATAAATTTGATCCCATGAGTATTAATAAAAATTTTGACAGAGTCTCCCCTGTATTATTTACATAACCAACCTGTAATTCAACGTCAAATCCTCAACAATCATGCATAATAATCATAAAGACTTCCCAACCCTTCCAAGCATAACATTAATGTAATAAGACAATTGAAATTCTTAGTCAATTCTTTTAATATATATACATACAACCCGTATCACATAATCACTGGGCCTATAATATGATCCCAAAAGATAACTTCTAAATACTATAACAGAATGGACCATAGAAATGCCTACGTTTAGCTCGTCTGGCGGCGATATCTCTATCCAAGCTGCTCAAAATCTGTAACTTTTTCCTATAAGGAAGAGATAGGGAGAAACGTGAGCTTGTAACTCAGTGAGTGGAGTTTATGAAGTAATTTCCTTTATAAATCATTTTTGAAAATATAATTTATCTCATAAGCTTTTGCCACTTTAAATCAAATCATACATACTAAGAATAATCATAAAGATCGTGGAATAATCATCTGTGGCATAACTAATAAACTGTAATACATAAGAAAATCACACCAGAGGTACCCAACTAATTCATCTGAAATCTGTATCTAGTCATACGCGCGTATACTACTGAGCACCTCCGTACCCGGCCCAAAGCCCCTCTGGGTACAAAAGTGGGTCCCAAAGACCTCATATATACACCCTTACACACGGGCCATAGGCCCCCTCCGTGCATAAGAGTGGGTCTTAAGATCATCTGAACACGGGCCATAGGCCCCCTCCGTGACAGAGCCTTAAGATCACAAATAATATCCGCTAGTACACGGGCCCAAGGCCCCCTCCGTGCACTAACACAAGAACAGATAATCACATGGGTACTTTTGATGATTTGGAAACCATACATGCCAACTTAACTAATCATACTCAAATCAAGTAATTTAATAATAATTTGTAACTTGTAGAAAATCATTGTGAATAACGTAGAAAATTCTTTAAGTTTATTCTTCACTCACAAAATAATTGACAATCCGCTAGCTTGGTCGATATATAGCGCCAACTTCCTCGTCACCTCCTCCTAATGTTAGGAAAATATGGTAGAATAACAACAACACACTTGAGTTGGATGGCTCTTCCTTCTTCTTCCTTTCCTTTCTTTTTCTTTTCTTTCTTTTCTCTTTTTTTTTTCTTTTTTTTTTCTCTTCTTCTTCCCGGTTTCTGTCTCTCTCGAAGCC
Source organism: Ligustrum vulgare (assembly GCA_963555705.1). Taxonomy (NCBI): domain Eukaryota; kingdom Viridiplantae; phylum Streptophyta; class Magnoliopsida; order Lamiales; family Oleaceae; genus Ligustrum; species Ligustrum vulgare. Next base: position 46,152,164 of record OY743168.1, read on the forward strand.
TCTGTTGGTCCTTTTTTTTTTTCTTTTGGCAATTGTTTGGTTTTATAAGTAGTATAATAGTTAAGTGTTTAGTTATTTCCAAAAGGTCCCCACTCTTATTTCCATGATTTAATATAATCCTCAAATTATATAAGTTTTAGAAAAATAACCCCAACAAATAAAATAATATAATTTGGTCCTAATTTAACTTTGACTTGACTATTCCACATATAACTTTGACTAGTAAAAGTTTGACTAAAAAAAATAATTGGGTTGTTACACAAGTAGTTGTTAACACATAGTAGGGTTTTCGATAACCCAGTATTCTTCATCCTCATGAGTTCGTAAAGTGCTAATGCACAATCTATATTAAGAGGCCTTTTCTTGCTCATTAGCACTTTAGTTTTATGGCAGCTAGAGTGGTTCTTTTCTTTCTCAAAATCAACTTTTTCGCTTGTTAGTCAAGCTTTGAAGCCCCAACTTATGTATGGGATATTTAAAGAAGCTCAGATTTGGAAACAAATATAAGAGGCTGGTCTTGACCTCGATTGGTGATACTCCTCTCGATGATTGTTGACTCAACAATGATTTTGTGCTTGAGTCTGATTTCTTAGAGTAGAAAACCATCCATCAATTCAAGTCGAAGTACCTTCAGAAGGCATTATCTTCAAAATAAAGGAAGACTCTATGGTCATCACTCAGGCCATACATAATATAGAAATCACACTTGGAAAGGGTGGGCAATTAGTTCGAGCACTGAGTACTGTAGCAAAACTTATTGCAAAAAAAGGAAAATAGGCCACATTAAAATTTCCTTGTTGGGAGGTCTGTTTGATATCCAAAAACTACTTAGCAACATTGGGACAAGGAGGGAATGTTGGGACGAACCAAAAAAGTTTGGGAAGAGTGGGATCTAAATGTTGGCTAGGTAAGCGTCCTTTAGTAAGAGGAGTCATAATGAACCCTGCAAAAATCCATAATGTCTTTTGGATCCTTGATCAAGAATTTATCTAATGAGAACTCAAAGATGCAAGAATTTTTCTCAATAAGATTACTAAAAGATATTAGGTTTATATCATGAACAAACAAAACATAATTTAATTCATAATCAATAGTGAACAATCTTTTTAACAGATGTCACTCTTGAAATATGTTTCCACTCATATTCTCGAAAAAGTGTATCCCACTCTAATACGCTTTAGGTCAAAATATATCTCTATCGACTGACAAAGCAAGAAGAGTAATTGATCATAATCGTGGACGCTTCTTATGCATACTCAATTTTCTAATTTTTCCCGTCTCCCTCTGCCTCTGCCTTGGTCAAATTACCCCTCTTTCTTCAACCTGAAAAAAGCTAACTAAGCCCATATTCCTTCCCATTCTCTTGTCCTCCTAGGCAAGGAGTGACACTTCTAGATAGTAAAACATTAGTTATAAAAAAGAGTCGAATTTCTGTTATTCTCCCGGTTGTGATTCTTATTTTCTCAAAGATATCTTAATAGCATAGTCTTAAAGTGTACAACGAAAGCTATCATTTCACCGATATCTCACTATATCCCCGCAAGTGTATGGGATCGGGAAGAGTAATGAGTGGACCAATGAGTCCGGATTATCGTTCCCTCAGAGACTACTATTAAGTATCGAAATGTTTTAGTTCTAAACCTTATTTGAACGGAAGAAAGAATTTGAGGTTTTTAAATTAAAACTACGAATTAAACTAAAGAAATAAAAAAAAATGTTGAATTTGTTTTGTTTTTAAAAACGATTGTAATGTAGTTGGGAATCCCAATTTCACCTAACTAATTATATTAACTCCAATTCCAGTTTTATTTTCTAAATATGCATTCGGTCGAATTCACTAATTTAAATTGAAATTCCTCTCTCGAGTTTAAATCAATTATACCTAAATAAGTCAATCATGTATCTCTACAGAGGGACCGAATATTCCTTATCTAGATGCATAACACAAAAGAATTCACACACGACCGCAGTAATAATAAAAGTATATCTCTATCTCTTGTTCAATTACCGGATTTATTACCTAGATCTATGTTATTAACTCACCTCTCGAATTATGAAAATAACACATTGAATCATGAATTAGTGACAAGTTAACTCATGGATTAAACACAATAATAAATCAATACATGCAACGAATCATTAAAACAAAGGAATATGAAATTAAAATAATCAACTAGGCTACATCTAGTGATGGCAATGGGCTGAGCCGGCCCGGCTCGGCCCATTAAGCTCCCTGCTCGGCTCGTCTTAGCAACGAGCCGAGCTTCGGCTCGGCTCGTTACTCAAGGGTCAAGCTCGGCTTGGCCCTTGAGCTCGTGGCTCGCGGATTGTACATATATTTTTGGTATTCATTTTTTTCATTAAAATTAATATTTTATTTTTTAAAAAAATCGGCTCATGGCTCGTGTTTCATGAGCCGTCCATGAAAAAAGAATTTGCTTATTTGGCTCGTGGACGAGCCCACGAGTTGGACCTTGTGGCTCGTGATTTGACAAGCTGAGCTGACAAGCCGGCGAGCGGCTCGCCCCGTTTGCCATCTCTAGCTTCATCGTTCATCCCAACATTGAATTTAACAATACATCATAATAAAACAACAACAAAAATAAAATATAGCGTTTATTGAAAATAACATAAGAGAATGGAAAGCTTGCACCAAGTATCGATTCTCCACGTGATCTTTAACTCGTGCCCCCTTGCTATGCTTGAATCTCCCAAGACTTGAATGATAAAATCTGAGTTTTGACTCGTTCTTAGATGAGGGAAAGGTCCTGATTTCATGCCTCTTATGTTCTATATATATGTATTGGAGAAACCCTAGGTAAAAAGAGGAGAAAACATGATGAATTCCGCGCAAAAAGCTTAGTTACGGCCCAGTCCGAATGGCGCGCGACCGCGTGTTTCAATACTGCGCGATCGCGCTGTACGGCTTAAAACTTTCTGGTCATCATTCTAAGGGGTCGTGAGATCGCGCGCCTTTGATGTTGCGATCGGGTGGCTTCGGACTAAAACGCAATTTTCCACTTTTTTGTCTGTACAAGTTGGTCCCTTACTTTTATTGCACATTCAGTCATCAACTTTCGATTGTTACAATTTAGTCCCTAAACTTTGAAATCTTCTCAATTTGCTCGTTTCTGCTTTCAATTCCTTCAATTAGGTCCTCCAACCTTTGATTCGTTCACTTTGGCACCATGAACTTTTCCCGATTGTTGTCACATACCTTTCACTTGCTCAATTAAGCTTCAATTAACTTCCAATTATGTCTTTTTCCCATTAATTGTTTCATTCTTCATCTTTTGGGATATTTTCTGCAAAGTAAACAAATATACACAAATTAAATAGCATATATTCCAAAATGGAAATAATATATTCTAATTTAGACATATAAATAAATGTATAAAATACACTTATCAAATACCCCCCAACTAAATTATTATTCGTCCTCGAACAATTAAAACTAAAATAACAAAAAGCAATTATTTTTGTGTTGTCAACATGTATACCAACCGCCTCAATAGTCCAAACCAATTCACGCTTTAAGCAAGAGTTATGAACAACTTAGCGAAATAAATTTTAGTTATCTCATGCCAAACTTTCAAGTGGGTGTGTGAATAGCCAATATCAAACTCCCACTCATGCAAAGGATATACCTAACATCGTGTCGCTTGTTATGCACAATCAAGCTCGAATCCCATGTGATCACCCGAATCTAATGATTTTCCTTGCATCGCTCATGTATGATCACAAATTAATGCATTTCTCTCGAATCCCAAGGTTCCTTCTATTCATTTGGTTTATAAACATCAAAAATTTTCATTTTTCCATACCAAGTGGTCAGAATTAGCTAAGTCTGCCAAAAAATCAATGGTAAGCGGTTCCCTAATCCATACCTTTTGTATCAAAGTCTTAATCAACAAGCTTATACCAGTTGATATATATATATATATATATTTATTTTATGGACGACTTTTTCTTTTTTATATCCATGTATTTTACCATCTTTTTGCAGAACTTTTCATACTTGCTTTCTATATGACCCCTTTAACGAGCTTTAGGTCGGTGACTCCCAAGCCAGATGACTTTATGGCACCAGGTTTGAAAGACCCCCTCAGACTTAATTACTCAAGTCATAAAGGCTTAAACAAAAAAGTTACAGATGTTTTATTGTCTTATGTGTAAGTCCATTCACCGTACTTACTTTCTAATTGACCCCTATAGTGAGCTTTAGGTCGATGACTCCCAAGCTAGACAACTTTAGGGCACCAAGTTTGAAAGACCCCTCAGACTTAATCCACTCGAGTCAAAAAGGCATTTGAAGAGTAGAATAAGACCTTCAACATTTTTATGTTTTTATGTTGGCAATGGTTTACACCCGTTGACCAAGACCTATTCAACAAATGACACATTTCAGGAACTACGGACCATTAAAAGTTCAAGCCTAACTTCACCACTTCTTCCCACCCCCAAACTGCTCTTTAGCAAGTTTAGATTCTAAGTTTTAAAGATTGGGATGTCTCTAAATCTAAGTTTAGGGATTAATAGTCATTCCTATGTTCAAGGTACATAAAACTTGCCCCACATGTGTTAAACAAACCCCTACACAAGTATTTATCCAATAATGACTATTTGCATAATGTAGAAGAAACCTAACAAGTGATAACCAGTTCATAAAATTCATGTTTTCATGTTGTCCACAATCGAAGCTAAAGCAAGATTTGATTCATACTACATCATAGGCAATAAACATGTCAACAAAGTTCTCAATATTTTTTTTTTTGAGTCATTATCCCAATAGAAATAGAATGAGAACATAAAATGAATATGAAAGCAATTTGCATGAATGATATTTCCTACTCCTAAACTAGAAAGCCACATTTTCCTCAATTTTTGTCAAAAAAAAATTTTTAAATGTAAAACAAGATAAAGGAAAGAGAACGAGAACTTCCCAGGTGAATTAGAGATATTTTGTAGCGTTGAATCTTCCATTAGCAATGTATTTAGATGAACATGACCCTAATTTTGCTTTGCCAGACTTTGTTCGAATTATTTTGATTGGTGTGTTCCTTGCAAATAAAAGATAAATAACATAAGAAGTCATAAACACCAACAAGAAGCTAAGGCTCAAACCAACACCCCCAAAATAAAGTTAAAGCAAAAATTTCTAAATTTTCAAGTATGGTCGACCACACATGTTCAATCCATGACATCACTTAGAAAACACAACATTTTTCGAGCCATCTTTTGACATGTTAAAGTTCATAGCATGGTTGACAACATAATAAAAATTCAGCTCATTTGAAATTCAATAGAGTTATGAAAAGCTATGGAGAAGTAGGTGACACGAAGCAGTTTTCAGGTGCAATGCCTGCAGTGACCTTGCAATGGGGCTGCCATGGTGCTAAATTTGTTTTCATGAATTTCATGTAATGAAGTGAACTAATTCATGAACTAAACACACACAATCACTTATAAACATTTTATGAAGATAAATGCGCGGAAGAATTTCTCAAATTAGTACAAAAATCTCTTTGTGACATTTCATCAAACACTTCATGTGTACTACAAAAATTAAAGAACGTGCATCAATTTGGAAATATGGATTGACCCAAAAATTTTAACTATTAAAGTACATTCTCCAACAACTAACTTAAGCCCACACTCCAATTCTCCTCAATTCAAAAATCACAAAATTATAGGAAGGTTAACAACTTGGCACAACCTTTGAAAAAGAAGAGGAATTCATACCTTTTGTTTGATGTTGAAGTGATCTAAGCAATGATATTGATGCAAAAACATGTTGATGATATGCGCAAATGATGAGAGATCATATTGGAAAATATTCGGGGAGAGAACATGTTTGGACAATTTAAAAATGAAAGAATGATAAAAAGCCTTTAAACTGCCAATTTTGGTCCCAATACAGCCATGCGATCATGTGGCTAGAGTGCCAGTGATCGCGTAGTGTAATTCTATAGCGAAATACTAATTTTTATGCCATCACGGGATCGCGCAGGGTTACTGCCCAGCGATCGCATGGTTTACCAACAGAAAAGAAAAATTATTTTAAATTTTGGATTTTCAACTCGATTTCTACCCCCTAATCACTTCATGATCTACTTTATGCTTTCTTAAACATTTTCTTCATGTCCTAAACCAATGTGTGTGTGTGTGTGTGTTTGGGATAACGAATTAAAAGCCTAGCCTAAACAAAACATGCAAAAATAAAATAAGCATAAGAATGCAAAATTAGTGCAACAAGCCTAAGGATTTTGACATGCAAACATGCAAAGCACTTCAATATGTTACCTATCATGCAAATATCTCAACACAAGCAAATAAAAAAACACTTAAAGCATATTAAATAAAAGAGAAGAAAGGTTGGGTTGCCTCCCAACAAACGCTTCGTTTTAATTCTAAAGCCCGACTTTTTGCTCTCCAAAATTATGGAGGCTTGAAAGAGGACTATGATGCTTTTCATATCTTTCAATTTCCAATCTTGCAGTTCTCCACCCGTTTTCTCACTTTCTTTAATTGCAAAGCCTCAGTTTTAACTATTTGTTGAGGGATGTCCGGCTTTTCTTCCTTTTTGTCTCTCTATTCATCTTTTGCCTTCACCAACTCATGATTTGTGATTGGAGCCTCCTCCAACTTAATCACATAATTCATCTTTACTTCTGGTTTTTGGACCACTTCCTCTACTTTGAAGCAATTTTCATTTTCAATTTCAGGATCCTGTCTTGGCTTGGTACTGAAAGTGACTTGTTCCTTCTCGACCCTAAAAATGATTTCACCCTTTTCAATGTCGCTTCCAGTAGCTAGGAATGGCCTTCCAAAGATGAGAGGCATCTGAGTGTCTTCCTCCATGTCCAGGATCACAAAGTCAACTGGAAAGAAGAATTTATCCACCTTTACAATGACATTTTCAATAATTCCATATAGATATTGAGTTGATCTGTTCGCCAGCTTCAAAGTGATGTTTGTTGGTTTAGGCTCCCCCAAACCAAGTTTCCTGTAAATAGATAGAGGCATTAGATTAACACTAGCCCCAAGATCATATAAGACATAATCGAAACTAAAGTTACCAATAGTACAAGGGATAAAGAAACTCCCTGGATCTTTTAATTTATGTGGCAACTTCTTATGCAAGATAGTACTGCATTCTTCACTGAGAGCTACTGTTTCATAATCTACCAAGTTTTTTTTTTTTATTTAATAGCATCTCTTTCATGAATTTCAAATAAAGTGGCATTTGGGCAAAAGCTATCAGAATACCACTGATAACTACTAGCAACCATCTTCTCAAAGGTTTCAGATGCTTCTTCATATGTCATATCCATTACTGAGCCTCCAGATACTAAGTCGGCGTGTTTCTTGTTTTCATTTGTCAACCCATTTTAGAATGTCTGAACTAAGATCCAATCAGCGATTCCATGGGTAGGACATTGTCTAATGAGTTCTTTAAATCTTTCCCAAGCTTCAAAAATGGACTCCCCTGACTGCTGACTGAATGACAAGATTTCACGCCTAAGCTTTGACATGAGGCTAGGTGGGAAAAATTTATATACAAATATTTGACTCATAGCTTCAAATGTAGTTATTGTGTGCAGAGGTAAAGAGTAGAACTAGGTTTTTGCTTTGTTCGCCAGAGAAAATGAGAATAACTTTAATTTTACGACATCATCTGAAACTCCATTCATGCGTTGCATATCTTACAATTCCAAAGAGGTTCGAAGATGAGCATGTGGATCTTCAGATGGCAATTCATGAAAAATGCACGAGTTTTGGATCAAGGAGATCAAGGAAGTCTTGATCTCAAAATTATTTGCTCAGATTACAGGAAGTACTATGCACGTTCCAATGTTCCCCACTGGAGGAATCATGTAGTCTCTCAATATGTACCTTACATGATTTTGTTGTTGTCCATTCACAGCTACTGGCAGATTATGCTGATTTCCCTAATCATCCTGAATTCTATCATCTGCTATGGCTAAATCTGTTTGTTGATCTACTTCCAACTGCTGTCTACGCCTCTATCGAAAAGTGCGTTCAATTTCTGTATCAAGAGGAAACAAATCAAACGACTTAGTCCTTCAACAAAAATGAAATTAACAAAAATAAAAACAAAAACTTAAAGATAAAGCAAAATAATGTTCAAAGTAAAGTAAGAACTAATGAGTGCCGATATTAATATAAAAACAGTCCCCGGCAACGACGCCAAAAACTTGTTAACCGATGTCTTTCTATCCAACCAATGAGTCCGGATTATTGTTCCCTCAGAGATTGCTATAGAGTATCGAAATGAAATGTTTTAGTTCTAAAACCTATTTGAACGGACGAAAGAATTTGAGGTTTTTAAATTAAAACTACGAATTAAACTAAAGAAATAAAAAAATGCAAAATTTGTTTTGTTTTTAAAAACGATTGTAATGTAGTTGGGAAACCCCATTTCACCTAGCCAATTATATTAAGTCCACTTATAGTTTTATTTACTAAATATGCATTCGGTTGAATTCAATAATTAAATTGAAATTCCTCTATCGAGTTTAAATCAATTCTACCTAAATAAGTCAACCATGTATCTCTACAGTGGGTCCAAATATTCCTCATCTAGATGCATAACACATAAGAATTCACACACGACCACGGTAATAACAGAAGTATAGAGATCTCTTGTTCTATTACCGGATTTATTACCTAGATCTATGTTATTAACTCACCTCTCAAATTGTGAAAATAACACATTGAATCATGAATTAGTGGAAAGTTAACTCATGCATTAAATGCAATAATAAATCAACACATGCAATGAATCATTAAAACAAAGGAATATGGAATTAAAATAATCAACTAGACTGCATCGTTCATCCCAACATTGAATTTAGAAACACATCATAATTAAACAACAAAAACAATAAAATATAGCATTTATTGAAAATAACATAAGAGAATGGAAAGCTTGCACTAAGTATCGATTCTCCACATGATCTTCAACTCACGCTCCCTTGCTATACTTGAATCTCCCAAGATTTGAATGATAAAATCTGAGTTTTGGCTTGTTCTTAGATGAGGCAAAGGTCCTAATTTCGTGCCTCAAGTATTGGAGATACCCTAGGTAAAAAGAGGAGAAAACATGATGAATTCCACGCAAAAAGCCCAGTCACGGGCCAGTCGGAACCCCACGCGACCGAGTGGTACGGCTTAAAACTTTCTGGTCATAATTCCAAGGGGCCGTGCGATTGCGCGCCTTTGATGCCGCGATCGCGTGGTTAGGACTAAAATGTAATTTTCCACTTCTCCATCTGTACAAGTTGGTCCCTTACTTTTTATTGCACATTCAGTCCTCAACTTTCAATTATTTCGATTTTGTCCCCAAACTTTGGAATCTTCTCAATTTGCTCGTTTCAGCTCTCAGTTCCTTCAATTGGGTTCTCCAACCTTTGATTCGTTCAATTTTCCACCATGAACCTTTCTCGGTTGTTGTCACATACCTCTCACTTGCTCAATTAAGCTCCAATTAACATCCAATTGTGCCTTTTTCCCATTAATTGTTTCATTCTTCATCTTTTCGGATATTTTCTGCAAACTAAACAAATAAACACAAATTAAATAGCATATATATTCTAAAACGATAATAATATATTCTAATTTAGACATATAAATAAGTGTATAAAATACATTTATCACTATCATTAGTTGAGCTATTTGACAAAGTGTGAAAAGGGGAATATTAACTAAATAAATCAAAACATTAACTCTCTTCCTTCGAAACTTTTCCAACAAAGTGATTGCTATTCTACATCCAAGATTGATATCCTTATTCAACCTCGTATTGGTTCTAAGGAGAGTGCAAAGTAGGATTAAAGTATAATTTGTAAAACAAAGTGTTTTATGAACCCTTCATCTTCAAACTCAAACATTTCATCAAGCTCCAATTCTTCAGAAATAGCAATAGATTTTATTTTTCCAGAAATAATAATAGATTTCCAATATTTACTCTCAGAAATTAAAAAGAAGTAGACTTTACATATAGAATTTTAGAAAAAGATTACGATATTTTAGACTTTGCAATTAAGAAAGGACATCCTAACGAAGAACTTTATTATTTTAGACAACATATTGTTAGGCAAAATAAGCTAATTTGGAATTTACATAAAAGACTTGAAGAACTTGAAGAAATTTTAAGAACCAAGATTATAAAAAGTGATAGTCAATTTTATCCTTTTTATTTAGAACAATACCGAATAAAAATAGGTTATTATGAAGAAGACTGTGAAAGTCTTTTATCCTAGAAAAACTTCCGAACCAAGCCAACCTCTGCAATCAACTTTAAGATAGACCCTTTCACGCCAGTGGCTGTGTTTATCTTTTAGGTATAACTCCCCCTCTTTTGGTATCAGAACCATAGATAATAAGAAAAACTTAGAATATTTAGATCTAGAACTTAGTACTAATGTTCACCGATATCTCGCTAAGCTAAATATCCCCGTAAGTGTACGAGTTGTGAGAAGTAATAAAGTGGACCTAGGAGTCTAGATTATCATCCCACGGAGACTTCTATTAAGTACCGAAATATGTTAGTTCTTAGCCCTATTTGAACGGATGAAAGAATTGTGATTTTTAAGACTAAACTAAAAATATAAATTAAACTAAGAATTAAAATTGCGAAATTGTGTTTGTTTCTAAAAATGATTGTAAAGTAGTTGGGATTCACGATTTCACCTAACCAATTAAATCAATTCCAATTCCAGTTTTATTTTCTAAATATGTGTTCGATCGAATTCACTAATTCAAATTGAGATTCCTCTCTCGAGTTTAAATCAATCCTACCTAAATAAGTCAACCTTGTATCTCTACAGATGGTCCGAATATTCCTTATTTAGATGCATTGCACGCAAGAATTCACACACGACCGCAATAATAACAAGAGTATATCTCTATCTCTCGTTCAATTACCAATTTATTACCTAGATCTATGTTATTAACTCACCTCTCGAATTATGGAAATAACACATTAACTCATGAAAGAGTGGCCAGTTCATTCACGCATTAAACACAATAATAAATCAACACATGCATTTAATTGTTAAAACAAGGAATATGGAATTAAAATAACTAGGCTCCATCGTTCATCCCAACATTAAATTTAGCTACACATCATATTTAAATAGCAAAAAAAAAATATAATTACGTTCATTGTAAAACAATGTAAAGAATGGAAATCTTGCAACGAGTTTTGATTCTTCAATTGTCTTCAATTCACGTCCCTCTGCAATGCTTGATTCTCCAAGAAATTGATGATGAATTCTCTATTGTGGCTCGTTCTATGGAGAGCCAAATGTCCTGAAATCGTGCCTCATGTGTTGTATATATAGGTTTTGGAGAAACCCAGGTCAAGAAAGAGAGAATTCTGTTGAAAATCATGAGAAAAAGTCCCCCGGACTGATAAGCGCGCGATCACGTGGTTTACACCATAGCGATCGCGTGGAAGACCATAAAACTCTCGGGTTATAAATTTACACCATCGCGTGATCGCGTGGTGTGTATCCAGCGATCGCGACTTTCATCTTTTCTCGGATGTGTAAGTTGGCCCCTGACTTTTAATTGCACATTCAATCCTCAGCTTCCAATTGTTGCAATTTAGTCCCCAAACTTTATCTTCTTCTCGATTTGCCCGTTTAAGCTCTCAAATCCTTCAATTAATTCCTCCAACCTTTGATTTCTTCTCTTTGGCACCATGTAGGTTTCCCGGTTGATGTTATCACTCCCCATCTGCTCAATTTAGCTCTAATTTACATCTAATTGTGTATTTTTCAAATCAATTGCTTCATTCTTCATCTTTTGGGATATTTTTCTGAAAAGTAAACAAATATAAACTAATTTAATAGAAATTATTCCAAAAACCAAGGTAGTAGACAACAATATTATTAATTGCAATTTAGAAACAAAACATAAATTACATAGTTTGTTTTCAGAATCTTATTATAGATTTAATCAAAAATTTCTCCAGAATTTTAGAACAAGAAAATAAAAGATTTAGTAAAAGTTTAGAAATAGTTTTAGACCATCTTCAAACAAAAAGCACAGAGTTAAGAAATATTAAGGAAAATTTAGACTTTATTAAAAATCAAAATTGTGTTATTCTAGAAAAATTATCAAAACAAGATAAGACACTTGTAAAATTAGATTATTCAGAAATAACAAAAATTTTAGATTTTAATAAACATAAAGAAATTGAACTTGAAATAAAAAATAAAAAAAAATTAATCACTAAAACAGAAGAATCTGTTAAAGAATTAAGAAAGTTAATTCTTAGTTAATGAACGAAAGTTACTTAGTAGATAGAAACTATCTTGATGCTTTAGATTATTTTCAAACCTTTCATAAAGAACCACAATGCATAACAAAACTAGATTCTCCAAAAGCAATCGAAGCAGTTTTAATTAATCAGAATAATTTGATAATTACACTTCTAGTATCTTTACATAAGAAAATTGACGCTTTAGACAAAACAAAAATAGCAAATTCTACATCAGACATAGAAAGCGATCTAAGAATCATAACAGGAAAATTAGGTAATTTAAATCTTGAAAAAATAGGTAAAGAAAAAATTACAAGAAGACTACCAAGAGATTTAAAATTCCCAAGATGAGCTTGTCAACAACATTTTTAGGAAGATCTAGAACAATTAGTGAGGGATCATCCAGACCTATACATCAGGAATAAATAGAAATTTGTTAGAAATAATACTAAGAAGGATAGAACAACAAAACCAAAGTATAGAAGAAATTATAGATCCACAACAAGACTATGCTAGATTCCACACACATGGTTTAAGAATACTTAATCCAAATGTGTTATACAACAGAGGAATTTTTGAATCAAGAACACAGTTTTTTAGACATCATAGAGAAATATCAATTCAATGCATAGGCATCTAAGTTGTAAAACTAAACTTAATATCAGAACACTCTAAAAAAGAACTTAGAAAGAGAGACTATAGATTCATTCATTTAGGATTAATAGTTATAGGAATAAAAGGATTAACAAGAAAAAATTTAGGATGTAAGACATTAATTACTATTTATGATGAAAGATTTAATAACATAGATAAAAGTCAGATAGCAAGTATGGAAGTAGATATGAATAACAATAATGGTATTATCTATTGTAACCCAGACTTCTCAATGACTATTAAAGATTTTTCAGAAAAAATCAAAATAGGAATACAGACTAAAGGATATAAAGATGTAAATAGTTGAGACAATTTATTAATCCACATAGGATTTTTAGGAAGATGTTCCTTTAATTCAAAAACTAGATATAAAGTATACATGGAAAAGGTAGTAGGATTAATGAGTAGTAAAGGAATTCATATGGTTAAACCAAAAGAATTCTCAGCAGAATAATTAGCAGGATTAGAATGGGATATGGATAAATTTTTAGAAGATGAGGAAAAACCCATTGCACCAAGAGAATCATTAACTTACAAAGATGCACATGGTAGAACTAGTCTAAGATTTATAGATTATAAACAAGTCCAAAGATAACCTAAAGAAGAAGAAGAAGAAGAAGAAGAAGAAGAAGAAGAAGAACCATTTATGGAAAATGTTCGGATAGAATTAATAGGAGAAGACCAAATGTATATTTCAAAAAAAAATCAAAGAAAATGAATACCTGTATTATGATCCAGAACAAAATATTTGGATAGGAATTATAAAAGAAGAATTTAATGATAATAAATCAAATATTACAAATTACTGTTATGCAAAAGACCTTATGGAAGACACAAATACATATAGAACTTTTGATGAAACTCCTTTTGATAAGACCACGAAACATGAGAGGCCCCACAAAACAAAAGATATATAGCTAAAGGAAGTGAAAGGCCCTTAGAAAATAAAATAGAATTCCAAGCAGCTTCAAAAGCCCGGATGTTAAATATAATAGCACATGATCTACAGACATGGACAAATGTTATAGATGTATGGAAAAATACAATCATAGGACGCTATGTAGCGACCAAGAATTTTACGTATTTAATAATTATTTTTAAAATCATGAAAACGGAGTCGCTGCAATATCACCCATTATTACGTTAACGTCGCGACGCATTCGTCTAGCCAAGTCAAGAAATATCAGTTCGTTCAATTTTAAATTAAATTCCGAATTTCCAAAATTTATTATTTTAATTATTATTTTCAAAATTATATTAAATCTCAAGTTTCATAAATCTCATTTTTATCAGTTCAACCCTTCCAACCCAGTTGTTTTCGTGTGCGATTTTTTTCCTCGAACTACGTGCAAGGCTTGTATAGAGTCTCACACCACCAACCCCCATCCATCAAATCAATCCTATTCTACACCATACCTATCAACCCTCTTATACACTTGTACACTACACAATCCAACCCTCACAACAACAACACCTCCACCAGCCTCTCCCCTCAGCACCAACCATCACACGATTTCAGTCCCAGAACCTCCATTCTGCTTAGCCAGGTAAGAATACCATTCATCATCACCATCATCATCACAACCCGGCCACCACCACAGCACGAAGCCAACACCAAGAACCACCAACCAGCCTCCTCCCAGCTCCAGCCGTTGCATACCAAGGTAACACCTCCTTCCTCATTCATCACCATTTTCCTGCATAACCCAAACTACGGCCACCACCATCGTTCATCATCATCACCACGCCCAAACCACAACCACACCACCACCACACGCCCAAACCACAACCACAACCGCAACCGCCACCACCACCACACGCAGACACCACACCACAACCACCTCACTGCCACCGCAAACTCAACCGGCCAGCCCACACCTTCATCGATCCACCCCATCATCTATAACCTGCAATACAAATCACACACCCAACCAGTCAGGCACCACATCATCACTGCCAAGCCGGTCAACCCCACAAACCGCCACCAACTCATCACCATCACAACCATTTTCGAACCAACCACCTCCACTTCCCTCTCCAATCCTCCCAAATCAAACCCAAAATCAAAACCCAGAAATAGAAGCCCAAATACTCACATTCGACCGCCGCTGTTTCGACCGGAGATTCACCAAAATCTGCACTCCCAAATCGCGATTCGAGCCTCGTTTCACCTCGGTCTTTTGCACCCAACCTTGCACTTGAATCCCTCTTCCCTGCCACCGCTCGCCGCCGTACGGCGCGGCGTTTCGCCGACGAAAGTGCCGGCTGGAGATCGGCGCGTAACATCGCAGTCCTCCTTTCTCAACCTCGTCTCTATACCGAGATGGGAGAGAGAGAATGAAAATCTGATTTTATATATATTTTTTTTACTTTGTGGAAATTTGCAGCTTAGCCCCAAGTTTTGAAATGTTTTAAAATCAGTCCTTATAGTTTTAAAATTATCTTTTCAGCCCTTAAGTTCTTTAAATGATTTTAATCGGCCCTCATTCTTAAAATCAATTATTTCAAGCCCTCTAATTTAATATTCATTTTGAGTTTAGGCCCAATTTTTGAAAATTTACATTTTAGACCCTCAAGTTTGAAAAATATTCATTTTGGTCCCTCATCTTTCAAAATTATTTATTTTAGTCCCCTAACTTTCAAATTATCAATTTCAGTCCCTAAATGGTAAATTATCATTTTTAAACTATAAATTTCAAAAGATTAATTTAACTTATTTTCTAATTGGCTAGATGAAGCGTACGGAGAATTAAGGAATTGAAGTCGTTTCCCGCTCAACTTTGCACTCATCAAGTTTAAGGTAGACTCGCCCCTATTAATTGATTTAAATTATGATTGCATGTGAATGTGTATGTTACGTGATTTATGTGAAATTTATTTCATGAAATGAGATGAGAATATATTTCTTATGAAATATTTATGTTGTTATGTTTGTCATAACTTATATGCTTTTATGCATGAGAAAGAAAGAAGAGAATGTCTTGCAAGATAAATGATGATGTTATGCATAACTTATGTGCCTTATGTGCACGAGAAGAAAGAGCAACCCATACCCCATGATTTTAAAGAGCCTATGATTTTCAAAAAGAAGCCAGGTGCTGTAATGCACAAGAAGAGCAACCCACACCCTATGATTTCTAAAGAGCCTGCATTTATGTGTTCAATTATAATGTGGATTAATTAATTGGCGATGAGTCTACTGATTATTTCTATGAAATGCTCATGTCTATTTTTAACAACATTTGCAGATTTCGGAGAATGTGGTCAATGATGGACGATAGTGGCAATAGTCGTTAAATAATTGAGAATCTTATTTTGATGATCCATATTTCTAAACTTTGGCTATTTTTGAGATTTTCAATTATTTGAGAAATTATGGCATTTCCGAATGTTTTGTATTATTAATGGCTCGATTCGTATTTTGAATTATTTCATAAATGTCCTCGAATTTTATCGATCATTACCGTATATTTAATGTTGCCAAAAACGAATATCAGTGATTTTTTCCGCTAGAATATTATTTTAAAATTTAGATCAGAAAACGACGTGGTAAACCGGGTATTTAGAACTCGGGGCGCTACACGCTACATTAGGAACTTCCAAGAAATGGAACCCTTAGACATGTATAGGTACTTAGAATTATTTTTAGGATAAAGTACCAAAGCCATGTGGGAAGCCTATAAATCAGAAAGAAAAGAAGAATTCTACCAACTTATTGCATTAGGAAGTAATCCATATAATTTTTTTAATATGATATAGATTTTAATTACTGGAGCAGATCCAAACTCAAGACATATGAGTATACAAAGAAAGGCTATGAGAGATTTGGAACAACTTAACTTATATAAATGGCCTAAAGGAAAATACATTAAAAAAAATTTAAATGAATATTATTATTTAACTTCAATCTCAGGGAACACATTTAATCAAGAAATAGGAAATAAATTATTTCATAAACTACCAGGACCATTAGGATTAGAAATAACAGAATCATGGAATAATTTGATATCAATAAGAGACAACCATAAAAGAAATGGAGCATAGGACATAGAATCCAACATGTAATCAGGATGTAATCAGGTGTTTAGAAGGTAAATGTGCAGAATTTCAAATTCAAACACAACTAAAAAAGACAGATTATAAGTTCTGTAAATATATTTTCACTCCACAAACTTATGGAGCCTCAAGCTCTAAACATTTTAAGAAAAAATTTAAGAAGAATAATAAAAGACCAATTTAGAGAAGATATTTTCTAAGAAAATCAAATAAAAAAAAACCTTATTTAGATGAAAAAAGACATTTAAGAAAATTTAAACCAGAAAAACTTATAAAAATAAGCTTAGTTGTTTTCTTTGTAATAGTAATGAAGATTTAGCAATAACTTGTCCTAAAAGAATAAATAGTTATGATAGAAAAAGTACTCTTATTGAATGTACAAATGAAGATCTCATACAATTGGATGAATACATTTCCGATAAAGAATTAAAAAATAGTATAGTGTCAATAGAAGATAAATTAGAATTAGATCAAGAAGAATCTGATTAGGAAATTATATATGAATTTTTCAAATTTAAAAGTAGATGAAAATTCAGAATCTAAAGAAGAAATTAATTTAGTAGAAATATTAGTAGAAGCCTGTACATATAATTGGCAGAAAAACATAGGAACAGACAATATAGCGTGTTTCATTTGTAATTGGTACCCAGCTAGGAAACTTAGAGCCAAATGTTTAAAATGTTATAAAGAAGCACGTATTAGATGTTTAGAAAGAAATGGAATAATCGACAAAGAAGAAATAAAATTATAAATTACTAAAGAACAAATTGAAACCTCTGAAATCAGAATTCTAAGGAGAAGAATAGAAAATTTAGAAGATATGCAAAAATTATTGATAAAAAGAATAGAAATTTTGGAAACCAATAATAAAGGTAAAGGAATTATGATTGAAGAACAAGAACAAAATTTAGAATACTTATGAATAAATTACGTTCAAGTAGTATGTAATTCAGAAAAACTTAAGAGTATCAAAGTAAAATATCAAATAAGAATAGGCGATTACATTATTAAGTGTTTAAGATTAATAGACTCAGGATGTAGTAATTGTATAATTAACAAAAAATTAATTCCAGATAAATATATAGTAGAATCTAAGAATCCAATAGATGCTCAACAGATGGATGGAGACTTATATATGTTAACTTATTTTAAGTTATATTAATTGGCATTTTCTATTTTCCTATATTTTTGTAATTTGATAAATTTAGTTTATTACTAAATATTTTTATTTAGTAATTTATTAAGTTTAATTAAATTACTTAAACATTTCTTGGACGTAATATTGTGATAATATTTGTTGCTTATCTTCTATGATAATGACAAGAAATATTGTGATAATATTTTGAATATAATGTTGGTTGCTTATCTGATATGATAAGTATTGTGATAATGGTAGAAGTCTATCACTTATCGTTTGTGATCAAAATTGTGATAAAATTATACTTGGCTTGAAATCATATCTTTATCACTTATAAGTATTTTGATTATATTTTAAGTCTTGTTAAATATTCTGATTGGCCGAAAATCCTTGATCACAATCTCGAAAATTTGTTGGTAATATTCTTGATAATATTTTGTGTTTATTCTTGATTGTCAAGGTATCCAAAATATGGTAAGCATCTTCTTGATATGGTCAAGAATATTTCATTCTTATCTTTGCATATGGTAAGATTTGTTGGACGAAAATCTATATAGGGAAAATTCTTGATAGGGCCGAAAATATGAAGTCCATGTTTATGTCAATCACGTGATTGATTAACTTATGGTAAGATTTTACATGATTTATCTATATCTTGGTTATGGTAAGATTTAGTAAGAATATTTATCTTACCTTTTTACTAATTATCTCTACCATGTTTTGCGGGTAGTAGAGATCTTGTGCAATAAGGAGACTTGGGAATCAAGAAACCTAATTGAACTATAAAGAGAAGAAAAAGGGGACGTTTTTCTTGTGACGTGAAAATACTACAAATCCGAGTGGTGCTTACAATATTACACATCCACCAAAAAGAAGTCTTGAAGCTATATTTTTGTATTGTGCCAATAATTAAAGCTTTATTCGCGTGGTGACTTCAACACTCCGGGAGGAGGATTCAATCACTGAGAGAAGGAAAGTATTTCAGCGTGAAGATCAAACGGGAGGTTTGGATTGTGTTCGAACGGGAGTTCGAGGTTGCTAAAAAGGTGTTGCAGATTCAAATAAAACTACTGAAGAGTGGTGGGATGCCATCTCGCATTACGTGCCACAGAAGGATCATGGAGTGATCTATTTCTTGGATGTTTGATAAAGTCTATGCGTAGATTTATCCTGTAGTTTAGACTGATTTGTATAAACTCTTTCCTTATATAGTGATTTATTTTTGTTCGCAGGATGCGAACCGTGGGTTTTCTCTGTTAGGGTTTTTCCCACGTTAAGCTCAAATTATTGTGTTCTTGTTCATTTATAATTCCGAACAAATTATTCTGATTGTTTACGTTTTACCATCCAGACGAATCTCCCTTAGCAGGATTCATCTGGTACTGCGCTAAATAACGATTAACGATTTACTGTTAACTGGGTTACTATCCAGACTTGTCTGTGACAATCTGTTTATAAAATTTAGACAACCTCAAATTTTCAATATACATATCAGAGTGGGTTCACTTCTAGAAAGTGAGATCCAGTTGTCTAAATGGAATACTCTGCATCTCTTAGGCCACCTCTGTTAACTGGTAGTAACTATGCATATTGGAAAATCCGTATAGAAATCTTTATTCAATCTATTGATGAACGTTGTTGGACTTCTGTTCTTGAAGGTTACACAACACCCACTGTCACTGCTGGAGGTGTTGTTACAACTATAGCTAGAAGTGCTTATACTGCAGATGAATTAGCTAATGCAAATTGGAATTCTAAGGCACTTAACGCTATTGTTTCTATGGTTAATCCAGGTCAATTCAGACTCATCTCCTCCTTAAGGACGGCCAAGGAAGCATGGGATGCTTTGAGGATAGCAAACGAAGGAACCAATGCTGTCAAAACCTCCAAGCTGCAGATGATCACTTTAGAATTTGAACAATTATCTATGGAAGAGAAAGAAGACTTCAAAAGCTTCTATGCCAGATTAAGCGATCTCACCAACTCAGCTGAAGCGCTTGGGAAAACCTACTCAAATGAGCAGATTGTACAAAAGATCCTTAGATCTTTACCAGACAGGTTCCATGCAAAAGTGACATCAATTGAAGAAAGCAAGGATCTTTCAACCATGCGAGTTGAGGAACTTGTAGGGTCATTGATGACCTATGAGTTAAATCTGGCCCGAAGAAAGAAAGACAAATCACCAAGAATTGCTTTCAAGACGAACAGTGCAAACCCAACGACTCTGGCGAGACTGACGAAGATGAAAATTTCGTACTTCTCACCAGAAAATTTAAAAGGTTCCTCAAGGGAAAACAAAAAGAAAGGTCCAAAAATCTTCAAGGCCAGAATCAAAAACCACAAAAACAATGGAAGAAAAATAATTTCTACCCAAAGAATATTTCCAACACGTCTGAAGGGAAGCCTAGGAGTCGAATCCAATGCAGAGAATGTGAAGGATATGGACACATTGCAGCTGATTGTCCTAATACTCAAAAGAAGGCCAAGGGAAGGAAGGCCATGAATGTTACATGGAGTGATGAAGACACAGATGAATCTGAATCAGAATCAGACAGCAGCAATTCTGAAAATCAGGTAACTACCTTTACTGCTTTACAGCTGTCTGGTGCTAAATCTGGTAACTCTTCTTATGCAGATAAATCCAGATCAAATACTGAAAACTTGAGGAAGGAACTTCAAGATGCAGAAGAGAAGATTCAACTGTTGCAGGCCTTCGCTAAGCACAGCAAGGAACGTCAACTGGATGACGTATCTGCAGTCTCAGATAACGAACAAAATGAGGTAAGCAGTTTAAGTTCAGAACTTGCTAACGCACAAGACAAAATCAAGAAGCTGGCACGTGGAACCGTCCAGCTTGATGAAATCCTGAACAGTGGCAGAACTTTCAGTCTAAAAACAGGTCTTGGATATGAAGGTAAAGGTAAAAATCATGACCATAAGATAAACTTTGTAAGAGAATCTGAATATAGGTACATGGAACAGAATAAAAATCATATAGATGCATCTACCTCTCTTCATCATCAATACAATACGGCTAGGACTCAAAACTCACATCCAGCCATGAACTATGCAAGACGACAATTTCAGCCGAATCTGTACAAACCAGATGAGTCTGTCCATCAGAACGGCAGGAAATTTCAACCTCGACAGAATCGGCAGGATACATCTGTTTTCCAGGTATTCTGTAATTTTTGTGCTAAATCTGGTCATGATGTATTTAGGTGTCATGAGTACTTGAAGTTAATCAATTCACAAAAAAGAAGACTTGTTTCTAGACAAGAGAAGAAAATTCGAACGAATGCTTATGTAGTGCAATTGTCTTTGAGTGCTTTGATCCCTAACACATGGTATTTTGATAGTGGTTGTTCTAGACGCATGACAGGTGATCTCTCTCTACTTACACATTTTGAAAAAGGCGAAACAGGTGCTGTTACATTTGGTGATGGCCAAAAGGGTAAGATAGATGGATCTGGTATCATCAACATTAAGGGATTGCCTACATTAACTAATGTCTTATATGTTATAGGGCTTAAGGCAAATCTGATCAGTGTAGGATAATTGTGTGATGATAACTTGCTTGTCATGTTTTCAAAAGAATATTGCAAGGTTTTAAGTTGTGATAAAAAGTCTAACCCGTTAAAGAGTTTTATTTAAGGGAGTTAGATCTAGAGATAAATGCTATACACTTGAGAGTCACGAAACTTGCAATTCTGTTAAAACCAAAAATGAGAAACTTTGGCATAACAGATTAGGACATCTAAACTACCATGATCTCATGAAGCTGACCAGACTACAGGCTGTGAGAGGCTTACCCAGCATAAACAATATTCCAGATGAAATCTGTGGTGATTGTCAAAAGGGTAAGCAAATCAAAAGTCAACATAAACCAGGTACATCCATTAATACCTCTCATATACTTGAACTAATTCACATGGATTTGATGGGTCCTATCCAAAAGGAAAGTATTGGTGGCAAGATGTATATTTATGTATGTGTTGATGATTTCTCCAGATACACCTGGGTCATGTTTATTCGAGATAAATCTGATACCTATGAAAATTTTGTTAATCTTTTTCAGAAATTGAACAATGAAAAGGCAGATGAACAGGTAAGAGTCAAAAGGATCAGAAGTGACTATGGGAGAGAATTTGAAAACTCCAAGTTTGCTGATTTTTGTATCCAATATGGGATCAAGCATGAGTACTCGTCCCCAAAGACTCCTCAACAGAATGGAGTGGTGGAAAGGAAAAATAGAACTCTACAAGAGATGGCTCATGTCATGCTAAATAGCAACCAATTGCCCACGAAATTTTGGGCAGAAGCTATAAACACTGCTTGTTGTATTGTTAATAGAGTCATGCTTAGATCTGGAACAAACCAAACTCCATATGAAATTTGGAAGGGTAGAAAACCTAGGGTTGACTACTTTCATGCCTTTGGAAGTAAATGCTATATTTTGAAAGATAGAGAACACCTAGGAAAATTTGACTCAAAATCGGATGACGGAATATTTTCGGGTTATGCTGAAAATAGTAGGGCCTATAGAGTTTATAATCTAAGAACCCAAACTGTTCTTGAGTCAATTAATGTAAAAGTGGATGATACTAATTGTGTAAATTCGGATTTTCAGGTAGTAGATGGTGATCAACTGGAAATTCCACCAAAAGAAGAAGCTGGAAGCGAAAAATCAGAAGAAGAACAGCACCAAGCTGGAAGTCTCAATAATACTGAAGAATCCGATCAGGATGAGTCTGGGCACCCAGTAATATCTGCAGATCGAGACGAATCTGATGACCCAGATACACCTGATATTACTGAACCAGAAGCATCGAGACTACCACCTGCTAGGATCCAAAAGGCACATCCACTTGACAACATTCTCACTGATATATCTAAGAAAAATGTGACCAGAAGAAAATTTGCTGAGATGAGTAACATCTGTCATATGTCTCAAATTGAGCCAAAAAATGTCAAGGAAGCTTTGACAGATGAACACTGGGTACAAGCTATGCAGGAGGAGCTTAACCAATTTGAAAGAAACAATGTCTGGGAGCTGGTTCCACGTCCTAAAGAAGGTAATGTAATTGGAACCAAATGGATCTTCAAGAATAAGTCAAATGAACAAGGAAATGTGGTAAGAAATAAAGCCAGACTTGTTGCTCAAGGCTATACCCAGATTGAAGGGATAGACTTTGACGAGACATTTGCTCCTGTAGCCAGACTGGAATCCATCAGGCTGTTGCTAGCTGTGTCCTGCTACATCAACTTCAGACTATTTCAGATGGATGTCAAAAGTGCCTTTCTGAATGGTATGCTTAATGAGGAAGCCTATTTGAAGCAGCCTCAAGGCTTCACAGATCCATCTCACCCGGATTATGTCTTTAGACTCAAAAAGGCGTTATATGGGTTGAAACAAGCCCCCAGAGTTTGGTATTAAAGGCTCACATCATTCTTGCTAAGCAACAGATACAAAAGGGGAGGAACTGATAAAACTCTTTTCATTAAGCATCTAAATCCTAGACTAACTGTAGCTCAAATATATGTTGATGACATAGTATTTGGGTCTACATCTAAGTCCAAAATTAATGAATTTATAAATACAATGAAAAGAGAATTTGAAATGAGTATGGTTGGTGAGCTAACTTTTTTTCTTGGTTTACAGGTACAGCAGGATGAATCTGGCATATTCGTATCTCAAACAAAGTATGCTAAAAATCTGGTGAAGAAATTTGGACTTGAAGATGCAAAGGCAATAAGGACTCCCATGGCGACTACTCTAAAACTTTCAAAGGATGACAGTGGTAAGGATGTAGATCCATCCCTTTACAGAAGCATGATTGGAAGTCTTCTGTACCTTACTGCCAGTAGGCCAGATATATCCTTCAGTGTTGGAGTTTGTGCAAGATATCAAGCCAAACCTAAGGAATCTCATGTTGCAGCTGTGAAAAGAATCATCAGATATGTAAGTGGTACGTTGAATTACGGGATTTGGTTTACAAGAGATACCACTGCCAATCTTGCAGGTTTTTCAGACGCAGACTGGGCTGGGAACATAGATGATTGAAAGAGTACATCTGGAGGATGTTTCTACATTGGGAACAATTTGGTGGCATGGCTAAGTAGAAAGCAAAATTCAGTGTCACTATCCACAGCCGAAGCTGAATATATAGCAGCTGGGAGTTGCTGTACACAACTCCTGTGGATGAAACAAATGTTGGAGGACTATGGAATCTCTACAGAACAAGCCACTATGTATTGTGACAACACCGGTGCCATCAATATCTCAAAGAATTCAGTCCAGCACTCTAGAACAAAACATATTGACATCAGACACCACTTCATCAGAGAATTGGTGGAGCAAAAGATTATCAATCTGGAGCACATACAGACTGATCTACAGCTGGCAGATTTGTTTACTGAGGCCCTCGATACTGTCAAATTTGAAAGCCTTAAGAAACAAATTGGAGTATAACCTCCTTCTAAATAGGAACATGCATATTTAATAATAAAAAATAAAAAATAAAATTGTTTTTTGTTTCTTTTATTGCATGTATTTAAGTTATCATATTCTTATACTAAGTAGATCATGTTTTTTTCCTGCAGATTTATCTGAGTGCTTGTGACTGATAATGAGACAGATACGTCTGGCTAATAGCAGTCAACATGTCTCTGGATGAATCTAACTAGAACTCAAATCTGGACAATCCTAAGGATAAGTCACTGCTGTCTATGTCATATGGTTGTTACTGGATGAGATTTCATATTCTGTGTGTAGACCTATGATCTAGATCTTGCTTATAGCATTGCACGCATTTTTCTTATTATCCAAGGGCAGGGCTAGTGGAAAAGAAGGCTGTCTATCCAAGCCAAGTTCATACCCTTTAGCTTCAAAATATGATGAATTGATATAAATGTTGTAATATTGTAGAAGTAAGGGGAAAACCTAGTAAGATAACTTCTGGGGATTGTGTGAATCTACCAATCCAAGCCAAATTCATACCCTTCTTCTAACATAAAGGGGAACATACTGTAAGATAACTTCTGGGGATTGTGTGAAGTTGTTTCCACCTCCAAAAGACATTGCCACAATATAGAAAAAGTCGGCAAGCCGGATTTGAGAAAATGCACTTTCTATATATTTTGATCGGTCTTATTGTGCATTACGGTGACAAATCGATAGGTCAGGGCAATCATATGATTTTTGGCAGTATGTGGATGATTAAGGATTGCTCGAATCACACGCGCACATTAATCAACATAATCATGCTCATGGTGGACTGTCTACTGCCAGATATATCTGACTCAACAGATGCCAACAAGTGCTCAGACGTATCTCAGGTATCCAGATGCATTTAGATTTTTCTTATTCACGAATTTTTAGATTTTATTCTGAAAATCTCTATTTTTAAGGCAGTATATCGTGGGCTAATATGTACAAATCTTGCAGAACAAGTCAGTTAATTGTGGAGCCCAATTTTTGGTAATTTATTTGTTTCCTAATTCCTAACATATTCCGGTTCTATATTTATCCCATTTTTTAAGGAAAGGAAATTGGCATGTACTAGGATTCTCAAGAGATATCTTTCTCTACAAGGAATGGAATTAAAAATCTCTTGAATTCTACTTGTACTCAAATTCCTCAAAAAATCTCTCTTCAAATCTCCTTCACTGCCTCCACACCAGCCGTTCTTACTCATTCCAGAACAAGTTCAAATTCCAACTCAGCTTATAGCCGAACCAAGCCAAGGTGGCTCTACCACCAAGCCACAAGTTATGGGTGCAAATTCGATACCTATGTTTGATAATCTTCCTACCGTCACCTTTCTCCCTTAGATATTCGAAGTGAATTGATTGTTGCTAGAGAAATTTCGAGCAAACAGTCTGAAACAAAGGGGGAGATGCCAAAAGATGACAAAGATGTGAAAGGTAAATCTAAAAAATGAATTGGCAGAAGACGTAAATGGATCTGACCCGGACTCAGGTACATCAGATGAATCTGGTGATTCAGAGTCGAGGCTGAAGAAGAGAAAGCAGAGGAATCAATTATTGGTTTATCATGGGATTATTTCACAATTGCTTCGTGATCAGGGTATTCAGATGCTAGAGGATAATCTGGTGATCAATCCCAAGGGTTAAACAGGGTCAGATGCAGGAAAACACTAGAGGTGCAGACCTCTCACAGGAAACAAGTTTTGGGTGACACTCCTGGTAAACAGGATTCATCTGGCCAGGATGCCAGAATTGGCCAGCTAAAGCAGAGATTATTGGGTTAAAGGCAGAGGTATCTGATCTCAGGGTTTGTGTCAAAAGACTTGAAGACAGGTTGGATCAGTTGGTTGGAGGTTCTTCAAAAGAAAAATCAGATGAAACAGAGGAATCTGGGTCTGGAGTTGAAAATGAAAAATCAGAGGAGCAGAATGAATCTGATAAGAGAGAAAGGCCTAAAAACAAGGATGATGCTGTAGAATCTAAAGAAGAAGAGACTGTTAGGCCAGACAGAAAGAACAAAAAACGGTGAATAACACGGTGACCACAAAGAAAAATAAACTGAATACAAGGGCAGATGAATACACTACACCAGGTAGATCCAGGTATGATCATTCATCATTTGTTAGCAGCCTTATGCAGACTACCAAAGGTACGCTTACACCTTTCAGTTTTAAGTCTTGGTTGACTGGTGCCTATGCTGATTCTCAAAAACCATATATCTGGATGTTTAGAGACTTATAGATGGGTCTGGCCAACCTAAATCGACTGGACAGGATGGCAGAATTGGCAACTAAAATCTATTTTGCATGTTTTCATGAATTCTATGTTTGAGGGGTCGTTGGGGAGAGACATAGATATCCTACTGCATTAAATTTCTATGCATTGCAGTAAGGGGGAGCATTTGTGTTTTCAGAGTTTTCTAAAACTCGACCTTTATTTGCAGGTTTTATTATCTGTAACTGAATTTTGCCTAATCTTTGTCTACTCGTGCTTACATTGGCAGGTTACAAGACATTGATTGCTTCCCCTATTTCTTCCAAAAAGGGGGAGTAGTATTTTTTCTCATCTTTTCTGATTGATTAAATGTTGAAGTAACTTTTGGTTCATTTTGATTCTCCTTTATGTACATATTATTTTTCTCTCATTACATGCATGGATTTGTTGAAGTGAGCTTATTATGATGCATGACTTGAGGGGGAGAATTTTGATAGGGGGAGCTTAATAATTGCATGTTACTTCTTTCTACGTTTGTGAAAAGATGATTAGGTTTTGGAAAAATAGAAAAAGTCAAAAGGGGAGATTGTTAACTTATTTTAAGTTATATTAATTGGCATTTTCTATTTTCCTATATTTTTGTAATTTGATAAATTTAGTTTATTACTAAATATTTTTATTTAGTAATTTATTAAGTTTAATTAAATTACTTAAACATTTCTTGGACGTAATATTGTGATAATATTTGTTGCTTATCTTCTATGATAATGACAAGAAATATTGTGATAATATTTTGAATATAATGTTGGTTGCTTATCTGATATGATAAGTATTGTGATAATGGTAGAAGTCTATCATTTATCGTTTGTGATCAAAATTGTGATAATATTTTACTTGGCTTGAAATCATATATTTATCACTTATAAGTATTTTGATTATATTTTAAGTCTTGTTAAATATTCTGATTGGCCGAAAATCCTTGATCACAATCTCGAAAATTTGTTGGTAATATTCTTGATAATATTTTGTGTTTATTCTTGATTGTCAAGGTATCCAAAATATGGTAAGCATATTCTTGATATGGTCAAGAATATTTCATTCTTATCTTTGCATATGGTAAGATTTGTTGGACGAAAATCTATCTAGGGAAAATTCTTGATAGGGCCGAAAATATGAAGTCCATGTTTATGTTAATCACGTGATTGATTAACTTATGGTAAGATTTTATATGATTTATCTATATCTTGGTTATGGTAAGATTTAGTAAGAATATTTATCTTACCTTTTTACTAATTATCTCTACCATGTTTTGCAGGTAGTAGAGATCTTGTGCAATAAGGAAACTTGGGAATCAAGAAACCTAATTGAACTATAAAGAGAAGAAAAAGGGGACGTTTTTCTTGTGACGTGAAAATACTACAAATCCGAGTGGTGCTTACAATATTACACATCCACCAAAAAGAAGTCTTGAAGCTATATTTTTGTATTGTGCCAATAATTAAAGCTTCATTCGCGTGGTGACTTCAACACTCCGGGAGGAGGATTCAATCACTGAGAGAAGGAAAGTATTTCAGCGTGAAGATCAAACGGGAGGTTTGGATCGTGTTCGAACGAGAGTTCGAGGTTGCTAAAAAGGTGTTGCAGATTCAAAGAAAACTACTGAAGAGTGGTGGGACGCCATCTCGCATTACATGCCACAGAAGGATCATGGAGTGATCTATTTCTTGGATGTTTGATAAAGTCTATGCGTAGATTTATCCTGTAGTTTAGACTCATCTGTATAAACTCTTTCCTTATATAGTGATTTGTTTTTGTTCGCAGGATGCAAACCGTGGGTTTTCCCTGTTAGGGTTTTTCCCACGTTAAGCTCAAATTATTGTGTTCTTGTTCATTTATAATTCCGCACAAATTATTCTGATTGTTTACGTTTTACCATCCAAACGAATCTCCCTTAGCAGGATTCATCTGGTACTGAGCTAAATAACGATTAACGATTTACTGTTAACTGGTTACTGTCCAAACTTGTCTGTGACAATCTGTTTATAAAATTTAGACAACCTCAAGTTTTCAATATACATATACAGAGTTATTACGATCAAATAGTAAAATTAGTTTTGAAACTAATTGTGGAGTAAGTATAGAATATACATTACCCAGAGATTCTACATCGTTAGACCTTTAAACTTAAAAGTAACAGATTTTATTATAGGATTAAGTTTTTTATTAAAAGATAATGGAAGCGTTACAATTACTAAAGATTTCATACATTTCCAAAAACATACATTATTTAGCACAACACAAACCTTACATTTCCCATCAAAATGCGCTAAGAAGCATGGTGGAAGCCCTAAAGAAAAAATTTGCCCCCGTAACAAAGAAAGAGAATGTCTACTTGTAGTAAAAGAACCATTAGAGGATGAAATAGAAGAATTAGAAAAATTAGAAGAACAAAATTTTGGACATATAGAATTCAAGACAATGAAAAAATTTATAATGCTTTAATTACAAAACAAGAAATAGAAAATTTAATTAGTAAGTTAGAAAAAATGGAAATATCAGGAGAAAATGTTTTGAAAAATTAGGAAAAAGACAAAGTTTTTTGTGAATTAAAAATAAAAAATCTAGAATACATCATTAGGACAAAAAATATAGAAGCTACTAATCTAGACTTAGAAGATTTCAAAATGCACATAAAAGAATTATTAAAAATAGGAGTTATAAGAAAATCAGACAGTCCACATAGATCAGCAGCATTTATTGTTAGAATACATTCAGAAATAATCAGAGGAAAAAGTAGGATGGTTATAAACTACAAAAGACTTAATGATAATACTATAGATGATGCTTATACAATACCATATAAGACAGGTTTAATAAATAAAATACAAGATTGTAAAGTATTTAGTAAGTTTGATTTAAAATCAGGATTTTGGCAGATTAAGATGCACCCTAACAGTATAAGATGGACAACATTCACTTATCCAGAAGGACACTATGAATGGCTAGTTATGCCATTTGGATTAAAAAATGCACCAAGTATTTTTCAAAGAAAAATGGAAAGCATATTTAATAAACATAGTAAGTTTGTTGTAGCATACATAGATAATATCTTAGTCTTTAGTAAAAATAGGAGAGAACATAGAGGACATTTGCAGATTATATTTTCAGAAATTATTAAACATGGATTAATTATTAGTAAAAAAGAAAATAGTATTGTTCAAAGAATACATAGACTTCTTAGGAGTAAATATAGGACAAGAAGAAATTAAATTACAACCACATATAGCCCAGAAAGCCTTAGAATTTCCATACACACTTGAAGATTTAAAACAAATTCAGAAATTTTTAGGATTAGTAAATTATGCAAGACTATTCATAAAAAGATCTAGGAAAGATAGCATGACCTTTATACTCAAAGACTTCTCCAATAGGACAAAGATTTTTTAACCAGGAAGACATAAAATTAGTCCAAGAAATCAAAGATAAAATAAAAAATTTACCAAAGCTAGCAATGCCATTAGACACAGATTATTTAATTATTGAAACAGATGGAAGCATTTTATGTTGGGGAGCAATTTTAATTTGTAAACCCAATAAGTATGCAGATAAAAAATACATAAAGAATTTGTAAATATAATAGCAGAAATTACAAAGAAAAAGGAAACTTAAGTAGCATAGATGCAGAATTAGTAGTAGTAAACTATGCCCTAGATAGCTTTGAATTATTTATCATTTCCAAAAAAGAAATAGCAATAAGAACAGATTGTGTAGCAATTGTATCATTTTACAATAAGCTTAAACTAGATTCAAAAAGAACTAGTAGAAGGAGATGGTTAAATTTTATAGATAGAATAACTAACACTAGAATTAATATAGAATTCGAACATATTAAAGGAATAGACAATAAAGCAGCGGATATCTTAAGTAGGATGGTAGAAAGCAAAAATTATTTAGATCTTGACACATTTTAATCTATTGTTTACAGATGTCTAGACCTCCACCAAAACCAGAAATTCCACCTGGGAATTCTTATGCATCTACAGCATCATTCCAGACCTCATCTAGTCAGAACATACCATTTTATCAAGAACACATGAGATTTGGTGAACAAGAACTTATTTGTTTTCCAAGCAGCAACATTTCTTTTAAAGCACTTGCACATGTGTCACTCTCAAAAGAAGAAAAATGCATTTAGACAATTTATGGATCTCTTATAACAAGAATCCAAAAGATTAAAAGTATTTTCTTGCATCCATGAATGCAGAACACTTTAATTAGAATAGAACTAGATTCAAGTTTTATGTAGTCATTAAAGGTAAAATTAGGAGTTTTTCATACATGGTTAGAAGTTTTTGATAGTATCAAAGATTTCAAAGACACCCTTCACAAAGGATTTACAAATTTGCAAGAAGCTCTTGAGTTAGCAAAACAGCAAATAGGAATAAATTCTTAGGTTTTTCCATCACTCAAAAATTACCAAGACCCCCCACTTGATTTCTCACCTAATAAAGACCAAAGTATTTTTTTTACCCATTGTGAATGCAAGCAGAACAATTTCAAAATTATCAATGAATCAAACCAGAACCACCTCTCAGAAAGAACTACCTTACAGAAGTAGATCACAGAACTTGAGAAAGAAATAATCAGCATCAAGCTAAGTAATTCAGAAGGTACTACTGAGCCTAAGAAATCAGTAGCTAGTCCAGTTTAAACGGTAAATGGTAAAGACTCATCAAACCCCTTTTTGGCTGTGGACTTGCCTAAAGTTCAACAGACTCAGGGAACTGTTGATTTTCCTACTTTACAAGCTCAGGAAGAAAATTCTAAACAGACACAAACCCAGAATGTTTGGGACACACTTTGCCAGCACCGTTGTAAGTTTGATTATTTAGTAAGATATTCAAAAGAACCAGACTTTTGTCAAGCCCAAGAAGGATCCAGTCAAAAAGTTAGCCAAGACAAGGGAAAAGAAATTTTCCAAGATGCCTAGGACGCAAATGAGGACTTTGTGTCCATTAACAAATTACTTTTTCAAATTCAAGAACTCCAAAAATCTACAGGAAATAGTGAAGGCCCTTTAAGAAGAAAAAGAAAATTACTATTAAGAAAAAGAAAGAAAAAGATATTAAAGAAAAAATGGAAGAAGCAATAAATCAAGTTTTTGAAAGAATTTTTGCAAGAAACAAATCAATCAGAGAAAAAGAAATACAAGAATGTCCACAGGAAAAAAAACACGCTAGAACCAGAAAATTCTAGTCAAGAAAATAGTGACGGATTTGAAGACCATGAAAGAGAAGGATACAATAATTCAGATAGTGGAATGTCATTTTCCTCTATTGCAGAACACAACTTGAATACATGACTAGACATATGATACTGCCAACAAAAGAAAACAAACCACTTTAGAAAAGAAGATGCCCTGGACCATAGTAAGGACAATCCTTTTTTACCAAAAGTTTCTCTGTGAAACGCGTGTCAAAAAAGGACATACGGCTTTTTTAAAGAAATGACAAAAGGAAGACGCGTGAAGACCTTTTTAGATAAACTTTGCTTTTTCAGATTCTATTAGGGATTTTTGCTCCCTGGAATTTTTCTATATAATGATAAATTTTCATTAAATTAAGATAAGAGTTTACAACCTGTGTATTCCTTGCTCTAACCTATGAAAAAACCTCCTTATTAGGGAAATCCTTAGTTGTAATTTCTTTAACATGTTTTAATAAATCTCCAAAAAATATTTTATGTTTCATGTATTTATGTTTTCATTTATAGACGTTTATATGTTGTAAATTATCTGATGCATGATAATTCATTACATCCTATGCATATCATAAAAGCATAACTAGATTTCTAGAAGCCAGTATATTAATTCAATTGTAAGCTTTTGGATACCTTGACATTTATGTTCTTGATTATAAGACCTTTATCGATTTTAGCCTTGAAAATTTAGTTCAATTGTGACTTTTGAACGAGAAACTAGTTTACAAATAAAAAATATATCCAAATGAGGTTTCTTTTTTGTTGTACTAATCAAATACAACCTCATATTTTGGGCTTAATCGCACGTTCAGAAAGTCTGGTCACCATCTTATTGTTAAACGACAAAATCAATTGTGATTTTATTAAAATTCAAATCATATTTGTGCCTCCTTTTGGTGATAAGATCTTAAAATTTATCTCTGCGTCTATCGTCTCTTTATTTAAATGTTTCATTTATTGACTTTCCATTTCCGTATAATTGTTCGAAATCTTAAAACTGTACCTCATTATTAACTAAAACTAGTATCACAGCCATACGTTGCACAGAAGAATAATTTGGAATAATTTTACTTTAAAATACATTATTTTTGGGAGGTCATTGCAAAAGAAATAAATGAAAAATGATAAAAATCATAGAATTCTAATTTAAGGTAAAACGTTGAAAACGTCTCTTTTCGAGATGATAGTGTGAATACTTTCGATATCCGTTGTAAGCATTCATCAAATTTACAATATTCTCGAGACGAACTTCGAGTCTATGAAATTGGTTTATAAGATCAGCCCACGAATTATCACCGGTGAATTTTTAAATATTTTTTGTTATCGAAAGTGTTAAAATCTTAGTTTCAAGGTGCCTACTTTGACCCATTATAACTTTCACTATAGTTGAAAATTTCACATGTGGTTAATTATATATGAAACTACAAGATTAACATTTTACATAGGCACCAAAATAATAGTACTTAGACTCCATTTTTTTCTTTCAAATTATGGATTAAGGATGGAAGAAAATCATCTTATTTTTGGCATGTGAGTAATTGGTGGAGTGATGAATAAGCCCCCATCTAGAATTTTAACTTGCCACACTATCCCAAGTAACTTCAAATGGCTCAATAGGGTAGAGAGTAATGATTAATAGAGAATAAAGAAATTAGAAAGGGGATGAAATCCCACTTATATATAAGGGGAGAAATAGAAGATTATTCATCCTAAAAGCGTTGTCATTGTTAATGACTTACGATAGAAGACAAAGAAGTTCCTAGAATTTCCTTTGCCGGAAGTTGATTAAGCAAAGAAACTTGTTTTTTAAGTACCCTTTCAATGCTAGAATGTCTTCTCTTCTACTCAATTTTGATGATTGGAATGTTTGAGAGCTTTAAAACGGTAAGAAAAATGGAGGTAGGAAACTCAAATTCTTCGTTGCAAGCACTTAAGGGTTGACCCCATGCAAGTTTAGGGTCGTTCCCTGGCACAAAACTGGCTTTCTGACGCTTTGGGTTCGACCCTTGCAGATAGCTCAACGGTCTAACTTCATTCTTCCATAACTTTTGAGTTACAACTCTGAATCAGGATTCGTAAAGAGCATTAAACCTCATTCTATGATCTTTACAATGATATATTATAGGCCCCATGTAGATATTTGTACTAGGATTTTTACATATATTTCTTCACATAGTCTGAATGAAGCTCTTTAGAAGGCACTCATTTCAGTAGAAAACTATCCTAGGAGCCTTTCATCCATTAATTGAGGTGAGTGAGGTATGTTAGAATATAATCGATTGATTTGTAACGTGATGGAATTGCAATATGCTTACATGACTCATTTGATTTTTAATAAGAACGGGGTACATTTACCTGATTTACATCATTAGAATATGCTTAATGGAATTATATGGTTTCATAAGATACGAATGGAATTTGATCACTTGGTTGAATATAATTGAGCTAATATTTGATTAATTTGATTGACAATATGTTAGAGATTGCATAATTTACTTATAAGATATAAATATGTAGTTAGAACTTATGTTATTTATGTTTATTAATTAAGGACATATCGTGAAATTGATTATGGATTAAATAAGACAACTATCATACCAGTTATGTTAATAAGATATAATGAGACAAACATCTAAGTAAAAATACATCAATATGACACTTATTTGGTAGCCCGCGTTTAAATGGAAAATGACCTTGACGAGATATGCTAAATTTATCGAGAATTAAAGGAAGTTGTAATATTTTTTAATACTAAGTTAATAGTACATCTAAAAGTTGGCATGTGGAAGTTAAAAGTAGCAAATGATAGACCAATAAAGTATACAATAAAATTATTCAAATTTGCATCACAAGGGTCGACCCCCTGCAAAGGGGTTGATACCCCTCTATTGCTAACTGCAAGTGTACGAATTTTATAAGTAACAAAGTGGATTTTTAAGTCCATATATCGTACCTACAAGGATTGAGTAAATTGTATTTTAGACTAATTATCTTAATTGGAACTAAAAAAAATTAAATTGAGTTTAAGTTTTGAATTAACATAACAACTAAAGAGTAAATAATTACGAAGTATGACAATAATAAGAAAAACATGCTAGAGTCGAGAATCAATTTTATTTCCATCATTTATGCCTTCATTTAAACGTTTAACTACAATTCATGGGATTTTGAAAATCTACTTTCCTAATGTTATTAAAGTCATCTTTCAAATGGTGAATTAAAGCCTATTTCTAAATGCAACTCGACTATATTTCAATGATGAATATGAACATGTAGAAAATCATTATCGATTTTTGAACACTATTGAAGATTATACAAAGCATAGGGATATGTTTATATCCCCTATCCAACTTTGTAGCAATTAAAACGTGTATAACGACTGTATACTCTCTCAGAGATAGAAAACGCCATAGCAATCATATAATTAGTGATCAAATAATTATACAAGCACAAAAGAACGAATTAATTGATCAAACCCAAGAATCATATATATTAAACAATAAATCAAAACATAAAATCCGGAAAGCAAAATATCATCACGACTCTTAACATAAAAATTTAACCTAGAAATATGATTAAAGAATAAATACAAGAATAATTATTGAAGTTCATCATCAGGATAATAATCTTGCACTTGATTCTTCGATCTTCAATCTTGGTGTCCTTTGGTTCCTTGTGAATTCAACAACATTTTGGCATGTATTCAACTGATTGGGGACCCCCAATTTCGCGCCTCTTGCCATGTATATATAGGTTAAGGTGAGACATAGGTGAGAAGGAGAGAAAAATATTGAAATCCATGATAAAAAGCCCATCACACAGACCAGACGGACTACCACGCGACCGTACGGTTATAAATGGTGCGATCGTGCAGTTTGTTGAATTCGGTTTTGTTGATTTTAAAGGCTCTCATGCAACCACACAATATAAATCCATGTGACCGCATGGATATACTGTGCCATACAATTTTCAACTTTCAATCTATATAAGTTGGTCCTAATCTTTTATTTGTGCGTCAAGTCCTTCATCTTTTGATTAGATCAATTTAGTTCCTGAATTTTCGATTTCTTTCAATTGACTTCTTTCTTCTCTTGAATTGTTCTATTAAGCTTTTGATCTTCTTCCTTCTTCCACTTTACCTCCACTTTTCACTCCAATTGACTTCATTATCTCCTCATGTGCACAATTTACCTCATTTATCATCCAATTGACATGTATTTCCTTCATTTCTCGTGTTGTCTCGACTTTGGGATATTTTTTTAATATAAACAAATAATAAAGAAATCAAAAGCAATTATTCTTAAATGATAAAAATAAATACTACTTTTATCATGGAAATAAGTGTATAAAATACAGTTATCAACACACCAAACTAGAACTATTGTTCGTCCTCAAACAAAGTAAAACTAAACTATAAACAAAATCGCAATTAACAAGTATTTTTGTTTTGTCAACTTGTTTCCATGAGCCTTAAAAGTTCAGATCAACATTACACTTTAGAAGGGAAAGATGTACAACATAATAAAAATATTTCTACTTATTCGATGATCGACTTCAATGTGTGTGTGAATACTAGAAATCAATTGTAAACTCATACAGTTTTACACTTATCACTATGTGGCGAATCATGCATTAACAACCCCGAATCCCATGTGGTCAAACAATGATTTCTTTTGATTTTCCTCACAACTCTCATGGATGATTACAACCTTACTGTTTTTCTATCATATCCTGTGTTTTTTGCTATTTATGTGGTTTCTAAATATTTATATATTGCATTTTTTCACACAAGATAGTCAGGATTAGATAAGCATGCATGATAAATCGAAGGTAATTAATTCCCAATTCCACATCCCAATATCCAGAGTTTTAATCAACTAAGCTTATATCATGCACTTTATTGTAAATGGATGACTTTTTCTTTTTATTTCTTTGTCTTTTTCTCATCTTTAAGCAATACTTCTCATTTGCTTTTTATGTGACCTGTGTAGCGATTTTTGAACCAGTGACTCCCAAGCTAGTTAACTCTAGGGTACCAAGTTTTGAGAACCCTTAAAAACTTAATTACCTGAGTCACAAAGGCTACAAAGAAAAGTGAAACATGTTTTTGCATGTTATGTGTAACTCCTCTCCCTTAAGCTTTATAATTGACCCATATAATGAGGTTTAGGCTAATAACTCTCAATTCAGATGAATTTAGTATATCCGGTTTTAAAGGCCATTAAAAGCTTAATTACTCGAGTCAAAAAGGCTACGAAGAGAAGACTAAGACTATTTAATATTATGCTAGTACTGGATTATACCTGTTGACCAAAACCCCTTCAACCAAAGGTACAAAATCAAGAATTTCAGACCTTCAACCCATCAATGGATACATATACTAACCTTTCTAGCCCCAAACTGCTTCTTGAGCAGTTTTGTTCTAAATTTAAGGTCCGGATCTAAAATCCTAAGGTTTGGATTTTATAATCAATCCTATGTTCAAATTGCATAAATTTCCCCCACATATATCAAGCATCTCTCTATGCAAGTAATTATTTGATAATGACTATATGCTCATGTTAATAACGTCTAACATGGATAAATAGTTAAGAAAATCAAGTTCAATATTTCTCATTATTCTAACTAAAGCACAAAATTTAATCTAAACTATGTCATAAGCGATAAACAAAATCAACAAAATTTTTGAAATTCTGACAATTTTTATGAATTTTATATCCCAAAAATCGAATGAATGTGTATATTATATCACATGAATAAGATCCACACCCTCAAACTAAAAATATGCATTACCCTCAACGTATGTTAAATAGGTATATCAAATAAATTCAAAATAACAATGAGCGGTCAAGTACTTCCCAGGTTTGGAGAGGTGGTGTCACCATTTTGAAGTTTTGATTTTGATGTTTCTTGGATGATTCGACCATTTTGTTGCTTTTCCATGTTTGATCTGAGGTGTTCTAAGGATGTGTGTTTCTTGCAATTGATGAATAATCACCATTAGATGCATAAACACCACATGAAAATTGAAACAAATTAAGATAAACAACCCCAAACTAGGATATAACAAAATTCTAAATTTTTAGATGTGGTCGACCACTGATTTTTAGCCCTTGACATCGTCTCGAAAAAGTGAGATTTTTTCGAGACATGTCCTGGACATATGAAAGTAAATGACATGGTCTACAATATATTAAAAATTTAGAGCAATGAGCATTCATTAGGATAGGGAAAAGACATGGTAAAGGAGTTGACATAAAGCTAAAAGCTGGTGCAGTGGTCTGGTGGTGCTTGCAGTGAGTGCAATGTGGTGCAATGATGTCCACTTCAAGTTTTATGCATTAAATTAGTGTAAAATATGGTTTAATGATGAATATATGATGTATATCATGTACTAAAGATGATCATCTAAAAATATTTGCAAAAACTAGAAAAAAAACTCATTGTGGCATTTTGTCGAACACTTGATGCTCATGGTAAGAAATAAAAAGAATTCATAGATTTGGAGAATTGAATCTATCCAAGAAATTTCACCTAACAACAAACTTAATCTATTCCAACATCTGCCCTTATCCCATACTCCATCAATCACAATTTTAAAAAGCCATGAATGTGAAAAATAAAAGATTTCAAGCTTAATTCTCCAAAGTATGAAAATTTCGTACCTTTGATCCACTTCATGTGTGATAGTGGGTCGAATTTGACTCAATGTAATGTACAAAGTTCATGTTAAATTTTGGGGATCGATTTTGGGTGCAATTTGGGGAGGAAAATGTGTATAATGGAATGAAGTTTGAACAAAATTTGAAGACCCGATTTTAACAGCCCTTTCTGCCCAGAATAATGTGACGTGACCGTGTGGTTGAAAGCCGTGAAGTTGAGCTAGCAAAAACTGTAGCAAAATTTTTTATTTTTTTGAAACTTGCAACCGTGCCATTGAGATAGCGAGCGACCGCATGGTTATCTGGTAGAAGTTCAAAAGTTTTCCCATTTTGAGTTTTAAAATCTGTTTTCGACTGCTAAATGTCTCGTAATGCGTGCATCCAACATTCAAACAATATTTTTATGTCCCAGACTAGTGTGTCATGCTAGTAATCATGATGATGCGCTATAAAACAAGCTAAAATAATAATAAACTATAGTAATGCTGAAACATGCAAAATAGGAGCACATGATTTACTTAATGCACATGACAAATCAAAACATGCAACCTAAGTATGCTAGCAATCCTAAAATGCAATGCAATGTAAAGCAACTGAACACTATAAAACAATAAATATAAGGGTTTGAAAATTGGGTTGACTTCTAATAAGTTCTTAATTTATAGTTTAGAGTAGACTTTATGGAAAGATCCTTCAAGGTGGGATGAAACAAGGTGTTAAGGCATCATCAATTGCGTTGACATTGTACTCAAAATGTTCACTATAGTGAAGCTGTTGTTCTATCTCAATTTTGGAGCAGTTTTCAAGCTGTGGATCGTGGTTACCAAACCTAGTTATATTGATTTTTACCTGCTCATTTTCAACCAAAAACATTACCTCAGCATCTTCTACATCGATCAAAGCTAGTGCAGTAGCTAGGAAGGGTTAACCTAAGATTAGTGGAATTTTCCTGTCCTCCTCTATGTCCAAGATCAAGAATTCAGCTAGAAATATAAACTTGTCTACTTTTACTAGCACATTTTCAATGACTTCATATAAATAGCAAATGGACCGATCGACCAGCTATAATATGATTGTGCTTGGCTTTTGCTCACCTAAGCCCAGCTTCGTGTAAACAGATAGAGGCATCAAATTAATACTTGCACCAAGATCACATAGAACTTTATTAAATTTTAAATCTCCAACGATGCAAGGTATAGAAAAACTCCCTAGATCTTTAAGTTTGTGTGGCAACTTCTTTTGCATTATTGCGCTTACCTCTTCAAGTTCTTCAAGTTTTCTTTTATTTGACACCATCATCTTAAAAAACTTGGCATAGCTAGAAATTTGTGTGATGGCATGTAAGAAGGGGATATTTATGTGCAGTTTTATGAGCATATTAAGAAATTTCTTGAACTGCTTGTCTTCTTTAGTTTTCTTCAACCTCTATGGGAATGCGATAGGGAGATCATGAGGCTTAATTTTCGATTTCACCTCATGTCCCTATTCTTTTATGTCAGATGATTTTCCAATAGCTTCAACCTGATTATCCTTATTTTCAACCATTTTTTATGGATTTGTAGCTGATCTTTTCACATGAATCTCGAGAAGTTGAGTTTCACTGCATGTTGTGATTGCATTTACATCTTCTTCCTCTACTACCTCTATAACCATGACCAACTCCTTTGGATTAAACTCTGTATTTCCCAGTAGTATGTCTAGAGCTCTATTTGTTAAGACATGTGCTATCTACCCAACCTGAATCTCCAAATTTTTGACTGAGGCCTAATGATTTTGCAAGACACTCTCTGTTTTCTTTATGAACTGGTTTGTTTTAGCCATAAAACTAAGTTTTCTGTCCCATGAGTTGCTCAGTGTTCTCCATTAATTTCTCAAACATCTTTTCAAGATAAGGCTTCTTCTCTTTAGTCTCATGTGGAGGTAAGTGCTGGCCTGTGTTGTTTCTATTATCCCTCCATGAAAAGTTAGGGTAATTTATCTAACCCAAATTATATGTGTTGGAATATGGATTATGTTGGCGGTGTCCCCCTTGTACAAAATCAACTTTCTCAACCGGACATGCTAAAATATGACGGTCTAATATAGCATGGTTTGCTCCACATTCCTCACAACTTGTTCCTGCATTTTTCACTATATTGGTGGATTTTATGAAATTCACCAACGATTCTATTTTTGTAGATAATGCAGACACAGTGTCCGCCTCATTTGAACTATTTGTTCAGATCCCCACGTGGCATTTGTGTTGGCTATCCTTTCAAACAATTCCAATGCCTCGTCTACAGTTTTGGTGGATAATGAACTATTATATAATGAATCCACCAACCTTTTGAACTGAGGAAGTAGGCCTGTGTAAAAGTATTGCACTTGAACACCCCTCATGATTCCATGATGATGAAACTTCCTCAGCATGTTTTTGAACCTATTTCATGCCTCATCAAATGATTCCGCATCATGTTGCTGAAAGATCGAAATCTCCTTCTTGAGTTTCACAATCTTGATAGGTGGAAAAGAATTTGTGCAGAATTTTTAAGTCAAATCATTCTAAGTTGTGATGCTTGCAGCGCGACGAGAATCCAACCAATCTAGTGCTCTGTCTCGCAAAGTGCAGGGAAATAATCTGAGTCTGATAGCATCATCAGAAACACCCTAATATTTGAATTGTTGAAACATGTCCAAGAATTTGGAAACATGTGTGTTTTGGTTTTCATTAGGTCTCCTGTAAAACAGATATCCATTCTGAAAATAAGTTGATGACATTGGTCTTCAACTAAAGTTTGTTGGACCAAAAGGTGGGTAAAATATGATTGATTGGTTCTGGACAATTTGTGGAGTCATGAAGTCGCCCACAAGTATGTTACCTTCATCATCACCTTGTACTACCTTATTATTATCCGCCATATCTTCCTATTTTTTTATTTTACTATTTATCTAATTCTTTTGCTTCTCTTGAACTATGATGTAAACTACAAGTGTACGGATCGTAAAAGTAATAAAGTAGATTTTAAGTCTGTGTATCGTACCTAGAGGGATTAAGTAAATTATATTGTAGACTAATTATCTTAACCAGGACTAAAAATATTAAATTGAGTTTGAATTTTGAATTAAACTAACAACTAAGAGTAAATAATTGGGAAGTGTGAAAATAATAAGAAAAACATGCTAGAGTCGAAAATCCATTTTATTTTCATCATTTATGTCTTGATTTAAATGTTTAACTACAATTCATGGGATTTAGAAAAAGGGAAATATATTACCACCACAAAACTTATTTATTACACAACATTTTAATCACACTACAATTAAAATATATTTTCACTAAAAACAAAACAACAAATTTACAATTATACTCCTAATCAAATTAAAAGCTTAAAAGAATATATTTTTTGGTGTACTCATCATTCCAATATTAATCCTCTTTTTTCTCATCATTTCCAACCATAATTTCTTCCGGTGGATTATCAAATCCCAAATTATAAGATGGTGGAGTTACAGATGGGGCAAGTAAAGAGGAATGATCCACACAATGCAGAGACAAATGTGGACACTACAGAAGCAACTTGCCAGATTTCTCTTTTCCCCAAGTCCGACACTTGCACATCCTGCTCTTGTTATTTTCCCACCAATGGAATTGTTGACAAATTCACGCGAGGAGCTTCATGTCGGTCGATTTCATCCACGTTGTCGCTGCAGCATGACTGTGCGTCATCGATCAACATTGTGCCTGCGTCGTCGATGTAGTAACTATGCTATCTTTCATCATTGACTTGAACGAGGACTTGTTCGAGATGGCATCTCAAGCCTTCGTTGTGGCTTCATTTTTCTAAGACAAAATCTTCACAATCCCAATTTAATTTCCCAATCTTCTCAAATCTCAACTTCTTCCTCCTTGGATTTCAGTTTTTTCATTATGTTCTCTTCAACAGCCGCTAATCTCTGAGAATATGTATTTCCATGTTTTGATTGACTGTATTTAGCTTCTTTAGCCATTGTTTGATTAATTCAAAAAGAAATGATAACCGAATATATAAATCTTAAAATCAATGAATCAAGAAACTGGAAATTTTGAATTGAAAAGTGTGGTGTGAGAATACAAATATACAAGTAAAAAGCATATTTATGTCTATGCATTCATGTCTATTTTTTTAAATGAAGAAATATTTAAAATTTTGGTGTAAGAATTAATTTTTTGTGGTGGCAATA
The DNA here is from genome assembly GCA_963555705.1 of Ligustrum vulgare. Classification (NCBI taxonomy): domain Eukaryota; kingdom Viridiplantae; phylum Streptophyta; class Magnoliopsida; order Lamiales; family Oleaceae; genus Ligustrum; species Ligustrum vulgare. The sequence continues at coordinate 46,195,131 of OY743168.1, forward strand.
TAGCAACCCTTTTGAAAATTCATGTTTTTAATGTTATTAAAGCTCTCTTTCAAATGGTAACGAATATGAACATGTAGTAAAACATTATCGTTTTGTGAGGACTATTGAAGATTACACAAAGAATATGGGCATATTTCTATCCCCTATATAAACTTTGTGACAACTAAAACATGTATAACAATTATCTACCTTCAAGGACATAGAAAACGCCACAACAATCATATATTAGTAATCAAATAATTACATAAGCATAAAAGAAATAATTAATTGCTTAAACCCATGAATCATGTATATTAAAAAATAAATCAAAACATAAAATTCTGAAAGTAAAATATCATCACGACTCTGACATAAAAATTTATCCTAGAAACGTGATTAAAGAATAAATACAAAAATAATTATTGGAGTTCATCACCTAGATAATAATCTTGCACTTGAATCTTCAATCTTCAATCTTGGCATTCTTTGGTTCCTTGAGAATTTGACAGCATTTTGGCATGTATTAAACTGATTGGGGACCCCCAATTTCGTGCCTCTTGTCATGTATATATAGGTTTAGGTGAAACCTAGGCGAGAAGGAGAGAAACATGTTGAAATCCTAGATAAAAAGCCCATAACACGGCCCAGACTACTGAGTAACTGCATGGTTATAAATGGCACGATCGCTCAGTTTGTCAAATTTGATTCTATTGATTTTAAAGGCTCTCATGAGACAGCGTGATATAAACCCATGCAATCACATGTTGTTTGATGTAAATCCCGCAAGCGCACGGGATCATTGACAATTAATAATTATGATGATTTGAGAGTATCGTTCCCACGAGGAATACATTTTGGTACTAATTAATAATCAACTTTCGATTCAATTAATGGAAACAATTAAAAAAAAGAAAGATAGTTTGTTTGTCTATTCTAACTATTGCAATGAATAACATAAATAAATAAAAATGTTTGGGAGTAAATATGAATGGGGAGCATGTATTGGAATCCGAATCCATTTGTTACCATCTATCTCAATTCAAAATTTTGTAGTTTAAATCATTCATGCGTTGCTTGACAATCGATAATTCTCATGCAATTAATTTTCTTTTCCAAGACAAATTAAATATATCCTAAACATGAAACGAATCTATTCCTTGTCTAAATAGGAATGTTTAGAACACATTAAATCACACAATTATCAATTAGATTGGATATGTCATAGTGTTATTCCTAACATCTAGTGTTCATGTATTGTTCATGCAACGTTCAAACATATTGTGACTTTTCCAAGACTACAACAAGCATGGACATATTTAATTGGTGGCCAATCAATCAAATAATAACAATAAGGCATGCAAGATCAATCAAAACAACACAAAAAATTTCTAAACTACTAGTTCTTGAGTTGAAATAAATAAATAACAAGTTTCATCTTCATCCAATACATAAAAGAGATTAGCCTAGCATATTAATTGATGAAAATTCAATAGAAGAATTGATACACATCACCAGATTTAATGCCCAAAAGCAACTTGAATCTACCTTTATTTGTTTTTTTTATTTGTTTTCCAGCATGTCACGGACTTGTTGATTTCTTTCAAGAACCGTGCGACCTTAGTGTCTCCAACTTCCACCCCCGTGGTTATAACACTAAGTCAGCCTCCCAATTGGCGTTGATGTTAAGAAAAGGCACCAAGTAGAACATTTAGGAAAGGAACAAGGAAGGCACACAAGAGTTTACAAAGAAAGTTTGGTATTAAATATGAATACTCCTTACAACACTCTTTTATAACTTCAATCTCTTAAAGCAAAGCAAATAAACCTACCACCTATTTATAGGAGTGGCCTCCTTGAATGGATGGCCAAGATCTATTTAATTCGATGGTCTACATTGTATAACTACAATTCTCTACAAGAATATTTACAATAAAATATACAAAGAATTTCCAACGATTATCTAGAATAATCCTACCAAGTGTAGAGATTGCAAGCTTCTAGAATGTCCCACCATATTCTAGCAAGCTTCATGCACTTGTGGGAGTCTAGAATATTCCGGGTAGCCTCAATTCGCCACCATTCTAGATTTCTCGGTCTTCTTGTGCCAAAATTTAGTGGGTCGTGACATTCTCCCCCACCTATTTGGGCAACACCCTCATCGCCGTGTAATGCTTTAGCTTGTCTTCTAACTGCCACAAGTCTTCTTGAGTCTCCCATGTTGCTTCGGACTCGAGAAATACCTTCCACTTAATCAATTTTTTTTGGCAAGGAGGCACTCCACGCCTTCGAACAACGCGATCTGCTAGAACCTCATCAACCTCCTTATCAAAAGATTTAGTCACAATCAGAGGTGCCCATTGTGACTTCCCTACACCAGGGTCTTCCATGTCTTCATGATAAGGGTTCAACATGCTTACATGGAAGACGGGATGGATCTTCAAAGTTCTAGGCCGGTTAAGACGATAGGATACCTTTCCAACCTTAGCCACCACCGGGAACGACCCTTCGTATCTCCATACCAAGCCTTTGTGCACACTCCGATACGCCTGAATTGTTGCTGTAATATTTTTACAAGGACTTGGTCACCAACCTTAAACTCCAAAGGCTGACTCTTCTTATCGGCTCACTTCTTCATGCGCCTCCATGCTTTGTTTAAATAAGATCGGGCTAAGTCGGCATGCTCCTCCCATGACTTAGCCATTTTGTATGCTCCGAGGCTTTTCCCTCCTTCAATAGAAGTAGACAAAGTGTGGGGCGTTAGTGGTTGTTGTCCCGTTCCTAAATCGAATGGACTCCGCCCCGTGGCTTCACTCCTTTGTAAGTTGTAGGAAAATTGAGCAATATCTAGGAGCTTGGCCCAATCTCTTTGATTGGAACTTACAAAGTACCGAAGATAGCACTCTAGCAAAGCATTCACCCGTTCTATTTTTCCATCCATTTAAGGGTGAAAGCTTGTTGAGAAATGTAGGTCTGAGCCTAGGAGTTTGAACAACTCCGTCCATAGCCGACCCGTGAATCAGGGGTCTTGATACTTATTATGCTTTGCGGAACCCCCAATACTTCACCACATTCTTGAAGAATAGCCTTGCCGCTTCTTTTACTGTGCAATCCTTGGTGGCCGGAATGAAGGTTCCATACTTGGAGAATCGATCAACCACCACCATGGTTGACCCGAACCCTTCGGATTTAGGCAAGGCACTGATGAAGTCCATGGTAATAGAGTCCCATGGACGCTCTAACTTTGTCTCCACCTTATCTTGTTGCCATACAACACAAGTCTTCACGTAAAGCTCCACAATGTCCTTCATTTTAGCCAATAATAAGCTCACTTAAGTTACGCCAAGGTGCATTTTTTCCCGAGGTGTCCAGCCCATTTCGTGTCATGTCACTGCTTGATGATATCCTGTCACAAGTTGTTCCATTTAGGAACATAGACACGCTACCCTGTGGTGTAGAGTAAGCCATCCTCTACCCAAAACCTCCACGTCTTTCCTTCTTGGATAGCTTTCACCAACTCCTTAGCCAAGGGATCACAGCCCATGCCTTCCCAAATTAAATCCAGCTATGTCCCTTTAGCTTGGCTTATGGTTGCAAGCTCCGGCTTCCTGCTAAGAGCATCGGCTATAACACTCGCCTTCCTCGGCTTGTACTCCATCACATAGTCGAACTCCACTAAGAAATCTTGCCACCTTGCTTGCTTAGGAGTTAGCTTATTTTGTGATTGGAAGTAGCTAGTAGCGAAATTATTCGTCTTGATGATGAACTTAGAGCCTAACAAATAATGATGCCATACCCGTAGACAATGAACAATAGCCATCATCTCCTTTTCTTGTACCGTGTACCGACGCTCGGTATTGTTGAGCATACGGCTTTCAAAAGCAATAGGATGCCTTTCTTGCATTAAGACTCCCCCGATAGCAAAGTATGAGGCATTTGTTTGTACTTCTAAGGTCTTGGTGAAATCCGACAATGCCAAGACCGATTCCTCCATCACGGCCTTCTTCAAATCATCAAAGGCCTCTTGACATTTTTCAGACCAACTCCATGCCTTATTCTTTTTCAAGAGGTTTGTTAGTGGAGCTACCCTCGCCAAGTAGCCTTGGATGAATCGTCGATAATAATTAACTAGACCAAGGAAGGAATGAAGTTCGGTTACCTTGGTTGGTGCTTCCCATTCTTTGATTGCCTTTATTTTTGCCTCATCCATCTTCAAGTGCCCATGTCCAATGATATATCCAAGGAAGTGTACCTCCTCCTTGGAAAAGGAACATTTCTCCTTCTTGATGTATAGCTAATTTTCTCGCAATACTTGGAACACCGTTCGAAGATGTTTTGCATGATCCTCCAAGTTGTCACTATAGATGACTATGTCATCCAAGTATACCACCACGAACTTGTCTAAGTAAGGCTAGGAAATCATGTTCATCAATTTGCAAAAAGTGTTTGGGGCATTGGTTAAGCCAAAGGGCATCACCAACCATTCAAATGAGTCGTACCGAGTAATGCATGCTGTCTTAGGCTCATCTCCTTCTGCAATTCGTACTTGGTAGTATCCCTTTTGTAGATCCACCTTTCTGTAATACTTTGCACTATCAAGTCTATCAAATAAATCGGCAATCAAAGGAAGAGGATACTTGTTTTTTATTGTTACCTTATTAAGCGCCCGATAGTCAACACACATCCTTAGGGAACCATCATGCTTCTTTTGGAATAAGACATGTGTGCCATATGGTGCCTTCGAAGGTCGTATCCTTCCCGTATCAAGCAACTCCATCAATTTATTTCGAAGCTCTTCAAGCTCTAACGGTGCCATCCGATAGGATGCCATGGCCGGAAGTTTGGCACCCAATTCTAACTCGATCTTGTGATCCACCTCCCTCCTAGGTGGTAATTTCTAAGGTAATTTCGGCGGCATTACGTCCTTATTTTCCTCAAGGACATCCTTGATGACTTTGGGCACATTATCATCTCCCGCGACTTCATCAACTTGGTCCTCCATTTTTAGTGCTGCCAAGTACGTCACCTCTCCTTTCTTTATCCCTTTTGCTAGTTTCATAGCCGAAAGCAATGGCCGAAAGCTGCCCCCATTGCTTTCGTCCTAGCCACCGTAGGAACCATGCATGAAGAACCCCTCTCCAAGATGCAAACTGAGCCAAAGGAAGGTATAGGAATAGCATTAACTAGGAGTAGCCACCGAGAAATCAACTTGGCCATGCCAAGTCCACAATCGAATTTTTGCCCCTTGAACTGCTCCCCCAAGGGGTGTCGTAGGAGAATACATCGCTTTCATAACTCCAATGCCTTTAGTGATGTTGAGGTCAAGACGTATAGCGTCTTCCTTTGTAATAAAGTTGTTAGTTGCTCCCGTATCAACCATCACCAAAGTAGGTCGACCATTTACTTGAGCTTCCACATGCATTACTCCTCGTACATTATTGGTAGCAGGAATGACCTTAGCATTGAGAGCGTTAAGTAGTTGTAATGAACTAAAATGTTCTGCCCTTTGATCTTGGCAAGAGGATGAATCCCGTTCCTCCGCCATAGCCGCCAATGTACCAATATTAGGGAAATCACGCATTAAATGTGACCCCTTGCACACGAAGCATCCATTTTGAGAACCCGTCCAGACCTTCTTCTTTTCATCATATTTTCTTCGAGAGAGGGACGGTTTGTAAGTGTTACCACCTTTGAAGAATGATGGCTTCTTGTAATCTTTCTTCTCTCCCCCACCTTTAGCCGAGTTACTCTTAAAGCTTTTAGAAGATTTTGATGAATCAGTGCTCCTTTGGAACTCGGTTAAAGATTCATCCACCCAGATAGCCTTGTCTACTATCTTCACTCTCCGACATTGGAGTTCTTGCTTCACCCAATTTTTTAATTCGTAGGTAAAGTGAAATAGTATATCTTCATCCGACATGTTCGAGATTTGAAGCACAAGCGTAGTAAACTCTTTGACATAATATCGAATAGTGCCCTTAGGTTTCAACTCCCTAAGCTTTTTACGGGCCTGTTATATTTCATTTTCAGGTTAAAATTGACGTTTCAATTCCTTCTTGAAATCATCCCAGCTATCTATCCTACAAGCACCCTTTTCTATGACGGCGTGCTTAAGTCGCCACCATAGAGCTGCGGGACCGTAAGATACATAGTCGAAGTACCTACCTTGATAGGTTCATCCACAATGTTTATGTCCTCCAAGTATATCTCCAGTCGCCATAGGAAATCATCTAGCTCTTTTGCATCCCGCTTTCCATCGAACTCCCTAGGCTTCGGATAGTTGACCCTCAGAGCCGCTACAACTGTGCTAGTACCTACACTAGTTGACGTCTTCTTACAAGCGTCAAGGCCACTTTGCATATCTATTCAAAGCTTATTCACTTGGTCTTGGATTGATTTTACGGCGTCCATGACCTTAGCCTCTAGCTTCATATATTCTTCCCTTAGAGCACCTTGGGCTTCCTTGAGATCATCAAGTTGTTCCAAGGTGTGAGCCTCAAGGGTTGAGAGTGAGTTCTCCACCACTTCAATGCGTTCCCCCATATTGAGAAATAATCCCTCAAGAGATCCACAGGTAGGGGCAGGTGGTCAACTCTTGCTACAAGTTTTTCGAGTCTTCTTACTCGTGGTTCGATCCACATGTTCTACCTCCGTAATGCTAGAACCTGCAACATCTTTTTTCGCCATGCCAACAATAGCAATTGAGCAAACTCAGGCTCTGATACCAATTGTCACGGACTTGTTGATTTCTTTCAAGAACAGTGCGGCCTTAGTGTCTCCAACTTCCGCCTCCGTGGTAATAACACTAAGTCAGCCTCCCGATTGGCGTTGATGTTAAGAGAAGGCACCAAGTAGAACATTTAGGAAAGGAACAAGGAAGGGACACATGAGTGTACAAAGAAAGTTTGGTATTGAATATGAATACTCCTTAAAACACTCTTTTACAACTTCACTCTCTTGGAGCAAAGCAAATGAACCTACCACCTATTTATAGGAGTGGCCTCCTTGAATGGATGGCCAAGATCTATTTAATCCAATGGTCTACATTGTATATCTAGAATTCTCTACAAGAATATCTACAATAACATATAGTAAGAATTTCCTATGATTATCTAGAATAATCCTACCAAGTGTAGAGCTTGCAAGCTTCTAAAATTTCCCACCATTTTCTAGCAAGCTTCATGCACTTGTGGGAGTCTAGAATATTCCGGGTAGCCTCAAGTCGCCACCATTCTAGATTTCTTGGTCTTCTTGTGCCAAAATCGAGTGAGTCGTGACAAGCAGCTAGCTTTTTTGTTCACTAATGCTCAACCCCCTTTTTTGTATTAAATTCCCAGCAGCCTTTAATTCCAATCCTCCCTCCTCCACTGCAATGGCAGACCCCTGTGTGTGTGTGTGTGTGTGTGTGTGTGTGTGTGTGTGTGTGTGTGTGTCCCTTCCATCTTCTCTCCTAGCCGGACACTCTTTTCTCCTTTTGCACTTGTGTAGTCTGCCCTCTATTTAGCTCCACACCCGACCACTCCAATTGAATCCTACTGAGACTCCTTCTTATTTCTTTCCAATCCAAAGATATATATATATATATATATGTTGCTCCTTTAATTTCCCCCACGAGACTCACCAGCGGCTCCCCTTTTTAATCCCAAAAGAGTCCTATTTCAATTAGTCTCCAAGCCCAATTCTAATTAGGTAGTAGGTTTTGCATTGAGACCACAAATAAGTCATTGGAATCTTTGTTCTTCATTTCGACCCCCGTCGCATCTATGAATTGTTTACAATTTGGTTCTTTTTGCACGATTTTAGTTAATTTTCTTCGTTTTGCATCCAAACGCATTCATAATTGGATTTTTCCTAAAGAAAATAAAATCAACACATAATTAGCAATATCATATCCTAAAACACTTACAACTGTCTAAATTTAAAACCAAGATAAGTACGAAAAAATTACTTATCACATGGTTATACCCTTCCATGCAATTTTCAACTTCAAATCTATGTAAGTTTGTCCTCAACTTTTATTTGTTCGTCAAGTCCTTGATCTTCTGATTTTAGTTCCTAAACTTTTGATTTCTTCCAATTGACTTCTTTCTTCTCTTGAATTGTTTGATTAAGCTCTTGATCTTCTTCCTTCTTCCACTTTACCTCTGCTTTACACTCAGGTTGACTTCATTAGCTCCTTATGTGCACAATTTAGCTCGTGTATCATCCAATTGTTTACTTCATTTCTTGCATTTTCTCGACTTTGTGATATTTCTATAGTATAAAAATAATAAAGAAATCAGCAGCAATTATTCTAAAATGATAAAATAAGTCCTACTTTTAGTATGGAAATAAGTGTATAAATACACTTATCACCCTGCAGCTAACTTTTTTAGTAGGGTCTACCCAAATACCCTATACATTGACCCCTACCTCATTCTTGCTAGAATATTTCAAAAAATCTTTTCATCTCTTTTAATGTTTACATCCCTATATGAATAATTGATTGATACCGTAAAACGAATATGCTTATTTGGTGTATTAGTTGACAACGTGATTGAAATATACTTGATCAATTGATATCATTAATAGAATATGTTTATTTATAAATTGAATTGAGACACATGGATTGTGAATATCTTAAATGTGATTTGTATTGGTAAAATTGAAATGTCACAACATGAGCTTTGTATATGTATAATGTAATTGTATGTTAAATGTAACAAGTAATTGTATGAGATAATTGAGATACTCATTGATTGTAAAACATCTCATGCACATTATTTACTATGGTTAGACCCCATTTGTTATTGTCATTGGCAATATCAATAATTGTACACCAAGAGCAGTCTCATTGACCCCGAGATGTGTGACAATCTATGTAATTAATTAAGGTTAAATGATTTAGTCTTATCGATATTGAATTGAAATATTGTTAAGTGCTTGGGGTAAGATCAGAGAATCTTTGATATAATTGTCTATTAGTACAGTACACAGTTATTAACGTTTGAAAAGTATCTATAAAGTATGAGCTACCGATGATACTATACCTATGGAATATCACGATTAGAATTGGACATCACGATGTGTTCGATCGTTGAGTATCTAGTAATTTGATACCTATATATAATATATCATGATTTTGATATGCTAATTACTTCTGATATATGAATATCCTGACCATTTATCGAACTGTAACGCTATAATTGACATAAATGATTGATTGTTACATAAAATATGTTGGATTGTACAACTATAACTGATATAACATGAATGATTAATTTCTATAAAGAACATATCGAATTGTTTCACTATAACATATAAGATATGAATTGTTACATGAACTATATCAAATTGTACCACTATAATTAATATGATATGAATACGGAATAGCACACTAGTTCACATATTCTCCTCATGGGGGACTTCTGCGCTCATCCCTCATTTATTAACTTTTCGAGAAACTATGTTATGAAATAGTCAGTGAAAATCTTCAAGTGACAAGATCGATGATGATGTTCTATGTGATGATTTGTGAGTTATAGGGCTCATTAGCAAGCAAATGTATTAATATTGATGATTTCTACAACATGATTTTGGTATACATAGTACCTTGTTATTATAAAGTATTTTGGAAAATGTTTCATATCATTTCGTTAAAAAAAAAAAATCATTATTGAAAAATTGGGTTCATGAAATTTTTATTAAAAATAAAAGATGAAACTTTTAATGTCTTTAAATAATCTAAAACACAAATCAAAAATAAAACTGGTCGCAGAATAAAAACCTTGAGAACTAACAATGGATTAGGATTTTGTAGTTATGTGTTCAATGATTTTTGATGACATGGTATTCCAAAACATAGAACTGTGACCTATACACCTATACAAAAAGAAATTGCTAGAAGAATGAAGCAATCAAGACTATAACTTATCTTGTTAGTAAAAGTCCTACAAGTGCGTTAAATTTCAATGTGTCTGAATGTAATATTGCTTTCCATTTTTACATGCATATTTAAACTCCATTTAATAATTATGTTAATGTTATTATGAATTTTAAATTGATAATTATTATTGTCAATAAATTTATTTTATTTTATTTTTATTTTTTTTATTATTTTTTTTTTTTTTGCAGTGGAAGGACTTGGATGACGTCTTGACCAATGTGCCAAATTTTCCAATTAGGAAGTCTATAAATTATTGACATGCAATCCTATATGTGATTATTAATATTATTTACTAATCTTGCTATTTTCTATTTAAATGAGATGTAAGTTGCCTAGATTGCATTTAAATTGAAATTGGGAAACGTTTAGTAGCACTTTGAGATTTATTTGAAGGTTGTGAACTTAATTTACCAATTTACGAGAGTTGTGGGGACTGATTTGAAAATTACCAAAATTTAAAATTAAACCTAACCTAAAATCTGTCTTCTCCCCCCAAAACCTCGACATCTCTCTCCCTAGCTCACTCTCGGATCTCTCTCGTAGCTCCCGCCTCCCTATTGGCCACACCTCTTCGCCCCGTGCCACGTACGTCGATCACCACCTCGATAACGCCCTCAGTCGTTCCTGTCAGACACAATGCGCACAGTCCACCCACATCGCACACACTATTACACACACCCGAATACACACTTGTGCACACTCGTATAAATATGGAATTGTATGTATGTATGTATGTATGTATGATGTTTATTAGTGTAAATTTTTATATTTTCAGATCTGAATTTGGTCTAGATTCCAAATTTTAATTATTAGTTGGAGCTTTGGTTAATGATTATATGTATGTGTATGCTTTTGTATGTATATATATGTTATGTAAGTGTATTTTTCAGATTTACGAATTTACGGGTTTAATTGAAATTCCTTAGTTTAAGTTTGAATTATAATGGTAAAATTTTCATATTTAGATTTATGAAAATACTTTCTCAAATTTGTGTTAGAACTATAATTTTTCAAATTTGTGGATAGTTACAGTTTTGATCAAGTAATTATATAAAGTTAAAAATTTGATTACGCAGTTTTTAGTTTGGGTTTAAATTAAAAGATTAGAAACCTTTATAATGCGCATCAAAATTGACCTCTTGTTTTGAATATGGTGTTCAATGTATTGGTCATAGAATAATGTCACGTTTTGAGTTAAAAGTTATATTTTATTTAATGAATGGATACAAATTAGGAATTTGGCACACTGACGTCGTTGGAAACCGAGACACCTCCATGTGCTATCTAAGAAAGACAGTAAATACTAAGGACGTCAAATAAGTAAACTTCCCCATCAAAGTTGAATGTCTAATGTGGAATTAATGTGCTCAATTGAAATTCATGATAATTACCTACTTTTGATGTTTTTGGTTTACGACATGAAAGTATATATGTGTTATTTAAGGAAATGTTCAAGCATGCATGTTATCATGTCATTGCATCATCAAGCATGCATTGATTGGCATCGAAATTGGAAAGTCAAATGTTTTCAAATGAAAAATGTGAAAATGTGAAAGTTTTAATATCCATGTTTTAAGAAAGATAATGGGTGTACTTCTATGTCATGAAAGAAGTGAGTGGAAAATGGGACGTGGGGGGCCGGTGTACCTGAATTAAGTCGCTTTGCGACGGAATGTTCAATCGCTTTGCGGTGGACTGTTAAACCGATTTACGGTGGGAAAGTGAATGTTAAACCACTTTACGGTGAAAATTTGATTGTTAACCTAGTTCCAAATAAGAATTGCTCACTACTCTCTGATTGACTAAAAGATACACCAAGTGAGCTAATGATGGAAAATGAAGTAAAAGTTTTGAAATGTTTAAGTGAAAGTTTGAAAGTTTTGAAAAGTTAAAGTAATTGGAGATACATATTTCAAAGTTTAAAGCATCTCATGTCTTGAGCATGCATCACGTGCATAAAGTTTACTTACTGAGCTTTAGCTCACCCCAATCCCTCCCCAACATTTTAGGTGATGAAGACTAGATGATACGAGGAGAGCATTTGGTGGCAAACTCAGATAGTACACCCTGTCATTTTTTTTAAATAAAGTTAAATTGGAATTTAGTTAAGTTCTTCATTAATTATTTCTTATTCGTTCATTATTGATAATCATTTGGTTGGGTTAGCTTTGAATAAGTAATGGTATCGTATTAGCGATTAAACTACCGCTTATTTCATTTGTTAAAATTTATTGATTTGGAATTATTATGTTGAGGAGTTTGGGATTGATTGAAATGGTTTTGGTGATGTTGGTTATTGAATGAGTTGAGATTTATGTTTTAAAATTGTTATAATGTCCCTATACAGGTTGGCTAAGTCTAATTTATAGGGGAACTCTATTAAAATTTCTTTAGAATATTTCAATAGAAAATGAAAGTTTTAGTATTTAACAAAGTTTTATTTCCGCATATAAAGTGAAAGGAAATTAACACATCTAGGTTTAAGATTTTAAACTTGGGGTGTTACACTGAATCTGCATGGACTAAAAAATTTATCTATTATTCCCACCTGAAAATATTTTGTTGAAACATATGTGCTCATCATAATATAGGAAAATTAGAACCTAGATCTTTCAATCGTGTTTTCTTAGGCTATGGTAAAATATAAAAGGTTACAAACTTTAGCTTAAAGAAGAAAGAAGGTATAGAGTTATTATTAGAAGAGATGTGGTCTTTAATGAATAAATAATGCCATGCTTAGAAGGAGAGAACAACTTAACTGATGAAGATGTTCAAATTTTGGTGGAGTCTCCTTGCCTTGAAAAACACAATACTCATATTGAGAATGGGAAATGGGAAATAGGTCAAACTGAGGATGAACTCTTTCAGGGTATCGAAGTTAATCAAGAAACTGCTCCTGTTGACCTATTTGAATGTGCAACTTTGCTCCTTATGAATATTGACACGTAAGAGACAGACAAAGAAGGAAAATCAGACCCCTACCATGTTTGATAATGATGATCATGTTTCATTCTTTAACTATCAAGGAGATAATTAAAATGAAATGAACTCCTACGATGATTCCAAAATGGGGTGAAGATGCTATCAAATGGAAGGTTTATGGAAGATGAAATGTCTTCATTACTAAAACATAACTCTTAGATGTTCGTAAATAAACCTAAAGAAAAGAAATTGGTCGATTTTAAATGGATCTATAAAATTAAAGTGGAGAGGATGAGGCAAGGACATTGTGAGATATAAAGCTACGCCAAAGGCTTTATACAAAATGAAGGTGTTGATTACACTGCAATTTTTTCCCCTATAGTTAAATGCACAACTTAGCCTTAGTCACTCAATTTGGCTGGGAACTTTACCAATTAGATATTATGACTGCCTTCTTGTATTGAGTTATAAATGAGAAGATTTATATGGAACAACCTTTAGGTCTTGTGAAATGGGTCCTAATAAACTTGTGTGTTTACTAAAAAGATTTTTATATGCTTTCAAATAAGCTCCAAGACAATGGCATAAAAAATTTGATTCCATTATCTTATAGCTTGGTATTGATAGAAGAAAATATGATACTTGCTTAAATTTTAAAGGAAGTGGTAGTTCGGATACCTTATATTTTTTATTGTATGTTGATGATATGCTTATTGCCAGCAAAAATAAACCTAAAATTATTGATATTATAAGAAAGCTCAAATCTAAATTCAAAATGAAAGATCTTGGTTCTACTGCGAAGATATATTGTATAGAGATTTTGATAGATGGGAATAATGATTTATTGTTCTTGAATCAACGTAGTCATATCAATGAAAATAATTAAAATTTGGTATGTTTGAATGTAAATATGTTTCATTACCACTTGCAAGCCGTTTCAAATTATCATTTGACTGCTGTCCTAAAGCTAAAGAAGAATTAGAAAGAATGTCTAAATTTCTCTGATGTAATTGGATCTGTTATGTACCTAGTGATATGTACTAGACCTGACATTGCACATAGTATAAGCAGACCTGGTCGGATATGGGTAATCCTGGAGAGGAGCATTGAGAGGTATTAAAGAGGCTAATGAAATATCTCATGGTGCCTCTAATTTAGTCTTAGTTTTTAAAAGGGATAAGGGAAAGATAACTCTAAAAGGTTACATTGAATTTGACTTTGTTGAGGACAAAGATAATAGAAGGTCCATATCTGCATATTTTTGTAGTTTGTGTAATGTTGTTATATGTTTGAAATATCAATTACAAAAAGTAGTTGTCTTATCCTACATTGAAGTTGAATACATTGCTATCAAGGATGCTATAAATAAGGAATGTGTCTATGTTTATTACTAAGCCAACTTGTTTCTACTACTAAGTGAACTTGGTTTTGTTGATGAAATTGCTATTTTATTTTCAAATAATCGAAGTGTCATACATCTGAATAAAAATCCCATGTTTCATGATAAAACTAGGCATATTGATGTTAAATATCACTTTATTAGAGGTATTATATCTAAGCGAATACCTAACATAGGAAAGATTGCTACTAAATATATTCCTTCTGATATAGGAACAATAGTAATAGCTTTAAGTAAATTTAGAAATTGCTTAAAGTTGTTATCTATTGATATTGTTTGATCACTAATGCAGGTACATAAAACATGTGAAATGGAGTGTTGTGAAGCATGGTTTGAACTGTAAGATGGACACTCCATTGTATCAAGGTATAGATTGTTAAGTATGTGCACGTGTGACTCGTGTTCTGCAAAATTGATAAATAAAAAAATGATGTGTGAAATATGGTTGATTTGATGATGACATGTGGCTAGTGGCTAACAGTTGGATCTAGCTTTCGGGATTGTTCACTTAACCTCCTTATTTGAGGTTTGAAAATTGTTTTGGCTTCTGCACTTCATCTGGCTTCTGAGTGGAGAGATAAAAAATTCTAAGGTTTTCTTCATCTCAAAAATCTCATTCGATATTTTACTCTTCTACTCTCTTTATGCTATCTTGATTATTTGTAAGATCAAATTAATATGGTTTCTTTGATGCTGTAATTCATTAGATTAGTGTGTGGTGTGGTATTTCGTGTTCTTGATGAACAGTAATTTGAGGTGGATTTATGCTTATGAATAAGTCTTTATGGAGATCTTATTGTACTTTGAATATTTGTAATTTGGCTTTCATTTTGTTCATTATTAGCATAAGTCAAGCTTTATCCACATCTATTCAAATGAGGATCAGGTGTTAGAAGTGAAGTGATCCGGAGCAAGAGTTCAAAGAAAACGTCATCACACAAGGAACCCAAGCTCAGGGACATAAAAGAACCAACAAGAAGTGATAAAAGAGGTCTCAAAACAAGTGAAAGTGAATGGAAGCCGGAATTCAAGTCAAATGGAAAAAAAAGGACTCAGCGAGCTTGGTACAACCGTAACCGAGGCTTTCACCGTCGTAACTCAGTCGGGAACTTTTGGATTCAGCAAATCATTTATGGCCCTAAATGAATTTTCACGGCCATGAAAAATATAACAGCACGATTGCGTGGTATTTTGGCCGCACGGTTGCGCGATTCAAAGTTTTACTTTTTCGCAAATTTTTTGTTAATTTTCATTTTAATTATTTCTTAATGCTATTTTTGAACCCTAATGTGTCTAGAGTTAGTTTTAGGCGTGTTTTACATTATATTGTCTTGGTTTTCATTATTGAAAACAACTTTGAGATTATTGAATGAAAATTGAGAATTTTTCTCTTGTAAGGTGAGTTATTCCCTTAATTCTTAGAACTTATCAAAGATTCGGTCTTTGCAGAGTTCACCCAACGAACTTATCAAGGAATTGTCATCCCTTCTGGTGTTCACCAATCTTGGTTCATATTCAGCACAATTCTCACGTCGTGAATATTGGGTCAATGTTTTATCGTCAATATATTCTTTTATTGTTTGATTTCTTGTTTAATCTGATTTAGATCTTTCCTAGGTTATTGTTATAGTTTATTCCACATTTTTTTTTGCGTTTCCCGATTGAGTTCACATCAAGTGGTATCAGAGATTGGATCTAATTCAGATTCTTGCCTTTTCTTATTTTCTTGTGTCTTCTTGTTATTTGTGTTCTTCATGTAAATCAAGTTTTCAAATTTTTCTTTTACCCATAAAATTCTTCCAAAAAAATTCAGAAGTGTTTTTTTAGTTCATTTTCAGTCCAAATTCAAGTACCTTTTTTCGTCATAATCGTAGTCAAATTTTCTTCAAAAAAAATTTTGAAAATTTCCAGAAAAATCCAAACTTCGACAATTTCTCAATTTTCTATTCTTTCTTCGTGTCTTCCATAAATTCCTTGACTGTTGATCCTTGATTAGTTTTTGGGTGAAATTTGAAGGGCTAAGAGTGATACACGAGCGAAAATACACGTGGATAGAATTTTCTTTTGTCATTAAAATATCTTATAGAGAGGGATCTACATCATCATCTTTTGTGGGTGATAACAAATAACCCAAAGGTAAGGACAGAAAGGTTGAGCCGGGTAAAGATTAGATTGCGTCGATGCGGGTACAATTTGAGAGGCTTATGGCTCAGATGGAGAAACGGGATACAGAACGTGATCAACAACCTGGAGATCAATCTCATAATGGTTCTCGGGCTAGGAGAGGTAATAGGCGTGAGGTTGGTATGGATGATGAGGGTGGGTAGTGAGAGTGATAGTGTATCTTTGGTGGCAAGTTTACGAAGGAGGGATAGAGGAGATAGGTATGGGAGGAGGTATAATAGGGAACATCGTGATGCTAGGAGGCATCGTGGAGGTAGGGATGTTGTAGATGGACACCTAGGGAACATTAAAATGAGAATACCTCCGTTCCAAGGTAGGAGTGATCCGGAGGCATACTTGGATTGGGAAACAAAGGTTGAACTGCTTTTTGATTGTCATAATTATTCTGAAGAGAAAAAGGTGAAATTAGACGTGATCGAATTTACGGATTATGCAATCATTTGGTGGAATCAGTTGTTGACGAGTAGGAGGAAGAACCTTGAGAGACCATTGGAGACTTGGGGTGAATTAAAAACTATAATGAGGAAGCGGTTTGTACCAACCCATTATTATAGGGATATTTATTAGAGGCTGCAAGGCTTGAATAAGGGGTCGAGGAGTGTGGAGGAATATCATAAAGACATGGAGGTAGCAATGATTAGGGCCAATGTGGTGGAGGATCGAGAAGCTACAATGGTGAGGTTTTTGAGTGGGCTGAACAGGGATATTGCTAATGTGATTGAACTATAGCACTATGTCGAGTTGGAGGACATGGTGCATATGGCAATGAAGGTGGAAAGATAATTGAAGTGAGAAGGGGCAGCAAGACACTCGTTGGGATCTTATCCTACATCACAACCAAGGAGGCCACAATGATGAACATGTCCGAAAGGGAGGGAGGAAGCTACAAAAAAAAAGGTAAAAATATTTCTGATTTTCAACCTACTAGAGATAGAAATATTAAATACTTTAAGTGTTTGGGTTTGGGTTCGGGTCATATAGTATCCCAGTGTCCAAATAAGAGGGTAATGCTTTTGCGTGATAATGGTGAAATTAGTTTGAAGGATGAGTTTAAAGGGGTGCCTAGATTACATTATGTTGGGGCTAGTAGTACTGATAAGGAAGGGTTGACTTATACCGTGAAGGGCTCACTAGTCAATAGGCGTATCCTTAGTTCTCAAGCTAAAATATATGAAATTGATGAACGAGGGATAATCTGTTTCACACTAAGTGCTTAGGGGGTAAAAAGGATTTTGGAATGGTGATTGATGGGGGAAATTTTGGGGTTGCCTAAGTTAAAACATCCTAGTCCTTATAAATTGCAATGGCTGACTGAGTCGGGGGAAATTAAGGTGAACCGGCAGGTTGAGGTCAAATTTACCATTGGGGGTTATAAGGATAAGGTTGATGTGATCCAGACCACGGATACAAGCCCGCACAAAGATCCGTTGAAGATCAAAGGAGGACCGATGACTCGATTGCAAGCAAAGAGGGCCAAGGAAGCAATGGACAAGTTAGTTCAAGAAACAATGGCCAAAACAATGTTCGTGTCATCGAAAGAAGCAAGTTTCATGTTGGGGCCGAGCCAAAACGACGAGTGGATCAACCTCATCCAAGCCGTCGAAGAAGATTGCCAAAATTCGAGAATTACGGCCGTATTTCAAAAATCCTCACGGCCGTAATCAACCTTCTGCTTTAAAACGGAATTTTGAAGAAATTGCAGTTTACGGCCGTAAATATTATATCACGGCCGTAATGGAGTTGCTGCTTAAAAATTGAAGTTTGGACGTTTTGGACTTACGGCCATAAGTCATATGTCACGGCCGTAAGAGTGATTCAGAAACAGGGTTACGACCGTAAGAAAATCAGTCACGGCCGTAAAACCAATTACGCGTAAATTTAGGTTTATTTTATTTCCATAATTTTAGGTAGTTGTTTCCTTATTTAATTAGAACTCTTTAACCTAGTTTTGACCCTATATATAGGGATGTAATTTTCATTATTCATTAGACTTTTTACACACAACTTTGAGATATTAATTGAGAGGCAAATTGCTTTCACATTCTTATTCTTTATTGAATAAAATCCGAACTTGCGAGTTAATTCTTGTTTGTTCAATTCTTGGGTGAGATTTATCTTCATTGTGATCAGGAGGTCAACATATCAATTGATTGTGTTGGTTGCTTGATTCAATTAATTTGAATCAATCTCTAAATCGTGGTTTATTGGCGTTCTTGGGTCGATTCCAATAATTTGTGGGTTGCGTAGCTACAATTGCTACGTGGTTTGCATCATCTGGTATCAGAGCTTAGGCTCCAAAAATCAAGGTTATATCTTGTTTTTGTTTTCTTGAGTTTCTTATTCTTGTTCTTCGTGTTCTTCCAGCTTTGAGTCCTTAATCCAGAAAAGTGTCACAAAAAATTCAATAGTAGTTATTTCCTTCGTTTGTTATCCAAATTAAATTTCATTTGTTGCGTCTTTCTCGTAGTTGAATTTTCGAGAAATTAAAAAAAAAAAAAAACGAAAATTCTCAGTTCAATTAAAATATTTGATATTTGATTTCAAGAATTATTTTCTTGAAACAATCCTAGTTTCCATAAAAAGTGTCAAGTTCTATATAAAGTCAAATTTAATTCTCTAAAGGTCTTCTTTGAGTTTTCCAACAAATTCATTACTTCTCACTTATATTCGATTTGAAGCAATCGAGTTTAAACTTGTTTGAGTTCGGATTCGTTCTTTGAAGCAATCGGGGTGAAAGCTATTGAGTGGAAAAAGGCAGAGAGGTGAGATCAATAGAGGGTAAAAGCCTAATTTGAGTGATACACGAGCGAAATACACGTGAGGCATATA
Organism: Ligustrum vulgare; assembly: GCA_963555705.1. NCBI lineage: Eukaryota > Viridiplantae > Streptophyta > Magnoliopsida > Lamiales > Oleaceae > Ligustrum > Ligustrum vulgare. The sequence goes on from OY743168.1 coordinate 46,214,366, forward strand.
ATCATTAGTGTTAGGATGTCTGAACAATCTTCTACTGCAAAAAACAACGATCGAGCCAACATGACGGAAGAGATGGTACAACGTTTTGAGCGGTTGTTTGGGGATGTGTTAGGTAGGTTAGAAAGGCTTGAACAACCTCGGGAAGTGCCTAATGTCCGTAGGCAAGGTGGGCAAGGTCGTAGAGTAGAGGGGGTCGATGAGAATGAAGAAGGTAGTGATTTTGACGATGGGGCAATTGTGGATAGAGTAGTTAGGCATGGCAGAAGGGATAGAGATCTTGGTGGCGATAGAATGGATGGTAGTATGAACAACATCAAGATGACAATTCCGTCATTCAAAGGAAGGAGTGATCCGGAAGCATACTTAGAATGGGAGAAGAAGATGGAATTAATTTTTAATTGCTACACTTATTCGGAAGAGAAACAGGTTAAAGTAGCTGTACTTGAATTCTCCGATTACGCTATTACTTGGTGGGATCAATTGGTGACTTCTAGGAGAAGGAATCGCGAGAGACCCGTTAGTACTTGGGATGAATTAAAGGCTATCATGAGAAAGAGGTTCGTTCCTAGTCATTACCATCGGGAGCTTCATCAAAAATTACAAAGTCTATACCAAGGATCAAAGAGTGTGGAGGATTATCACAAGGAGATGGAGTTGTTGATGATTAGAGCTAATGTAGATGAGGATAGGGAGGCTACGATGGCTCGATTTTTGAATGGGTTGAATAGGGATATAGCTAATGTGGTTGAACTACAACATTACTTGGAGATGGAGGATATGTTGCACATGGCTATAAAGGTTGAGAAACAATTAAAGAAGAAGGGGACAGCAAGGTATCAATCGGGTACTAATTCTTCTTGGAAGCCGAAGTGGGAAGGTAAAGGAGAAGGGGCTGTTTCTAAAGGAAAGTTTGAAGCATCAAAAGGGAATTTTGAGGCACCAAAAGGGAAGGAGGAACAAGCTAATAAATTCGTACCTAAGGGGGAACCTCAACCATCTAGGAGTAGAGACATTCAATGCTTCAAATGTTTGGGAAGAGGGCATGTGGCATCTCAATGTCCTAATAGGCGAGTGGTACTGTTGCGAAAGGATGGAACTATGGAGAGTGATAGTGAGGAAGAGGATTATAGCGATATGCCAGCGTTGGAGGAAATATGTGAGGATGAAGATGTGTTATCCGGGGAGCATGGCGAGTTATTAGTGGCAAGGCGAGCTCTTAGTGCCCAAATCCACACGGATGATTTGGAACAACAACGGGAGAACATATTTCATACTCGATGTCGCATTAATAACAAGGTATGTAGTATGATTATTGATGGCGGTAGTTGCACTAACGTCGCTAGTACTATACTTGTTGAAAAATTAGGATTACCTTTGTTAAAACATCCTAAACCTTATAGGCTTCAATGGTTAAATGATAGTGGAGAAATTAAGGTGAATAGGAGGGTGTTGGTGAATTTTTCTATTGGTAGCTATGTGGATGAAGTTATGTGTGATGTGGTACCTATGCATGCCGGGCACATTTTGTTGGGTAGACCTTGGCAGTATGATAGGAAGGTCACGCATGATGGGTATAAAAATAGGTATAGCTTTACCAAAGGGGGAAAAACCATTACACTTGCACCATTGACACCGTCACAAGTGTATGAAGATCAAATAAAACTGAAAAATGATGAAGAAAAAAAAGTAAAGGAAAATGAGAGAAAGAGAGTTGAGGCCACGACCTCAGAAAAAGGAGAGGAAAAGAGAGTTGGAGCCACGACTCCAGAAAAAGGAGAGGCGAGAGAAAAAAAGAGTGTTGGGGTACATACCTCAGAAAAAGGAGAGGGAGCGAAGAGCGCCAGAAAAGAAAGAAAAATGAGTTTCTACGCAAAAAGGAGTGAAGTCAAGAAAGCATTTATGGAAAAACGACCAATGGTCCTTTTATTATACAAGGATTCATTCCTTGCCTTGGATGAAACTAACAAATCCCTCCCTAGTTTGGCTATTTCTTTATTGCAGGAATTTGACGATGTATTTCCGGAGGATATACCTAGTGGGTTGCCACCCATTCGTGGTATTGAGCATCAAATTGATTTTATACCTGGAGCAGTCATTCCAAACCGTCCAGCTTATAGGAGCAATCCCGAAGAGACGGAGGAGCTTCAAAAGCAAGTTGAGGAATTAATGAGTAAAGGGTACATAAGGGAGAGCATGAGCCCATGTGCCGTACCCGTGTTACTTGTGCCGAAGAAGGACGGAACGTGGAGGATGTGTGTTGATTGTAGGGCCATCAACAACATAACGGTAAAGTATCGTCATCCTATTCCTAGGTTAGATGATATGTTGGATGAATTGCATGGCTCTAGCATATTTAGTAAAATTGACCTTAAGAGTGGTTATCATCAAATTCGAATGAAAGAAGGAGATGAGTGGAAAACTGCTTTTAAAACTAAGTATGGCTTGTATGAATGGTTAGTAATGCCTTTTGGACTTACTAATGCACCTAGCACATTTATGCGTTTAATGAATCATGTTTTACGTGCATTTATAGGTAAATTCGTTGTAGTTTACTTCGATGATATCTTGATATATAGTAAAACTTTGAATGAGCATGTGGAGCATGTTAGGTGTGTGCTTGTGGTTTTAAGACAAGAGCAACTTTTTGCTAACTTTAAAAAGTGTGATTTTTGCATGGAAAAAGTTGTATTTCTTGGTTATGTGGTTAGTGCTAGAGGGATAGAAGTAGATGAAGAGAAAATCAAAGCTATTAAAGAGTGGCCAACACCTAAAAGCATAACTGAGGTTAGGAGTTTTCATGGCTTGGCTAGTTTTTATAGGCGCTTTGTTAAAAATTTTAGCACGATTGCTACACCACTCACAGAAATTGTCAAAAAAAGTGTAGGATTTAAGTGGGGAATAGAACAGGAGCATGCATTTGAAACAATCAAAAATATGTTGTGTAAAGCACCGGTTTTATCACTTCCTAACTTTGACAAGGCTTTTGAGATTGAATGTGATGCCTCAGGGCTAGGCATTGGAGCTGTTTTAATGCAGGATCAAAGGCCAATCGCCTATTTTAGTGAAAAGCTAAAAGGGGCTGCACTTAATTATCCCACATATGACAAGGAGTTATACTCACTTGTGCGCGCTTTGGAAAAATGGCAACATTACTTGTGGCCACGGGAGTTCGTGATACACACCGATCATGAGTCCTTGAAGCATTTGAGGGGTCAAGCTAAACTGAGTAAGAGACATGCAAGGTGGGTAGAGTTCATCGAAACATTTCCCTATGTCATCCGGTACAAACAAGGTAAGGAAAATGTGGTGGCTGACGCATTGTCTCGAAGGTATGTTCTTTTAAATTCTTTGCATTCGAAATTGCTTGGATTTGAATACATTAAGGACATGTATGCTAATGACCTGGACTTTTCTAATATTTATGAGTCTTGTGGTAAAGGGGCTGTGGATAGGTTCTTTAAACATGATGATTATTTATTTCGAGAAAATAAATTGTGTGTCCCTAGGTGTTCAATGAGGGAGTTACTTGTGAGAGAGGCCCATAGTGGAGGTTTAATGGGTCATTTTGGGGTTAAAAAGACCATTGAAATCCTAAGTGAACATTTCTATTGGCCTAAAATGAAAATTGATGTGGTTCGGGTTTGTAATAGATGCATTACTTGTAAAAAGGCTAAATCTAGGATTAAACCCCATGGATTATACATGCCTTTACCCGTCCCTAGTGAACCTTGGGTCGATATCTCTATGGATTTTGTTTTAGGATTGCCTAGGTCTAAGAAGGGTCGAGATTCGATTTTTGTGGTAGTAGATCGCTTTAGTAAAATGGCACATTTCATACCATGCCACAAAACTGACGATGCTACAAACATAGCTGAAATTTTCTTTAGGGAAGTCGTGCGCTTACATGGAGTGCCTAAAAGTATTGTCTCGGATAGGGATGTTAAATTCCTTAGTCATTTTTGGAGAGTCTTGTGGAATAAATTAGGAACAAAATTGCTTTTTTCTACAACTTGTCACCCACAGACCGATGGACAGACCGAGGTAGTAAATAGGACAATGATTCAATTATTGCGCACCATAATCAATAAAAATTTGAAAAATTGGGAAGAGTGTTTGCCATTTATTGAATTTGCATATAATAGGGCTATACATTCTACTACTTCGTGTTCACCATTTAAAATTGTTTATGGTTTTAATCCGCTAACACCATTGGATTTAATTCCTTTACCTGTGAATGAACGTAGTAGTTTAGATGGCAAGAAAAAAGCTGAGATGGTTAAAGCACTCCACGACAAGGTGAGGTTGGTGATTGAAAAGAAAAATGAACATTATACTTCGCAGGCTAACAAAGGAAGAAAGGACATCATTTTTGAACCTGGTGATTGGGTTTGGTTACATTTGAGGAAGGAGCGGTTTCCAGAACAACGCAAGTCAAAGTTACAACCGCGAGGGGATGGTCCGTTCCAAGTGATTGAAAGGATCAACAACAATGCCTATAAATTAGACCTTCCCGGTGAGTATAATGTTTCGGCTTCATTTAATGTTTCTGATCTATCTCCGTTTGATGCAGGTACAGATTCGAGGTCGAATCCTTTCGAAGAGGGAGGGGATGATGTGATCCAGACCACGGATACAAGCCCGCACAAAGATCCGTTGAAGATCAAAGGAGGACCGATGACTCGATTGCAAGCAAAGAGGGCCAAGGAAGCAATGGACAAGTTAGTTCAAGAAACAATGGCCAAAACAATGTTCGTGTCATCGAAAGAAGCAAGTTTCATGTTGGGGCCGAGCCAAAACGACGAGTGGATCAACCTCATCCAAGCCGTCGAAGAAGATTGCCAAAATTCGAGAATTACGGCCGTATTTCAAAAATCCTCACGGCCGTAATCAACCTTCTGCTTTAAAACGGAATTTTGAAGAAATTGCAGTTTACGGCCGTAAATATTATATCACGGCCGTAATGGAGTTGCTGCTTAAAAATTGAAGTTTGGACGTTTTGGACTTACGGCCGTAAGTCATATGTCACGGCCGTAAGAGTGATTCAGAAACAGGGTTACGGCCGTAAGAAAATCAGTCACGGCCGTAAAACCAATTACGCGTAAATTTAGGTTTATTTTATTTCCATAATTTTAGGTAGTTGTTTCCTTATTTAATTAGAACTCTTTAACCTAGTTTTGACCCTATATATAGGGATGTAATTTTCATTATTCATTAGACTTTTTACACACAACTTTGAGATATTAATTGAGAGGCAAATTGCTTTCACATTCTTATTCTTTATTGAATAAAATCCGAACTTGCGAGTTAATTCTTGTTTGTTCAATTCTTGGGTGAGATTTATCTTCATTGTGATCAGGAGGTCAACATATCAATTGATTGTGTTGGTTGCTTGATTCAATTAATTTGAATCAATCTCTAAATCGTGGTTTATTGGCGTTCTTGGGTCGATTCCAATAATTTGTGGGTTGCGTAGCTACAATTGCTACGTGGTTTGCATCAAAGGTTGTTTGTGATATAGTGCCTGTGCATGTTGGCCATATTTTGTTGGGAAAGCCATGGCAACATGATTGGAGGGTGGTGCATGATGGGTTAAGAATCAATATTCTTTTCATGAAGTGTGGGAAGAAAATTACCCTTGTGCCTTTATCTCCTAAGGAGGTCCGAAAGGATCAATTGAAAATCAAAGGTGAGTTTGAGAAAAGAAATAAAAGTGTTGGTCATGACATCAGAAAAAAGAGAGTGTGCAAAAATTGAAAACAAGTGAGTTGGGGCCACGACCTCAAAAAAGGAGAGAATGAGTGCAAAAAGAAAAGAAAGTCCACCCAAAAATTGAACTTTTTTGCACAAAGGTTGATGTACAAGGTTCCATGCCTTGAACTTAACCATGCTAATAAATCCCACCTCAATTCTATTAAATCTATTTTGCAATTGTCAAAATCAAGTCAAAACTTAAGACGGGGAAGGAAGTTATTCGCAAAGATGGGCAATCAAAAGGATTGAATGGAAGCACCAGGCATGTGAACGTTCCTAAAACAAATAAATTCATAAAACACTTGAAGCATGGGCCAGTTACAGATTCGAGGTCGAATCTTCTTCAAGGGAGAGGGGATGATGTGATATGGAGCAAGAGTTCAAAGAAAACGTCATCACACAAGGAACCCAGCTCAAGCACAAGCTCAAGGACTTAAAAGAACCAACAAGAAGTAATAAAAGAGGTCCCAAAACAAGTGAAGGTGAATGGAAGTCGAAATTCAAGTCAAATGGCCAAAAAAAGGACTCAGTGAGCTTACTACGACAATAACTGAGGCATTCACGGCTATAACTTAGTCAGGAACTTTTGGATTCAACAAGTCATTTACGGCCGTAAATGAATTTTCACGGCTGTGAAAAATATACGCGCGGTATTTTGCCCTCGCAATCGCACGGTTCAAAGTTGAGAGTTTTTCTCTTGTAAGGTGAGTTATTCCCTTAATTCTTAGAAATTATCAAAGATTCGATTTTTGTGGCGTTCACCCAACGTATTTATCAAGGAATTGACATTTCTTGTGGCGTTCACCAATCTTGGTTCATATTCCACACCGTTTTCGCGTCGTGAATATTGATTCAAGATTTTATCGCCAATCTATTCTTTTATCATTTATTTTCTTGTTTAATCTGATTTAGATCTTTCCTAGGTTAATGCTATTGTTTATTCCGCGTTTTTATCGCGTTTTCTGATTGGGTTCGCATCAAGAAGTAGTCAACCAACATCTGAGGATTTGATCCAAAAAAAATTCTATTTTCTTCTTTAATTTTCTACAATTATTTTTTATTAGTTTGATTTTTATATTGTTTAATCATAATATTTTTTATTTCTGGGCATAACATATATTTATTTTGTGTATTTTCCATTTTTAGTTAGATGTCATCATCATATAGTTATTATATTTGCGAGTATGTGTCCCCGCGAACATGATATGTTAAGTAGGTTTTTTAGATGACGGTGAAGTTTATTTGAAGCTGAGAGATTACTTTTTCACTTTTTTGTGTAAGCTAAGTGATAGTTTTGTTCAACTTGTATATCAAAACTAGAAGGTTATCCCAATTGTTGGAAGCTGGTTAATGAGTACTTGTGAGGAGTTGAAACAACTACATCTTTTTAATTGGCAAATTTCCGAGTTGAGTTGTTTTTTCTTAATAAATACCTTGTCGTCCCAAAAGGAGAGGAAAAAAGAATTAATTAATGTTAACCTTAGGCGTCTCACTTTTCTGCAAAAATATATCTGAAAGTCAGTTCTAATATGATCATTGACCTTTTTTTAGTTGGAAAGATGCTCGATAGCTCGTTCTATAGTGTCGTTATAGATATGACACTTAGTGGGCTTGAAAAAAGTGTTTTAAAATACGATGAATTATAGTTGCGCTGATGATCTCCTACCCACTGGAGGGTAGGTTATCCTACCCTCCAGCACAATTTCCAACCGAGTTTGGTCCTTTTATTTTTTTATTTTTTTTGGACATTACTTGTATATCACCAATTTATTTTTTTATTTTTTATTTTTTTGTTTTTTTCTTCCGATTTTGTTACGTCTTCTTGACAATTGTTTTCTTGAAAAAATAATTTACCTAATTTCAAAAATCAAATATAGTATAAAGATAGAAAACTTGTATTATAATATCATTTCATCTTATTTAAAAATAAAAAAAAAGTACAACATCATCACGTAATAACAAAATACATCGTCAATTTGACAATAATTAACACACTACTATCGAATAACATTAAATTAATCGTCACTTAAATCGTAGTTGTCTTCACTGTCCTCGTCGTTACCCGCGAACCCATAGTTTTGAATTCTCGTTGTGTCTGTGTGACTGTGGTGAAATTGTGGGTAGTACGTATTTTCTTCGACGTTCATTCCAGGTGCCTCAGTGTAACTAGAGTAGAGTTGTGGATAGTATGTGTTTTGTTCGACGTTCATCGTATTGCTGTTGTGCAATTAACATGTGTCAATATTGTTATATGAATATTAACGAGTAAAGAAAAATACAAATTTAATTGGAAAGAAAGGATACCTTGAAATAAATTGTGGACATGTTCTTCTATCGTGACCTGTTCTGGAGCAATGACCGTATTGTTGTTGTGATTGGGTCATACCCTTCTCCTTGGTAGATTTCAAGCGTTTTTCACATCCTTTAGCCCTTACGGGTTGTGGATCCATTATTGTACCAGTGGTGTCTTGAGACCTCCCCCTAACCTCAAAGCGTGGTGGAATGCTCCCCTCAACCTCGTTGTTCTCCCTGATCGTGATTTTCATTTCTCTCATTCCTTTGAGTACGTAATTGCTTGAAACTTGCGTTAATGACGCCTCCTCGATTAGGTCATTAGACTCATGTCTTAAAGTTCGAAGTCGTGAAGCAACTGAAACTTCCTCAGTGAATGTCTCCACGAGTTCAAACACTGGATTCGCTTTCGCATTCTTGGTCCACCTGGGCATAATGTACATTTGAGGCAGAAGCATTATATCTTTTTTGCTCAACATGCGAAGAATGTGACGACATGGGTAGCCCGCAAACTCGAATAACATGCAACTACAAGTCATGAATTCCATTTGAGGATGGTAAACAATGTCCCTATGACGATCGTAATCCCCACCTGATGTTTTACGTTGCACTGCATAAACCTTCATGTGTTCGTTGCTTGATTTCTTCATTGTAGCGTAGTGTGTACTTTCAACGAGTTCTTCCTGGAAGAGTCAAAAAATTGCTTTTGTATAAACCTGGGACATTTGCACTTCCATATCGACCCATGTAATCATCCGTGGTCGTTGATACAAATCTGTATGAGTTGCCATTAGTTCCTCATGCCTTTGGTGATCAACCGCTCCCGCAAATCTAGAAATAAAATCCATCAACCCATTTTGCCTATCCACATAACGCTTAAAGAAAGCATGGTTACTCTCGATACATTGACTACTATACATTCCCGCTACAAATATGTGTTTCACGTAAGCCGGCACCCATTTATGTCTAATTTCGTAAATAGTTGGTAACCACTCATTGGAACCCAAACTGGTGTTATGCATAAGAATTTCCCAACGTTGCTCAAACTCTTGTGCCGTCTCAGAATGCCAAATGATGTGCTTTAAGTCCCCACCATGTTCATTGTAAATAATCGGTCCAAGCTTTTTCGGAAACTTGTACGTGATGTGCCACAAACAGAGTCGATGGAATGACGTTGGGAAGATATTTCTGACCGCTCGACCAATAGCTTAATCCTGATCAGTGATAATTACTCTCGGGGCTACATGTGTTGGCATCGCCTTCATGAACTCTGAAAACAACAACTCGAATGACTCAATCCTCTCGTCGCTTAGAAAACCACATCCAAATAATATTGTTTGACGGTGGTGATTGACTCCAACAAAAGGAGCAAAAATCATTGAGTACTTGTTCGTGTTGTATGTAGTATCAAACACAACAGCATCACTGAAAAATGCGTAGTTGTTTCTCAAAATAGAATCTACCCAAAAACAACGCGTTAAAACACCATTCTCAAGCTCATGCGAAAAATAAAAATTGTCATCCCTTCGTTTTTCATGCGCTATATGTTGTACGAAAGACTCCGCATCACGTCCAATAAGTTCCATTCGCTGATCTCTTTGGTGATTTCTTAAATCTCTATCTGTGTGACCCAGAGATGATGGACCACCAGACTCGATCTCAAATAAACGCATCTGCTGCCAAGTCGGAATATTTGCTTGAGCAAACTGTTCGGACAATGATTTTTTTGAAGCAGAGACACTACGATGGGAGCGTAGCAAGTGAACTTTGCTTGGTGTAGTGAGAGGATGCTTGTGATGTTCAACGAAATGGCTAACTTGCCACGTATCACCCAAACGATTTACAACTGACATCTTAGCCTCGCACCCACATCGTGTGTGGTCTCGACTGCGTTCTCCGGACCTCTGTTTGGAGTACTTTATTTCGTTCTGGTACTTTTCATCTGTTTTTACCTCCTTCGAACATGTGAAAACCTTCCAGTAAATCTCATTGGTGTCTCTTCTTCGCTTTGAATTATGAATGCAAATGCTAAAACCCGCCTCCTTTGCATAAGCGTTGTAAAAATTTTTAGCATCTTCTGCTGATTCGAATTCTTGGCCAACCACTGGAATAAATATCTCGGATACTTGAGGCACAAATATGTTATCATCCATCACTGTATTGATATATGAAAACAAATTAGAAAAGAATCATATTTGAAATAAAAGTATTTGACAAAATTAAATTTAAAAAAATATAAAAAAAATTAAAAAACTTACCCAACTCAAATATGTAGTAATCTTCAGAAAATTATGTAATTGACACTTGCTGAAATTGTCAAAATCACTGTATTAATATATGAAAACAAATTAGCAAAAAAATCGTACTTGAAATAAAAACATTTCACAAAATTAAATTTATAAAAAAAATGAAAAAACTAAACAACTTTCCCAACTCAAATATGTAGTAATTTTCAAAAAAAATAAGTAATTGCTTGTTAGTATGCACACTCTACACTTTTTTTCTAACAATTTTTATGTTGATTTTTGAATGAATTTATGAAAATAGTGTTGATTTTATTGGTTTATATATAGAAAAAATTTTGACCCTTTTTTTTTTACCGTTATAATCAACGGATTTGACACCTTTTTTTTACCGTTATAATCAACGGTTGTTTTTCATTAAAAAAAAAGTCAAAAGGCTGCAGCACGCTGTAACCTTTTGCAAGAAAAAGAAAATAATAATAAAAAATGACCAAACATCAGAATCTCGGTTGGAAATTCTGCTGGAGGGTAGGATAACCTACCCTCCAGCGGGTAGGAGATCAGCAGGCATTGTAGTTGTACAGTATAGTACTTTTTAGTTCTATTTACCAAACCCATACTGCATGCCAAGTGAGATGCAATTGGATAACATAATTTATCATTGAATTCATTTAACTTTTAGGTCCAATTGGATGTACCCTGGTACTATGTCATCTTAATATATATATATGTGTGTGTGTGTGTGTGTGTGGATGAGACAAACTAACAATATATACACATACAAAGAACAAGATGTGATTAAATCATAACAAATGTGTGAATTTTGATATGTTTTAATAGAATTAAATAGATAATAAAATATCTATTCATAACCCAGAATCATCATGTTAGACTTATCGATAATAATTTAATAAAAGCATACATGTTTCCATAATGACTAAAACAAGAGGGTTACCTCTTCCACGATCAAATCACCTTATTTAGTGCTCAATGAGATATCTATCTAAGATGGAAATAGAAGAGAAGTGCAACAAATTATGTAATTGATCGGGGAATCATAAACCTATATAATACTTCGTATGCCCAATACAATTAGGAGCCCATCAATCCTAATTGGACTAGGATCTGGTCTCTACACATTGTAAAGTCCACACCAATAGATGTTTCTAGAGACCAATTAATTGATCACTAATTTGATCCTATTAATAAGGTAGCCCGTTACATAATTGTGTTTTGCATATGTAAGCCTATATAAGAACAAATTAATTTCCAACCATCACCAACTTTGATGCAAACCACGTAGCAATTGTAGCTACGCAACCCACAAAATATTGAAATCGACCCAAGAACGCCAAGAAACCACGATTTATGGATCCAATTAAAATTAATTGAACCAAGCAACTAATACAATCACAAAGATATATTGACCTCTTGATCACAAGCAATATTAATTCTCACCGAGATTTGAACAAACAAGAATAACTCGCAAGTTCGGGATTTATTCAATGAAGAATAAGATTGTGAAAGCAAAATAGCCTCTCAATTATAATATCAAAGTGGTCTAAAGTCTGTCTAATACAATGAATGGAAAAGACTATAAATAAGCAAACTAAAACCCTAGAAAAATCCTAACTGGCTCAAAATAGAGTTCTAATTAAAGTAAAATAGTTAAATAAAAAAAAAGGAAACAAGATAATTAAAAATCTCGCAAATCTAATTCGCTAGCTATTTACGGCCGGGAAGAATCCAGTTACGGTCGTAAATGATTCTCTGATCCAAAATTGATATTACAGTTACGGCCGTGGCACATTTGATTACGGCCGTGAGTGTCTTTCCTTTGAATGGTTACGGCCGTAAGCCGCTCGCTGATGAAGAGTTACGGCCGTGACTTCATTATTTACGGCCGTAAGTGTAAAGACTTGAAATTCTGCATTTTAACCCGAGACTGGATTACGGCTGTGACAAGTTGGACATTACGGCTGTAAGGATGAATCTGGTCCTTTTTCCTTTGTTTGGCTTGAATATTTCAATTTTCCCGTCAAGCCTGCTATGATTCATATTATCGGGGTTCTGGATCACATAATACCCTCCTTCTTTAGGATGATTCGTCTCGAATCATAGCTTTGTTCATGAATGCAACTACTCCCCCTGGATCAAACTGAAAATTTCTGCTTCCATGCCATGAGTTCAATAAATTATGCTCCTTTGATTGGAAAACATGGAATAGATGGAGCTTGAACTCCCTTTTCCATATGTAGTGTGGTTAAAGCTTCCAAACATAATTAACCTGCAAAAAAGATTTAAACAAAATGGGGAGGGACATGTTAGCTTCATGAGATACAAGGTATGGATCATTGTATTCATGATAAACCACCACCAACTCCACTTCTTGAACCACGAGGCTCTTCTCTTCGCCTCTTTCCTCCTTTGCAATTTCTTGTTCAATTTTTTTATCTTCAAACTCAACCACATCTCCGACCTCCACATTTAAATCACCATGTTCACGTACTACCTCATCACTACCAAAATGTAGATCATCAAATTCAAAACTCAAAATTTGAACTTCTACCCCAACTTCAAATTTTTCTTCATCAAATTTTGGAGTTTGATCACCTAACTCCACCTTTTCAAGCTCAACTACCTCTTTTAAGTTTTTAGCCTCAACCAACTCCTTCATGTTTTCATTCTCTACCCCGTCAACTTTCAATTCATGCATACCTTCATCAATAATTTTAACTTCTTGTTCATCCACCTCTTTATTACCCAATTCCACATCTCCTACCTTAAATGTTGGATTTTTTTCAACTATTTCTACTTTCAACTCTCCCTCCTTCTTCCCAACATTCATATCCTGAGGCTCTTCTTACAACTTAACTACATTTTTACCCCTCCGTGCAATCATGTCCTCTTCTAGAAGTTTTAGTTGATAATTCAATCTGGATAATGGATTAATCTTTTCATTTACCTCCTTTTGATCTTCAAGTATTTGCTCTAGTGTTAAACTAGCTAGGGTGATTGATTCTTCATCCTTCACAAATTTGTACATGTTTCTATTCTTATCATAAAATGCTTTCCTCTCATGCCTCCATGGCCTACCCCACAACATATGACAAGACTCTAGAGGCACCACATCACATAACACTTCATCACTATACTTCCCAATGGTGAAATTCACTAAGACTTGCTTGGTCACTTTGAACTCCCCACACTCCTTCAACCATGTCATCCTATAAGGTCTAGGTTGTTGTAGTAAATGCAACCCTAATTTTTCAACCATGTTGATACTAGCCAAATTAGAGATGTACTCCCTATCAATAGCCAAACTACACAGCTTATCTCCCACACGACATCTAGTCATGAAAGTATGATCGAACTCATAATTCATCCCTTTATGTAGCTTTCAAAAATTTGAGAGACTCAAAATAAGAGGGTCCGGATATTGACAAATATCAAGAAGGAATTTAATGTTGACTCGAAAAGGAAAAAAAATATCAAGAATTTTAAAGAAATTCAAGAAAATGGTTCTTGAATTTTGACTAGAAAGGAAAGAATATCAAGAATTTTAATATGACTTGGAAGGTAAGGATTTATCAAGAATTTAAGGAAATTCAAGAAAGTGGTTCTTGAATGGAAATATATATTTTTTTTTTTATTTTGGGTGAATTTTCGGAATAAATAAAATAAATAAATAAAATAATCTTTTTTTAAAAAAAATCCGAAAATTCGAAAACGAACACGACAAAACAAACGGAACTTAATTCGGATAAGAATTAGGCAAAACAAACACTTTTGAAATTTTTTGGAACAATTTTCTGGATTAAAAACTCAACAAACTCAAGAACAAGAAGAACGCAAAAAACTGAAAAACAAAACACTCAACAAGATATGTATGATTTTTATGGGACTCGATGATAAACATAAAAATCAAATTGGATAGAAAACTCAAGAAAACAAAATAAAGATATAACCTTGATTTTTGGTGCTTAAGCTCTGATACCAAATGATGCAAACCACGTAGCAATTGATGATACGCAACCCACAAAATATTGAAATCGACCCAAGAACCCCAAGAAACCACGATTTATGGATCCAATTAAAATTAATTGAACCAAGCAACCAATACAATTACAAGGATAGATTGACCTCTTGATCACAAGCAATATTAATTCTTACTGAGATTTGAACAAACAAGAATAACTCACAAGTTCGAGATTTATTCAATGAAGAATAAGATTGTGAAAGCAAAATAGCATCTCAATTATAATATCAAAGTTGTCTAAAGTATGTCTAATACAATGAATGGAAAAGACTATAAATAAGCAAACTAAAACCCTAGTAAAATCCTAACTGGCTCAAAATAGAGTTCTAATTAAAGTAAAATAGTTAAATAAAAAAAGGAAACAAGATAATTAAAAATCTCGAAAATCTAATTCGCTAGCTATTTACGGCCGTGAAGAATCCAGTTACGGTCGTAAATGATTCTCTGATCCAAAATTGATATTGCAGTTACGGCCATGGCACATTTGATTACGGTCGTGAGTGTCTTTCCTTTGAATGGTTACGGCCGTAAGCCGCTCACTGATGAAGAGTTACGGCCGTGACTTCATTAATTACGGTCGTAAGTGTAAAGACTTGAAATTCTGCATTTTAACCCGAGACTAGATTACGGCCGTGACAAGTTGGACATTACGGCTGTAAGGATGAATCTGGTCCTTTTTCCTTTGTTTGGCTTGAATATTTGAATTTTCCCGTCAAGCCTGCTATGATTCGTATTATCGGGGTTCTGGATCACATCAAACTTGGGCTGCATAACTTATTTGAAACAATTATATCATATAACTTATGTGTACACAAAAAGCTATATTTCATTGAAACATCACCTTAATTAAATTTCGGTCCATCTATTATGTAAGCTTGAGATCAAAATGGGCTTCGTTGCACTTATATTGGTAACTGAATCCATCAATAATCACACTACCAACATATTTAATGACATATATCAAGTACGAATGTTTATCACGGAAATCACATTCAATGTCATCATAATTATGTCTATTTTCAACGGGTCCTTTTTTATTCTTTAATGAGATCATGCTAAATCTTTCCTACCTTGATGCTAAACAACAAACGGAAAGACAAAATTTAGAGATTTGAAAGCAAACCATCTCTTTAGTTCAACAATTAATAACAATGGAGTGTGTCTATTACTAAAGAGCCTCAAAATACATTCTTTCACTAAATCAGAATAATGGCAAACAATACAACACCAAATAAGCAGTACGTTCATGAACCTCCTAGGGTTGTAAGTCCTCGATGAGCATATCTGGGACATGAAATTTGTGCCCTTAGATTCTATAGACACTGGAATACTCTAAATTTTTCCTTTAACGATAAGAAATGATCTCCAAATGTCCTGATTTCCTTTAGGTGAGCATATAATCTTTTATTCTCTGTAAATATAGCATAATCATTTTAAATGCATTCAAATAATTCATTTCAAGACTACTCAAATATATTCTCATTACTCACACTATGACGCAATTTTTGATGGTACATACTTGATCATATATAAGACTTCCTATAGTCAATGCGTAAGGAATCTCATACACCTTAATATCTCGTCTCTCTTAGTACTGAGTATATCTTCTGATCCATAGTCTTTCATACCAGAGAGATAAATTTACTCTTACTGAATTTATGGTACACAAAATTATCAACCTCATTTATCTCAATTCCAAATGAGATAGTAATTTGATGAGGTATACAATATCATTGTTGGTAAACTTACTTGAGATCTCAGAAACTTGTTGCTCACCACAAGTATACGGATCACAAAAGTAATAAAGTGGATTGTGAGTTGGCATATCATTCCCACGAGAATTGAACAAACTTATTATTTTAGATTAAAGACCTGAACCGGAACTAGAAAATCAATTTGATTTTTGATTTTTGATTTAAACTAATAAGTGAAAATAAAAATAAAAAATAATAATTAAAATAATAAGAAAAATATGTCAGAATTGAGAATCCACTTTACTTTAACCATTCATGCTTTGCTTTAAACGTCTAACTACAATTCATGGAATTTTGAATATCAATGTTCCAATTTTGTTTAAAACCCTCTTTCGAAAGGTAAATTAAATCATATTTCTATTTGTGATTCGACTATATTTCTAGGATGAATACGATTATATAGAAAAGTATTAACGTTTTATGAACACTTTGGAAGATACATAAAGCATAGGGGTATATTTTTATCCCCTATCGGACTTTACGACAGTTAAAACGTATCTCATGAATTTCTAATCTTTCGAACTTAAAAAATCATCACAACATTCATACAATAATTAGCTAGAAAAATGTACAAAACATGAAACTCGAAAATAATTGCTCAAATCCATAGATAGCATTAATTAAACGTAAATCAAACTATATAATCTGGAAAATAAAGTTTCATCACAATTCTAACATAAAAAATACAGTCAAAAAACATAATTGAAGACAATCTACAACAAGAGAAATTGGAGTTCATCACCCAATTCATCATCTGGTAGAAGAATCTTCAAGCATTCTCCAATTGGTCCCTCAATAATTTGACAACATTTTTGGTATGATTTTCAAAGAGTTGGAAACCCCAAAAACGTGCAAGACATCTGGCATATATAGGTATGGTCGAACACCTTGGCGAAGAAGGAAATAAACTTGTTGAAATTCCTGTAAAAAAGCTAGTTGTGGCCTATTCGAAGAAGCGCGCGACTACTCAATTCTGAATAGAGCGACCGCGTGGTTGTATGATTTCAATACTATCTTTTTAAAGTATGAAGGCACGACCGTGCCTTTGAAATTTTGGTGACTGCGTAGTAATTTACTCAGTATCCAGTTTTCATCTTTTATCCTGTATAATTTGGTCCTCATTTTTTATTGCACTTCAAGTCCTCCATCTTCTGATTGTAACAATTTAGTCTTTGAATTTCTGATTTCTTCAAATTGACTTCTTTCTTCTCTTGATTTCTTCAATTTGGCCATTGAACTTCTTCCCTCTTCTATTTTAGCACCACTTTGCACCTCGATTGACTTCATTAACTCTTCATGAGTACATTTTACCTAATTACCATCCAATTGTCTTGTATTTGCTTCAATTCCTCCATTTTCTCGAATTTGGGATTATTTCTGAAATACAAATAAATAAAAAAATAAATCAATTGCTTTTATTCGGAAAAAAAAATACAATATCCTACTTTTAGCATGTAAATAAATGTATAAAACACACTTATCAAACGTAGATGGGTTTCTTTAATTCGCAAACAATTTTCTTTGGATCACGAGATAGAAAGTTTCTTGCTACGCCATATGTATCTTTTTGTCAATGTCACCACTGACGTCTTTATATGCATATGATGTAACTATAAATCAAAATGAGTTACAAGCACCATTATTGTCTTGAAATAATCTTTCCTGAAACTAAAGATAAAGTCTTTTTATAATTGATGTATATTTTATGAGTAAAATCCTTAAAAACAAGATGAGCCTTATATCTCTTAACATTAATTTTTAATCACACTTGATCTTAAATATTCATTTACAACCAATGGACTTCACAACTTCAGGTAATTTGATGAGATCCCAGAAGTCATTTTCTTTCATGAATTTCGTCTCATCATTTATGACATCAATTCACTATGTAGATTAGAACTTTATTTAACATGTTAGGGGTTGATTGGATCATTTTTCACGAATCCTATGTCAAACTCATGTTATTGGATAAAGATGTTATAATCTTCTGGCATTGCGCTTCTCCTTTCTCTAGTGGATCTCCTTAGCGGTACTTGTTCTTAAGGTTGTTGAGTATGCTCATTTGGAGCAATGTCTCTATTTTGGACAGAAAGTTCTTCGACATTGTTTTGATTATCCAAATTTGCTTTTTGAACAATGTTTGGATTTGGATTTCTTATCATGTTCATAGAAACCAAAAGAATAAAAATGAATTCATCTTCAAATGTAATGTCATTATCCTTATATGCTCTACATCTTCAAGGAATCTCACATTTTTTGCCTAAAAAAGGATTCAATCAATGAATCACAGAACTTGTAACCCTTGACTATTTAGAGTACCCAATAGAATAACAACTATCAATTCTTGAGTCCCGATTCATTTTATTTAGCTAGTAAGGCCATGCCTTAGCTACAGATCCCAAATATGCAAGCGCCTAATACTATGATTGTTTTATGCCCAAATTTCATAAGGGGTTTTAGCCACTACTTTCCTTGGAACTCTTTTATGCATCTATGCTGCAGTCGCTAGTGTTTCTCCTCAAAGGGATTCTTGCATAAAAGAATAATTAATCATGTTTCAATCCATAATATTTTTACCAAGTTGATTTTCAACATTAGCTTTGAAGGCTTCATTTAAGTCTAGGGATTGTGACTTATCATTAATCAAATAGAAGTAGTCATAACCTAGATAATTTTCTGTGAACTAAATAAAGTATTGATGTCCATTCCAAGAAATCCTATGGAATGGTTCACAAATATTAGTATAAATTAGATTTAAGACCTCAGAACTGTCATTGGAGCCTAATTTTCTGATGTTTGTTTGTTTTCCTTTTATGCACTGAATACAGAATTAGGAATATGTCAAGTCAAAAGGTTCAAAAACCCCATCGACACAAGTATCTCAGTTCTCTATTTAGAGATATGTCCTAAGCTCTAGTGCCACAATATAGTGCAATGCTTATTTTTTAATTTGTTTTTTTTTTTTGTACCACATGAACTTTACATGCAAGATTTCATTATACGAGACAAGTATATCCAATAAATACAGGTTATCATTCAAAACAAAGAATCAATTTAGTAAGATTTAGATTATGAAAAATACTAAATTTATTGTTTTCAAATGAACAATAATAATTGAATTTATCCATTGTGGAAAATAAAAACCAAATTCTAGATGATGGTAGGTCATATGTCTCTTCTAAATTAAAATAATAACTAGTCCTTAATAATGACCAGAAATTCCTTAGAGCCTCAACTGTCACTGTATTACGGTTATTCTAATAGGTAAATCTTTCAGTATCACTTGGCTATCGAATCTACATGCAACCATGTGTAGATACACTTATGTGAATGGTAACTTATGAATCTGTCCACCAAGTGAGTCTAGGTACAGAACATATATTAACTTTAAAACAAACAAGATCGAGAAGCACGTTTTTCTTAATACGCCAGGTTGGAGAATTCTTCATTTATGTGTCCACCTTTATTGCAAAAGTAAAATTAAAACCTGATGCACAAGCAAATCCTCGGATAACGCTAAATTTAGTGCATTTAATTTGGAAATGAGATTGGACATTGTCATGATGTATTCCCTTATTTTCCATTTTTTCTTTATACTATGAAACGAGTATATCCAGAACAGTACTTCTTTCAGCCATTTCTTTTTTAGCAAAACGTTATTCAATGTCCTTAAGGAACGTGTTAGCAATTCTCTCCTTAGATATATATCCCCACAATGTGATAGTTTCATGATCTTGAGACTCTTGTGATTAGAACAGTCCTACTTTCCCATGTCACATTTAGCCTTAGAGGAAATTTCATCTGTTAGATTAGGAAGCCGTTCAATCCCAAGTGAAAGGTCAAGATCCATGCAATCGAGAAAATTCATAAAGTTCTCTTTACAATATTTTAAAATTTGTACCACTAAGTACAAGAATGAAGTTATTTGGCAAATATTATAGTAGTAGAATCAAAATTAGTAAAAATTTAAATAATGATGGGCCCAATCACAAGATATCTAGCACAACATTTATAATGAGTCTTTAGACAGAAATAACAACTTTTAAATGGTGCCCTCCAAGCAATAATCAAACGTGGAGAATTAATATATCAAACAATAAGCCTTTCTTTGGATCGGCTTACTGTCCACATGAAAACTTGATAATCATCACATATTTATTACCACATGTAGGGGTGTAAGCGGTTCATTTTTACACTAGTACAGATTTGCCAAAAAATTCATAGAATATACGTAGGCTAAGAGACAAAACGACGCGTATAAAAATGTGGTGGCATTTTAGTAATTTTTTATATAATATGCATCGGTTCTTGAACAGAACCGACACATATGTAATAAATATGAACCAAAGGAGTCGTTTCTATAGAGAACCGACGTCGTAAACTGGTATATATTTGTCGGTTCTAAACAAAATCAACGCATATAACCGACGCCTTTTATTATTGTCATTTAACCCGAACAGATCTCAAATTTGTTTTATTAATTATCACCGTACCCTAACTCGCGCCTGGCCCATTTCCTCTCTTAGCTACTCTCACTACCGCCTCTCTCCATAGCCCATCGCCACCTCCTCCCTCTCACCGTGACTGCGCACTGTTTATAAGAGGGGTGTGTGTGTGTGTGTGTGTGTGTGTGTGTGTGTGCGTGTGTGTGTGTGAATCTATGATTTTATGTGTTAATTGGTTTAAATAAACTTTTTATTAGTTTAGTTTGAATATTAATTTTAGATTGTTGATTTTGAGTTACTAGATTGATATATTGCAACTTTTGAATTGTTGGAGTTTTATTGAAATTTTAGAATTTTGATTTTTTATGTAAAGAACAATTGATTATAGAGTTTTGATGTTGAGGAGTTGGGAATTGATTTTGGATTAATTTTGGAGTAGTTGATGATAGTGTAGTTTAACTGGCATTGTGTTTGACTTTTGGATATGTTGAGGTTGAATGTTTTGGTTTATTATGGCATTTTGATTCCCCCTACATGTTGGCTAAGTTTAATTTATAGGGAAGATTCTGCCAAAACTTCCATAGGATTTTATAATAAAAAATGAAAATTATAATTTAAGGTGATTTCATTTGTTTTAATATATTGTTAAGGTGATTTCATTCGTTTTAATATATTGTGAATATCTTGATATAAAGGTCGTTAGATATAGATCGAAGTTAGATGTATGGGAGATGTAATACACATGAATATGTCAAAGAAGTTGAAGAATTTATGAAATGTGTTGAGGAAAACAAAATAAAGAAAGGGGAAGAAATGATTTTGTATCCTTGTTGTAATTGTATGAATTTGAGAAAGTTTCATAGCTCTGAGCAAGTGAAGGTTCATTTGATTCGTCATGAGTTTAAGGAAGGTTATACACAGTGGAAATGTCATGGTGAGAGTATACTTCCTACGATGAGCACCGGTGACAATGAGGGTGATCAGAAGGAGAATAATTTGAGCAATAATGATGAGATTAATGTGGAGAATGACAAGAAGGATGTGGAGGATGATCGAATAGATGAAATGATGCGTGATATATAAGAAAATTTCATTGAAAAGCTTCATATATTCAATAGCATGTTAAATGATTCTGAAAAGCCTTTGTTTTCTGGTTGTAATAAATTTACACAATTTTCTGCTGTGTTCAAATTGTATAACTTGAAAGCAAAGAAAATGGGGAGTGATAGGAGTTTTACGACATTATTGAGTTTTTTACAAGAGATTCTTACAAAGGAGAATGAGTTTCCTAGTTCAATCTACGAGGCAAAGAAAATGTTATACCCAATGGGTATGTAGATAGAGAGGATACGTGCATATCAAAATGATTGGGTATTATATCGAAATGAGTATAAGCACTTGCATCTAGGTCCAAAGTGTGGGGCATTGAGGTATAAGAGAATGCACGGCAATGATAATTGGGAGGATAAGAAAGGTTCTCCGGCAAAGATGTTATGGTACCTAACCTTAATACAAAGATTTAAACGCTTATTTTCAAATGTAGAGGATGCTAAAAACATGCGGAGGCATGCTAAAGGGAGGAAAGAAGATGAAAAACTAAGAAACTCAGCCTATTCTCTTCAATAGAGGAACATTAATAAGATGTTTCCCAAATTTGGTGGCGAATATAAGTATCTTAGTTTTGGACTATTACAGATGGGATGAACCCGCACGGTAACATGAGTGGTCGACATAGCACTTGGCCAGTTCTTTTGGTGATTTACAATATTCCTCCTTGATTATGTATGAAGCGTGAGTACAGCATGTTTTCGTTGCTTATATTAGGGCCTAAACAACTGGGAAATGACATAGATGTTTACCTAGCACTACTAATTGAAGATTTTAGACAATCGTGGAATGAAGTTGTGTCGTTTTTTGATGCACATAGGCAAATGAATTTCACCTTACGAACTACGATATTTGGCACCATAAATGATTTTCCATCTTATGATAATTTGTCGAGTTATACTGACAAAGGAGCTAAAGCATGTCCCATTTGTGAAGAAGAAACAGTTGATATTTGGTCGGAAAATTGTAAGAAAAATGTGTTTATGAGTTATCGAGTCTTTCTCCTCATTCACCACCCTTATCAAAAGAAGAAAAATCTCTTTAATGGAAAATTTGAGACTTGATTTTCTCGCTTGCCGTTAACAGGAAATGAGGTTTATGAACGAGTTAAAAATATTGATGTCGTGTTTGAAAAACCTTTTAAGGCTCCTCAGAAGAGTCTTTGGAAGAAGAGATCCATATTTTGGAATCTACCCTATTGGGAACATTTACAAGTAAGGCATTGTCTTGATGTAACGCATGTGGAGAAAAATGTATGTAATATTATCATCGAGACATTATTGAACATTCAAGGAAAGATGAAAGATGGTATCAAAGTCAGAAAAGACATGGTAGAAATGGGGATACGGGATAAGTTAGCACCACTAGAGTCGAAAAAGCATTCCTTTTTACCCCATCTTGTTATACTTTGTCTAAAAAAGAGAAAACAAGCTTTTGTGAATGATTAAATGTTGTTAAGGTTCCATCTGGATACTCATCAAACATCAAAAGTCTTGTGTCGATGAAGGACCTGAAATCGGTTGGTATGAAGTCTCATAATTGTCATGTCTTAATGCAACACTTGTTACCAGTTGTAATTTGAGGAATACTACCAAAACATATTAGAAAAGTCATTATAAAACTTTGCATTTTCTTTAACGCAATTTGTAATAAAGTTGTTGATCCGAAGGTGTTGGATGATTTGCAGGCCGATATTGTTATCACTCTATGTCAATTTGAAATGTATTTTCAGCCATCATTTTTTGACAATATGATGCACTCACTTGTTCATTTGGTGAGAGAAAATAAGATTTGTGGTCTGGTGTTCTTAAGGTATATGTATCCATTTGAGAGATACATTGGTATATTAAAATGATATGTGAGAAACTGATTTCGACCTAAAGGAAGTATCATTAAAGTTTATGCTACTGAGGAGGTTATCGATTTTTGTAGTAATTACTTGGATGGCATTGAGGCTATTGGTATTCCTAAATCTCATTACGAGGGAAGACTCGAAGGTAAAGGTACAATTGGATGCAAAATAATCGTGCCCAGTGTTGAATTACGAGACAAATCACACCTCTTTATCTTTCAACATCTTACTGAGGTTCATCCGATAGGCACATGTCCATTTTAAGGCAGCAGAATCCTTCAAAAGATGAAAGGTGGGTGACTAGTCAACATAATCGCTCATTTGCAAAATGGTTCAAAGATAGAGTGATGAAAGAGTTGTCACAAACGATGAATACCATTACTGAAATGATTAAGTGGTTAAGGTATGGTCTTGGCATGCTTGTGAGGTCTTCTGAAGCATGTGGCATTAATGGATATACATTTTACATGAAAACGTCAAGATTGTAAGAGTACGATGCAAAATAGTACGTGACATAAGAAGTACTATCAAGAGATTTTTCCAGTGCCTAAAATACTAGGCCAATAGATGTCGATATGTCTTATTATGGTGTTATTGAAGATAGTTGGGAACTTGATTACAAGGAGTTCAAGTTTCTTCTCTTCTAATGTAAATGGGTTGATGACCGACAGGGTGTTCAGGTGGATGAATCAGGTTTCACTTTTGTAGATTTTGGTTGGTTGAGCTATTTTGATGAGCCATTCATACTCGCATCACAAACGAAATAGGTATTTTACATTCTTGATCCTTCCGATACTAAGTGGTCAGTTGTCCTTTAAGGAAAAGATGTATTGTTGTCATTGATGATGTGGTGGATGAAGAAGACTACGATCACTTTAATGAAACCCCTCCATTTTCTATTGGTATACAACCGGGTGCAATTTCAATGGAAGATAACCTTGAAAAAAATTACATGCGTGGGATCATGAAGAAGGATTGTGGATTGATCATCGTTTGTGATTATTAGTTGTGTAAGATCATTTACATTCTTACTTGTAAATTTCTAATATCGTTTATCTATGCTCTATTCATTGAAAATATCCATTTATGGTTTTAGTAATACTAATATACTATATATATTTTTTGTGTCGTTATATATGTACCTATGTGCATAGTTACCTTCAAAGTCATGGCTAGTTCTTCAAGTTCATGATCGACTAGCCAAAAGAAAAAGACTAGAGGGACAAAAACTTATAAAAAGATGAAGAAGAAGGTACAGGAAATAAAAGTCATTGAATTTGATAAGCACAATAGACCGATCAAACCATATAAGAAGAACTTCAAGTCTTACGTTAGGTCTTCGGTTCATATTCACATTGATATAACTATCAGTGATTGGCATAAAGTTGATCAAGGCCTTAAGAACACGATTTGGGAAGATATAAAGGTGTCACATCACTTCATACAAATATATAATTAATTAATAATTGATCTTTTTTAAATAACATTGCATTGTAATGTTGCATTTCAGAGGGAGTTCAGCATACTCGGTGACAACATGAAAGAGTTATTTTGAAAGTTGCGGGGATGCGATGGAAAAACATCAAAACAAGGTTGGTGTGCTATTTCATTAACAACGAGCACCCGAAATACGCATCACCTATTCAGCTCTGTGATTTCTTAACAGAGGAGCAATGGAAAAAATTCAAGAAAGAACGTGAGACTGAGATTTTCAAGGTATATTTAATGTAATGATTCTTATTATTTTTTTATTACTGAGCTGAAAGCCTAAAATATTTGATATTTTTTTCAAGGAAAAAAAATCAAGAGCTTAGGGAAAGGCAACTACTAAATTAGCATCTACAATGTTTAGGCTGTGCTGGTTATGTTGGGATGAGGCCACAGTAGCTTCAAATAGACCCACTATCTTCTGCTTCTTCTTGTGGGTCAATTAACTCATCCATGTTAAGTCAAGATCGCAGTTTAGATTGGGTTAGAGCAAGAT
Organism: Ligustrum vulgare; assembly: GCA_963555705.1. Taxonomy (NCBI): domain Eukaryota; kingdom Viridiplantae; phylum Streptophyta; class Magnoliopsida; order Lamiales; family Oleaceae; genus Ligustrum; species Ligustrum vulgare. Next base: position 46,239,833 of record OY743168.1, read on the forward strand.
CCAAGAAGAAAGAAGATAGAACATATTACATCCCCAACGAGAAAACGAGAGGGTGTATGAAAGAATTGTAAGTATAGCCTCCCAATTTTTCATAATGTGAATTAAAGTTCACTGAGATACTTATATTAATATTAAATTTTCACTTTTTTTTTTTTTTTGGAACAGGTTGAAAAAAAAAGAAGAAGAAGAAGAGGAGACCACTTAAGGGATATTTGTCCCAAATGGACACCATGATGTCTTATCTGAAGCCTTTGGTAAGGAGGAGCATCCTGGTTGGGTGAGAGGGTATGGTGTCTATATCGGGGTGAGGGATGTTTATGGTAGACTCGATGATTCCCGTAGATGATCGAATGGGGTTGTGTCAGTAGATGCAGTTAAGGAGATGATCACGAAGGAGACTGAGCGGGTCAGGGCGGAGATTATGTGGAAATGGCAGCATAAGTTTGACAATATGCAGCAAAGATACAATTCTATCCTTCGGCACATTGGGCGTAAATCTTGATACCAAGGTGGACATAACTCTGGATCCCTGACCACCAACTCGCAACAATTGTCACTCTATTGATCCAGATCCATATGATGGGCTTCAGATATCAAATGTTAATTAAATTATTTAAAGGTATAAAATATTATTTTATTTTATTTCAACTGTAAGGTCTAATGTTGATTTTCAATCATGTTGAACAATAGAAATCGATTTCTTGGTATCTCTCCATAAGTTGTGATGTTGAGAGTTAAATAGTGGCGAGAGGGACGATGTTTTCATCCGGACCTGAAACTGTAGTGCACCATCAACCACTCTTGACCAATCATGTTAAAGTGTCAGTTGAAGATGTTACACATGATGCAGAAGTGTATCTTCTTCTAGTGCAATCTCAACATTACACCATGGTGGGGGAAGCTATTGGAAGCTTCATTTAATGGACTCAACATTTGGTGATTTTAGGAGATGTAATAATTTTTAGTTATATAAAAGTTTTTTTTCAATATTTATTACTTTAAATTTATATATGAGTGTTAAATAGTGGCAAGAGGGACGGTGGTTCCATCTGGACCTGGAACTATGGTGCACCATCAACCACTCTTGACCGATCATGTTAAAGTGTCGGTTGATGATGTTATACATGGTGCAGTAGTGTATCTTCTTTCAGTGCCATCTCAACATCACATCATGGTGGGGGAATTTATTGGAAGCTTCATTTAATGGCCTCAACAATTTGGTGATTTTAGGAGACGTGATAATTTTTAGTTATATAAAAGTTTCTTTCAATATTTATTACTTTAAATTTATATGAGACGTGTTATGATGATAAAAAAAATTTAAATGCAGGAAGAGTCACAAAAAAAAGAAAAAATACCTGATAAACAAAAAAAGGCTCACAGTTTTGAACTGTCATCTACCCGACAATCTCCTCTTGTTGATGATACAATGTTACAACATCTGGGTGATGCTTGCAAAGTGTTACATATTATTGTCTTTAAAATCCATGTTGGTATTGACTTCTTCCATTTGCCTTTAGACGCGACTGATTTTCATCATACGGACGGTACTTGTATTTACGTTAAGATCTACGACATCGTCGACTTGCTTAAACTGGAGAGGTTGAATATATCTATCTTGTAAGTACACTACTTGCGTCACCCAAAAAATGAAAGCCTAAAAGATTTGATAGGTACTGCTCATACCAACAAGGTGAACCTTTTTTTTTTCCTGAAGTCCATCGTTAGAAACTCCACAATTAAGTGTGCTTTGCTTGGAACAAATCTATGATGGGTGACCCACTGGGAATTTTTCTTTGGGAGCAAGCGAGTGAGGACAAAGCATACTGAAAATACCCATGTTGGTACAGTGGGGATAGTAAGTCGTCGATCTAATGGCCAGGACATCCCGTTGAGTCCGAGTTATTACACTGCTTACCACAAATTTATAACTTCCATTGAAGTTTTCATTATTTATTTATTTATTGGTTTAATTATTTTTAGATACCTCCATGGGTTGTGTGAGAAAATAGGTGTTGCATTGATTGGATTTATGTGTCTGTCACAGATTACGACAATCAAGGAAAAATTAATGCAGACAGCTTTATTATGTACATTGCTGAAACCATGAAGACACTGCAATCCAAGGAATACATTTTAGCGCCGTACTTTCAAGAGTTAGACCATTAATATTCTTTCTTACATACTTAGTTTGAATCATATGAAATTTAAAGGTGTATTTACACGTTCATAATACGTAGAATCACTTGATGTTGCTTGTTATTTGTTCTCAATCCAATACGGTGTACTTCATGGATTCAAGGGAGATAAGCGTAAAATAGACATCTTACCATCATTGAATATGTAAGTAATTATTGTCTTCATCATGTTTTTTTGTTTAGTGCATGGTGAATTAGCTTTGATAATTTTCATAGAATAATTGTGGAGAGTTTGAGGTGAAATTGATGTGTTTGTTTTTGTGATTTATGCCTTGGTTATGCTTTTTGTTTAGAGCATGGTGGATAACTTGTGGTAGTTTTCATAGAATTAATTGTAGAGATCTAGTTTGAGGTGTATTTGATGTGTTTGATAAGTTGAGATAGTTTTCAATGACATGGTCTCTCTACAAGTTGGTTATATTTAATTATAGGGGAGATTCTACCAAAAATTTTGTAGGGATTTTGGTTTAATTTTTTATTATTTTATAACTCGTTCATATTTATTGAAATTTCAAAGCTCTTAGAACATTCTGGATATGTGGTGGCAAGTGGACAACAGGTGCTGTAACTTGAAAAAAAATTAAGGTATGAAAACTTCAATTTAAAAGTTACTACAAACTTTTGAATGAGTTCCATATATTTTCTATTTAGTTATAAGAATATTACTAATATTTTATTTTAAAGTGAAAACTTCAGTGTTCTCAGCAACTCGGAGGTTCTGAGTGTGGCTATTATGTTATGAGAAACATGTATGAGATAGCAACATACTATTTTCAATTAATTTCTTTAGATAAGGTATTATAAGTTATTGAATACTACGAATTGTTTAATAATGAGTTTATTAGTTACTAACAAATAACTAATAATTCATTTTAGTTGTTTGTAGGCATTTTATAAAGAATCATACTCAATGGATGAGATCAACGAGATTAGAAATTTATGGGACAAATATTTCATTGAAGAGTGTATGTAAATTTTGTTTATTTATGCTAATATGTAAACATTTGTAACTAATTAAAAATATTAATGTAAATTGATTTATTTAATTTTATTGCGCATATATGTCGATTATATATATGTTGGGTGTTGATAACTAGATTTGGCGACGAGAATGTGTAGAATGTGTGTAATTGATGCAAGATATTTGCAGGATGTTGGTCAAAATAAAATATAATAATTATAATAAAAATAAAATAAAAGGGCATCGGTTCGGTTGTCATGCCACAATCGACGCATATAGTTTAAAATATGCGTCAATTGTGGCCACAATCGATGCATATGTTATACTATATTTGTATCTGCCAAATGCTTCACTTTTACAATCGACGCATATTGTTCTTTATAATCGAAGCATATGACTCAAATTGTACTAGTGTTACTGATTTTTAACAGATTTTGAAGCAAAACCGTTTAAATCGTATTGAAAAAAGGTCGAACGTAAACCAAACTATTTACAACAGTTTAAGAACAGTTTGAGAAAAACTCAAACATAAACCTAACGGTTTGGTCCGATTTAAACCGCATGTTTCACCATATATTTTTTTGCCTATTTACTTTTATGCCACCAATTCATTGATTTCGATATACACTTATATCTTATTTGCAATAAATCTAAACAAACTAAATATGTCTACTATAAATTTTAATACTAACTAAATCAAAAAGAAATCACGATAAAATCATAATATAGTTATTTTGTCTGCCTTTTTAGGCTAAGCTGTTACAAAATAAAAGTTAGGAAAATGTTACAATACAGGTCTATAAGGCCAAAAAAAAAAAATATCATGATGCCCAACAAGACCTTTGTGATCATCATATCTAGAGGGGAAAAAAATGAGAGATTTATTGATTAGATAGAGAGTATAACCTGGCATAATTAAAAAAAAAAGGTTTTATTGATTACACATAGTATATAATCAACATAATAATTACATAAGATTACCGTTGTCTGTTGTTATGAACTCAATTTCACGCATACTCAAACATCAATTGTATTGATTGTTGACATGATCCCAATCAGGAATCTCGACGAAAACGCGGAATAACTAAAATAAAAAACTATTAAAGATCTAAATCAGATTAAAACTAAGAAACAATAAATAAATTAGACGATAGGATTCCAACCCAAACCTCATGACGCAAGAAATTGACGATGCGAAGAAAAGAACTAGAATTGTTGAACGCCACAAGAATTGCCTAATTCCTTGACAAGTTCGGGGTGAACATCACAAAGATTCAATCTTTGATAAGTTTGAAATTAAAGGGACTCCTCAACCTTTAACAAGAGAAAACTCTCTCACAATTTTATTTAATAATCAACCAAACTCTCACAATGAATGATAATGATAATATAAAGAGAATTTGACCTAAAACTAGATTTAGCCGCTAATTGGCCAAAAATTATGGAAATAATAATTAAAAACGGAAAATAAATAAAATTTGCGAAAATATGAAAAATTGAAGTTACGGCCGTGAAGAACTAATCTATGGCCATAAGTGGTCTTCTGTTCTTGATTTACGGCCGTGCAACTCAAAGTTACAGCCTTAAGTATGTGTTTGCTGGAATTCTTCATTTTCACAAGAGAAGGAGTTACGACCGTAAGTTATTGTTTTACGACCGTAAGTATAAAAATCTTGGAATTCTTGTTTTTTTCCTGAGGGGGTGTTACGGCCGTGAGCAACTGGTTTTACGGCCATGAATGTGCTCTTGGTCTCCAAACTTTAACCCTTTGATTCGGCTCAATCCCTTCATCTTCTCGGCTCGACCCTAACATGGAACTTGCTCCATTTTGCACATAGATCACTGTCGTATTGCCAATGGCTAGACTTGGTCTTTGGTCTCCTGTTTTGGATCACATCATCTCCCCCTCTTGAAAAGGATTCGACCTCGAATCTATGACTGGTCCAATCCTCCTGCAACTCCTGGTTTTGTTTGCTCTTGGTTCATACCTACGCTTAGTTCGACGGAATTGATGATCATACTTGTGTTTTGTGCATTCCTCGAACCCTCGAGACTGTTTCTTCTTGCAATTACATTCGGTCCCAACTGTAGTTTTGGAGTTAATTTGGGTACCTGCAAAAAAAAAAAATTAGTAGAGCTGGGGAGGGGTTGGTTAGATTGGTTAAGTGTAAGGCATGGATCCTTATACATTTTGTGCAAAAAAACTCATTTTGGGGGTGGACTCTCTTTTCTTTTTCTTTTTGCTCTCAAGCTCTCCTTTTTCTGAGGTCGTGGCCTCAACTCACTTGTTTTCAACTTTCACACCTCTCCATTTTATGAGGTCGTGGCCTCAACACTCTTTTTTTTTTCTCGAACTCACTTTTTATTTTTAATTGATCCTCTCGGACCTCCTTAGGAGATAAAGGCACACGACTAATTTTCCTCCCACCTTTTACAAACGAATATTGGTTCTTAAAACTATCGTGCACCACCCTCCTATCATGTTTCCATGGTCTTCCCAACAAAATATGACCAACATGCATAGGCACTACATCGCAAACGACCTTATCCTTGTAACCCCCAATGTTAAATTTGACCACTACCTGCCGGTTCACCTTGATTTCCCCCGACTCTGTCAACCATTGTAATTTATAAGGGTTCAGATGTTTTAACGTTGACAACACAAACTACTCAACCAACATTGTACTAACTATATTAGTACAACTACCCCCATCAATCACCATTCCACATACTTTTTCACCCACTAAGCACCTAGTGTGAAACAGATTGTCTCGTTGCTCATCAATTTCACCTATTTTAATCCGAGAACTAAGGACACGTCTATTAACTAGTGACCACTTCACCGCATAAGTTAGCCCCTCTTCATCGCTACTACTAGCCCCAACATCCTATAATCTAGGCATTACCTTAAACTCATCCTCCGAACTAATATCCCCATTTTCACGCAAAATCATAACCCGCTTATTAGGACAATTGGAAGCAATGTGTCCCGAACCTAAGCATTTAAAACAGTTGATATTTCTATCCCTAATAGGTTGGGGTTCAGCAATATTTTTACCTTTCGCTCTCGGCTCCTCCTTTTCCTTCAGGACAGGATCATCGTTGACTTCCCGTTTTGGATACAAACCTGAAGGTTGCCTTGCTTCTCTCTTTCACCTCAGCTATCATTCGACTTTCATGGCCATGTGTACCATTTCATCTAGTTCCACATAGTGTCACGGCTCAATGATGTTGGCAATGTCCTTGTTCAACCTGCCCAGAAACCTTGTCATTGTAGCCTCCCGATCTTCCATCACGTTGGCCCTAGTCATTGCCACTTCCATGTCCTTGTGATAATCTTTCACACTCCTCGTCCCTTGAGTCAAACTTTGCAACCTCTGATATATATCCCCCTATAATAATGAGTTGGTACAAACCGCTTCCTCATTATAGTTTTTAGTTAACCCCAAGTCTCCACCGGATCCTCAAGATTCCTCCTCCTGCTCGTCACCAATTGGTCCCACCAACTGATTGCATAATTCGTGAATTCAACCACCACCAATTTCACCTTCTTCTTTTCGGAATAATGATGACAATCGAAAAGTAGCTCCACTTTAGTCTCCCAGTCCAAATAGGCTTCCGGATCACTCCTACCTTGGAACGCAGGTATTTTCATTTTGATGTTCCCAAGGTCTCCATCCTCAACATCTCTTTCCCCATGCCTCCTTCTATACCCTCTTTCACACATATCACCTCGCTCTCTTCTCCTACCTAAGCTGGCCATAGACACATTCCCGCTATCACCATCACTATCAACCCTTCCGGCATCAAAACCATATCCGACCCGATGATTATCTTCCCTCCTATGCTCCCTCTCTTCGCCCCTCCGATCCCTATGAGTCTTCTCCCTATGCAATTGGTTAATAGTCTCCTCCTGCCATTCATTCTAGTCATCAACTTCTCAAAGTGCTCATTTTAAGTAGCCATTACTCCTACATCATTCTCACCCACCTTATTCATACCTTTGGGTCGTTTGTTGTGGCTCATTGTTGAAGCTGCTGGCTCCCTCCATTCCCTTCCCTTGTTGTCACCAATAGATGAAGAAGATGATCCTTGGCTGCCAGACATTATTATGGATCAAAGATACAAATGGACTAACCTCACTTGTTTAATTTCACTCGTGTATATCACTCAATTCCCTTTTCAATATCACCCAAGAACTAATGAAGGAACAATAAATAAGGAATTTACAGAAGACACGAAGAAAACTGAAATTGAGAATTTTCTAGGAACTTTGTCGAATTTTTCAAGCAATTTTCGAATTTTTTTTTAATCTACCAGAAAATTCGACTATGAGTATGGCAGAAAAAAGGAAAATGGATTTGGACAAAAATTGAACAAGAAAAACACTTTTGAATTTTCAGTAGGGTTTTTATGGATCAAAAGTTGAAAAAAGTTTACTGGCATGAAGAACACAAGAATCAAGAAAAACAAGAAAAACAAGAATATGAAATAGATCCAAGCTCTGATACCAGATGACGCGATCCCAATCTAGAATCTCGAAGAAAATGTGGAATAACTAAAATAAAAACCTAGGAAAGATTTAAATCAGATTAAAACTAAGAAACAATAAATATATTGGACGATAAGATTCCAACCCAAACCTCACGATTCAAGAAATTGGCAATGCAAAGGAAAGAACTTGAATTGTTGAACGCCACAAAGATTGCCTAATTCCTTGATAAGTTCGGGGTGAACACCACAAATATTCGATCTTTGATAAGTTCGAAACTAAAGGGACTCCTCAACCTTTAAGAAGAGAAAACTATCTCACAATTTTATTTAATAATCAACCAAACTGTCTTTAAAATGAATGATAATGATAATATAAAGAGAATTTGACCTAAAACTAAGTTTAGCCGCTAATGGGCCCAAAAATATGGAAATAATAATTAAAAACGGAAAATAAATAAAATTTGCGAAAATACGAAAAATTGAAGTTACGGTCGTGAAGAACTAATTTATGGTCGTAAGTGGTCTTCTGTTCTTGATTTACGGCAGTGCGACTCAAATTTACGGCTGTAAGAATGTGTTTGCTAGAATTCTTCATTTTAACCAGAGAAGGAGTTACAGCCATGAGTTATTGTTTTACGGCCGTAAGTATAAAAATCTTGGAATTCTTGTTTTTGTCCCGAGGGGGTGTTACGGTCGTGAGCAACTGGTTTTACGGTCGTGAATGTGCTCTTGGTCTCCAAACTTTGACCATTTGATTCGGCTCGATCCCTTCCTCTTTTCGGCTCAACCCCAACATGGAACTTGCTCCATTTTGCATGTAGATCACTGTCGTATTGCCGATGGCTGGACTTGGTCTTTGGTCTCGTGTTTTAAATCACATCAATTGTTGTTCAGTAACTTCAGTTGTTGTGTCTAAGACTCTCAGTAGGATAATTCAATTAAAATTAGGTTTTGGGCTTTTGTATGATTATTGGGCCTATTTAAAAAAAGAGCAATAATAATGTTTTTTAAAAAAATTGCATGCCTATCATGGGCAATATGTTTAATAGAAAATCGAACGTAACAAGCATCCACATAACTATTGAATTTGACATATTGTCCAAAATTTTGAAATTTTTCCTTTTTTTATTTTTATTTCTTTTCGTCGGTCCGATTTGATTTTTAAACTTCAATTAAAATTTTCAAACCAAAACCAAACCATTTTTGATCAGTTTGGTCCTGTTCAAAACCATTTTGTTGACGAGTCTACGTACGTGAAATCAAATCGACGGTTTCTAAAATGTGGTTTTGGTTCGATTTTCTTTTTTTTTTCTTACAGTCATAACCACATGTGTGTCTACCATTTGGCCAAAAATTAACCTTCCTTTGGGCCGTTAATTGTTCGCAATTTCATATTTTAAAATAAACAAATATTTACAAATTGGGGTTATTTTGGCACTTTGACGACTAAATTTTTAATTCCTGAAACTTTAAGGGCTTAGGGGTTAATAATTCAAAACTTAGGGATCTAAGAGTGAAAGTCCTAAACTTCAAGGACCTAAATTTTGAAATTCTAAAACTTTAGGGACCAAATTTAGAAATTCCAAAACATTCGAAGGAAGTTTTGAAATAATCTTTAATTAACACAAATTTATCAACAGTTTGCATCATTGTCATTTATTTGGCTACTACTTTTTTTTTTTTTTTTTTTTTTTTGTATAATTAAACAAAGAATGTTACCTTTTCAATGTAAAATATGTGGTTAAAAACTTGTTTGGAGAAATGTATATTGTTAAAAAAATTGTTTGAAAAACATACTATTTATAAACTTTTTTAAAAGTAAGATTGTTTGAAGAATTAGATTTTTGCGTTCTGCATGACCAAGACATTAATGTGGGAGACTCTAAATTCATCAAGTAACCCAAATATTTTGCTTGTGTTTATTGCTTCCTATCTATACTAATAAAAATGTTCTCCTGTCAACCTTTTGGCATCATAAGGTGTCAGACTTAGACACATGGGGATGGAGCCCACAGCACAGGAGCCCACGTCCTTGTGTCTGTGTCTTGCACCTTATGGTGTCAGACATCTGGCAGGAGAACAAAACCGTCTATACTAATACCCACTACTACAATTTAATTTTTAGAATGTATACTTAAGAATTCGTTCAGCAAACTAAACAAATTTACAACCAATACATTTCCCCCATAAATCACTTTCTAACCACAAACATTTCTCCGAACCAAATATTTTAGCTCAAAAACATTACATTCTTTATTTATAAATAAAAAAATTTTATCAAACAAAGGCTTTTTCACAACACAAATAGTTAAGTTAGATGCTTAAAACATTCTTTTGTCCAATTATATTCGAATCTTGACAATTTGTATTTGTCACCTTATAAATCTTTGAGGAAATGCACATGAAGAGATATTCAAGTATTATGTTGAGAGATACATATGGATGGAAATGGTACGGGTACCCCTACTCTATGCCCCGTCCCGCCCCACATAAAAAGGGTACCCCTGCTCTGCACCCAATCCCGTCCAACCCCGCATAAAATTTCTCAACTGTCGCTGCGTCATCCCGCGAGTTCGGAGCAAAGCGGGATGGGTAGGTCCATTCCGCTTCGTTTCTTGCCCCATTTAGATTTTTTTTTTTTTAAATCAATGAATAGGGGTGACAAACAGGCAAAACAGTTAGTGAGTTCAGCTCATTAAAATTTCGACTCGGCTCGTGAAAAACCAACTTGGGCTTAGACTGGAAAAAATATTTGGGCGTTGGACAGTTCATGATCGAATCGTGAAGTTCGTGGACCGGCTCGTGGACAAGCCAAAAAATTGTGAAATGGGCCGGCTCGCGTTTCAGGCTCATTTGGCCCGTTTCTCACCAATGCAAATGGGCCGGCTCAGGCTCATGAGATTCTTTTAGTATTAGAAAAGTTATTAAAAAAAAAAAAAAACACAAGCCAAGAGCCGGTTCGTTCAGCTCGTGAGTTTCTTTCAAGTTTGTGACAAGCTCGTGAGGCTCGTGAGATGTTCATGAGATTCTTTTAGTATTAAAAAAATACACGAGCCACGAGCCGTCACGGGTCCGGACCAATCTCGAGGCTAATGGTGGGCTAGGCCTGTTTAACATCCCTATTAGAGTAATTTTTTTTGTGGTAGGTTGTCAGTAATAGACTTTTTATAAAAAGTAATATGTTTTTATTTTATTTTCAAATATTCTAGAAAAAAAAATTAGAATTTAAAAAATTAACATGATGGGTCCAAGGCGGATCACGACCCGAGTCGGGTCACCCCCCCCCCCCCTTCCTACTGGGCAAAAAATTTTCACGACATTACATTCATGTTTGTAGGATTTAGACGGGTTTTGTAGCGGCCAAGAATTTTCTATGGCTTATTTAAATAAATAATTATTTTAAAAACGTGTCGCTACGACTTTGTCCATTTATTTTAAAACACGTGTTCGTCTAGCCAACGAAGTAAAATTTTATTTTAAATTTATCTTAGTCAAATTTCAGTCCAATTAAAGTGAATCATTTTCAGTATTTATCCTTAAGTCCAAATTTCAACTGTTTTAATCCAACATCTCGAGCCCAAATGTTTTAACGATCATTCAAGTCCTTTTAAAAACCCAATAAGTCACTTCTTGGCCCAACCAATTCAACAGCTTCTTCCTCGCCAAGTTTTCCTTACACAATCGATATTCATTTCCAAAATTCTTACAAGTTTTCCATAAACCAAGATTTAACCTAAACTACCATGTTTAACACCTAAATCAACTTTTAATTAAACCTCCCAACCTCATTATCGAAAACACGCAACCGCCTCCAGTAAAGGTATTCCGCCTCTCAAATGCTTCACACCAATCCCACAATTCCAAACCATCTCCCCAGCCACCATTTCATGAAATCAGCCACCACCATCGAGCCACTGTCGAACCCCACACACATCAAAACTGAACCTCCAATCAGAAATCAGTCAACCACGACCCACTGCCCAGATCATTTTTCACCACCGACAGTCACAGCGCCACCACCTCGCTGCCAAACCGCCACCTCCATCACCTGCATCAATCCAACACCTCACTGCCACAATCCCAAATTCTACCACCCCGTTTCCAAAAATCGAGTTTTCCACCATAGACAATCCCACAAAATTATCACCACTGCAAACCAACATCATCAACATCCTCGTGTCATTGCCAAAACCGAACCACCACCGCGTCAGAATCGCGGCCTCCAACTCGCAATTTCACCAACACCGCACCGACTGCCCAACTCCAATCCGACCCCAAATTCACAAAAATCAAACCCAAAACCTAAGAATAAACTAAGCCAACAAACTTACCTCAATCATCAACCGTATTATCACCGGAAAATCCATGATTTCCGATCCTTCAAGCCCCGGTTTCGCACCCTAAACCCGCACCAAATTCGGCCAAACACCCACTGGCGCCACCACGTGAAAGTGGCGCTGTCGTCGGTTCGGCCTTCCGGCGGCCGTGGTGGAACGGGCGAAGCCCTCCCCGTCGCCTCCCTCTCTTGCCTCTTCTCTGAAAAACGAAAATGAAGAGAGAGAGAGAGAGAGAGAGAGAGAGAGAGAGAGAGAGAGAGAGAGAGAGAGAGAGAGAGAGAGAGAGAGAGAGAGAGAGAGTTAAATTTGTTATATTTTGATTTTGAAAAATTACCCCTTAAGCCCCAAGTTTGAAAAGTGATCATTTCAGTCCCGCAAGCCTCAAAATCATTCAATTCGGTCTTTACCATGTTTAAAATATCTTATTTCAGCCACTACTCTTAAATCAAGTTATTTCAGTCCTTTAGTTTTAAAATATTTTAATTCAGCCCTTTAGTTTTTTTTAAAAGTATTATTTCGATCCTTTAAGTTTTGTAATGTTTTATTTAACTCTTAAGTTTTGCAAATAATTTACCTTAGCCCCAACTATTTCAAAAATGAAATTAATTAGTCCCAAATATATTTAAAATATATAAGTCAGCCCATTAATATTCGAAAAGTCTATTTTAACCGCTAAACTTTATTTATTCACTTTAATAGTTTAATTTTTGAAATACTAAATTTATTTAATTTTTCTTTTGGCTAGACGATACACTTGATGATTTAAAAGATTGACGTGACTTTCCGGCTTTACTTTTCAAACTCGTGATTTAAGGTAGACTCGCCCCCACTAATTAGTTTAAATTATAATTTACGTGGCTTATGTGAAATTACGTGAATTATATGCTTTGATGCATGAGACGAGAATATCTCTTATGAGATAAGAATGAGAAATGATGTTATGCATAACTTACTTGCTTAAATGCATGAGACGAGACTACCCACACCCTATGATTTTTAAAGAGCCTTTGATTTTATTAAAATAGCCTATGATGATGGTGATGATGATGATGATGATGATGATGATGATGATGATGATGATGACGTCACTGTATGATTGCATAAATACATGTTAAATTATTCTGTAAATTAATTATTGGTGATGAGTCTACTGAGTATTTCTTTCGAAATGCTCATTCCATTTTTAACAGCTTTTGCAGATCTCGGAGATGGCGGCGAATGAAAGTGGCAGCGCTGGCAAATTGAATAAATGACGATGATATGAGAAAACTTTATGAATGTTACTCTTTAAATTATTTATCGCTAATTTAATTTAAATAATTGGAATTAAATTTTTATGAATTGTTCTATATTTTAAATTTATAAAGTTTCCGCTGAAGTTTTCAAATGATGAATGTGATGCTTTGAATTAAATTTATTTTCCGCAATAAAGTAAATATTAAAGGACAAAGTGGCGTCCCGGGCTCCGCGGAATTCGGGGCGTTACAGCATGGTATCAGAGCGGGTCTACGTTTCTGTAGACTTGCAAATTTTGAAAAAGAGAATTTTTTTTTTTAAATGATAATAAATAATATTTTGACGACAATATTTTTACGACTTTTGCCACTGCCATCTTTCGCTCCGCCAACTCCGAAGGTAAATGATTCTTTATTATGAAGTTTATTTATTTTAATTTCGGATGCATGAGAAATGAAAGTTTTGATATTTAGACGAGAAAGAATGAGAAAGATTTTGTATCCGAAATAAGAAAGAAAGAAAACGAGTTTGAGCATAATTTGAAATATCTTTTAAAATTTTTATGTCCTCATAAATTTTTAACTAAGAGAAATAGATGAAACCCCACTTAATTGGACTTTGCATAATTGATTTTAGGACATGGCATCAAGTTCCAAGAACGTATTTAGTTACGCAGAAATAGCCGCTAGGGACTATGACAATTTTAAACCTAGGCCGGAATGGAATATCAATCAGCATGTTGGGCAAGAAAGCTACTTACGTAATCAAGCAATACAACATGGCTACGTGACCAACGACTTCCAGTCGATCAATCATTTAATCTTGTCCTTTCCGGATAATACATGAAATATAGCCCGCTTGATATACATGGACGTGAATACTTCCATTAACGTGGATCTCGACTACGACTCGTTCTGCGAGAGACTTGTGGCATACTGGCCTATGTACCACAAGGACCTTTTGGGGTTCTCTCCTGGTGAGGCGCCGGCACCCGAGCCCGAATTTGGGCAAGGAGCTGAGTTGGTGCCCGAGAGTGATCCCGAAGAAGCCCCAGATGAAGAACCTGAAGAGAAGAAGATCCAGAAGAAGAAGAAGACCCAGAAGAAGAAGACCCAGAAGAGGAAGACGATGAGCCAGTGCTAGAAGAATTCTCGGATGCCGAGTCATGTATTACCCAATAGATTAATATAATTGGCCCTATTTATTTTGGACTATGGTAGCATTTTACCGCTCTTATTTTGTATCCTCACTTGAAGGATTATTCGATTATCAATAAAGATATTATTTTGATAAAAACATTTTCTTTTTATTTTAATATTTAGTTCATGAAAAAAAATATATATATATATATATATATATATATATATATTTATATACATATCGAGAAGTTGAATATATTTTACTCCTCTTCTTAAGGAAATGTCGAGACGTGGAAACAGAAGTGCAGCCGAGCAAGCTAACCCAGAACAGGGCCCCACAGCCCAATCCACGACTATCAGGGACTTACTCCAAGCAGTACAAAGTTTGAGGCAAACTCCTGCAGTTTCCACAGTGCCGATGATAGAGCAATTTAGAAGGTACCGTCTGCCCACTTTTGATGGCGGAAATGGTCCGCTTGCTGTTGAGGAATGGTTACAGTCCATCGAGAGAATCTTCAAACACATATCCTGCCCTGAGGATAAGAAGGTTTTATGTGCTGAGTTCATGTTGGTCGGAAGGGCTAGCTATTGGTGGGAGTCAGCATCACGGACCAGAACTGAAGTGGAACAGGAAACTCTAACTTGGGAAGAATTTAAAGCCGAGATCAAAGACAAATTCATCCCACAAGCCCTTCGAGACCATAAGGAGACGGAGTTTCTGTGTTTGACTCAGGGAGAGATGGACATAACAGATTACGAGAGAAAGTTCGAGGAATAATCACGATATGCTCCACATCTGGTGGAGACTGAGGCTAAAAAGGCTCGTCGCTTCGAACGAGGGTTACGTTCCGATATTCGTCAAATAGTTAGTTCCCACGAGCTCCCT
This sequence comes from Ligustrum vulgare, assembly GCA_963555705.1. Classification (NCBI taxonomy): domain Eukaryota; kingdom Viridiplantae; phylum Streptophyta; class Magnoliopsida; order Lamiales; family Oleaceae; genus Ligustrum; species Ligustrum vulgare. Next base: position 46,255,084 of record OY743168.1, read on the forward strand.
ACCTATCGGGAGGTAGTGAAGAAAGCCAAGGTCGTGGCGTATGCCAGTATCAGATATGAAGGACAGGGTTCACAGAGTGAGTAGGGAAAAAGGAAATGGCATGGTTCAAATCATAACCAAAACATAAATCAGACATCCAACAAGAGGTAGAATACAGGGCCGGCCAAAAGTCAAGTCGCTAACTACATGCCCCCATGTCCTAAATGCCAGAAGATGCATAAGGGAGAGTGCCTTTTAGGCAAAGGAGTTTGCTATAAGTGTGGTCAGCCGGGCCACTTTGCACAGGATTGTCGTGCCACACTCGCTCAGGGTTTCGATCAGAAAAGGAAAGTGGATCAGAACAAGAAAGGGAATGCTCGAGTGTTCGCCATGACACATGAAGATGCCGATCCAGATTTTGACGGGAACGCAGGTATACTCTCGCTAGCATTCCTGTATATGTTTTAATCGTCTTTAATGCCTAGCTAGACTGGAAGTGGTGATTATTAGTAGATTAACATTTATGATTTAGACATATTTATCAGAACATTCGAGATACTAGATAGAACCGAGACCGTGACTTATTTTAGTCCGAGTCATGTGATGAATTTTCAATCGTTGAGCACTCGACTAGACTTGACATATGATATAACACCATAGAGAGAGAAGCCTATGTCCTTAGAAATCAAGAAGTTCAATTACTCAAAGTCCAATGGGGTAAACACGGTAGTGATGAAACTATATGAAAAAAGAAATAAGAAATTTTGGCCTAGTGCCTAGATATTTTAGATCAAGAAAATTTAAAATTTCGAGGACGAAATTATTTTAAGGTGGTAGGGTTGTAGCGGTCGAGAATTTTCTATGACTTATTTAAATAAATAATTATTTTAAAAACGTGTCGCTACGACTTTGTCCATTTATTTTAAAACACGTGTTCGTCTAGCCAACGAAGTAAAATTTTATTTTAAATTTATCTTAGTCAAATTCCAGTCCAATTAAAGTGAATCATTTTCAGTATTTATCCTTAAGTCCAAATTTCAACTGTTTTAATCCAACATCTCGAGCCCAAATGTTTTACCGATCATTCAAGTCCTTTTAAAAACCCAATAAGTCACTTCTTGGCCCAACCAATTCAACAGCTTCTTCCTCGCCAAGTTTTCCTTACACAATCGATACTCATTTCCAAAATTCTTACAAGTTTTCCATAAACCAAGATTTAACCTAAACTACCATGTTTAACACCTAAATCAACTATTAATTAAACCTCCCAACCTCATTATCGAAAACACGCAACCGCCTCTAGTAAAGGTATTCCCCCTCTCAACTGCTGCACACCAATCCCACAATTCCAAACCATCTCCCCAGCCACCATTTCATGAAATCAGCCACCACCATCGAGCCACTGTCGAACCCCACACACATCAAAACTGAACCTCCAATCAGAAATCCGTCAACCACAACCCACTGCCCAGATCATTTTTCACCACCGACAGTCACAGCGCCACCACCTCGCTGCCAAACCGCCACCTCCATCACCTGCATCAATCCAACACCTCACTGCCCCAATCCCAAATTCTACCACCCCGTTTCCAAAAATCGAGTTTTCCACCATAGACAATCCCACAAAATTATCACCACTGCAAACCAACATCATCAACATCCTCGTGTCATTGCCAAAACCGAACCACCACCGCGTCGGAATTGCGGCCTCCAACTCGCAATTTCATCAACACCGCACCGACTGCCCAACTCCAATCCGACCCCAAATTCACAAAAATCAAACCCAAAACCCAAGAATAAACTAAGCCAACAAACTTACCTCAATCATCAACCGTATTATCACCGGAAAACCCATGATTTCCGATCCTTCAAGCCCCGGTTTCGCACCCTAAACCCGCACCAAATCCGGCCAAACACCCACTGGCGCCACCACGCGAAGGTGGCGATGTCATCGGTTCGGCCTTCCAGCGGCCGTGGTGGAACGGGCGAAGCCCTCCCCGTCGCCTCCCTCTCTTGCCTCTTCTCTGGAAAACGAAAATTAAGAGAGAGAGAGAGAGAGAGAGAGAGAGAGAGAGAGAGAGAGAGTTAAATTTGTTATATTTTGATTTTGAAAAATTACCCCTTAAGCCCCAAGTTTGAAAAGTGATCATTTCAGTCCCGCAAGCCTCAAAATCATTCAATTCGGTCTTTACCATGTTTAAAATATCTTATTTCAGCCACTACTCTTAAATCAAGTTATTTCAGTCCTTTAGTTTTAAAATATTTTAATTCAGCCCTTTAGTTTTTTTTAAAAGTATTATTTCGATCCTTTAAGTTTTGTAATGTTTTATTTAACTCTTAAGTTTTGCAAATAATTTACCTTAGCCCCAACTATTTCAAAAATGAAATTAATTAGTCCCAAATATATTTAAAATATATAAGTCAGCCCATTAATATTCGAAAAGTCTATTTTAACCGCTAAACTTTATTTATTCACTTTAATAGTTTAATTTTTGAAATACTAAATTTATTTAATTTTTCTTTTGGCTAGACGATACACTTGATGATTTAAAAGATTGACGTGACTTTCCGGCTTTACTTTTCAAACTCGTGATTTAAGGTAGACTCGCCCCCACTAATTAGTTTAAATTATAATTTACGTGGCTTATGTGAAATTACGTGAATTATATGCTTTGATGCATGAGACGAGAATATCTCTTATGAGATAAGAATGAGAAATGATATTATGCATAACTTACTTACTTAAATGCATGAGACAAGACTACCCACACCCTATGATTTTTAAAGAGCCTTTGATTTTATTAAAATAGCCTATGATGATGATGATGACGACGATGATGATGACGTCACTGTATGATTGCATAAATACATGTTAAATTATTCTGTAAATTAATTATTGGCGATGAGTCTACTGAGTATTTCTTTCGAAATGCTCATTCCATTTTTAACAGCTTTTGCAGATCTCGGAGATGGCGGCGAATGAAAGTGGCAGCGCTGGCAAATTGAATAAATGACGATGATATGAGAAAACTTTATGAATGTTACTCTTTAAATTATTTATCGCTAATTTCATTTAAATAATTGGAATTAAATTTTTATGAATTGTTCTATATTTTAAATTTATAAAGTTTCCGCTGAAGTTTTCAAATGATGAATGTGATGCTTTGAATTAAATTTATTTTCCGCAATAAAATAAATATTAAAGGACGAAGTGGCGTCCCGTGCTCCGCGGAATTCGGGACGTTACAGGTTTTTATGCTATCACTAGAGATTCTGACTAAGCGTATTTCATTTGTGAGTTGCGTAAAATTGATTTCCCATACGTGTGAATATTCTAGTGACTACTGAATGGTTAAGTGGGAGAGCAATGCCCCATATAAAATTCCATACAACCTCGTAGAATTTGTACATTACGATGCAATTTAACCTACGTGTCTAAAAATAACTATCCGGTTTGATAACTTGTTTACAAATCTATATAATCTATATAATATATAAAAGTAGCTGAGTCAATCACAGTCAATTTCACTATTTTTCTTCAAAACTCTTGTACTATGTACAGATTTTATTTATTTATTTTTCCAATTTTTGGGGATTTCAATATTTATCATGTTTACACTACTCATATCTCACATATAATAATCAACTTCAAAACACACTTCAAAAATAGTTAGGCCTTCAATATTTATTTATTATTTTCAAAATCGTTGACATTTACTTACAGTCTTCAATATTTATTGTGTTTACATGACTTCTATTTCCCGCCGCCTAATTACACTGGAAAGCCAATTATTTTCTTTTTCATAATTTGTTTCATTTTTTTTCCTGTTTTCAAAATCTGTTTATTCATTTTTGTTTTCTATATCTTTTTTTTTTTTTTTCCATTTCCCTATATACAACCTCTTTCATTTCTGTTATATATAATTATTATGAAGATATACACAATAATAAAAGATTCAATTAAAGGGTTATTTCTTTGAAAAAATGTGTACTGTTTAATATGACCGCTCTACTCCACCTTCTATTTATCACGTTTTATGATTCAAAATTTTTGATGTGGTGATAATACTTATTAGTTATTAATATTACGAACCAATTGAAAATAAAAAAATCGTAAATTATTTTTTGAAAAAAGTAAAAAGGATTGGCACTACTATTTTCTTTAAGACCTGTGATATTTTGAGTCGTTGAACATAGATTTGAGTTTCTGAAAAAAAAAATATTAAAACAATAATATTGTAGAGAAAGCTTCGAAAACAATATAGAATGCAAAATTATTTTGGACTAATAAGAGGATTTGTTAATAATCTATTTATATTATGTTCTACATTTCTCTGTTGGGTTTGCAATGTGTTAACTAATGTTGGGATAATTAGAATAGTTTTGGGTTGGATGAATATGTTAATTTCGAACGTTGAGTGAAGAAAAACATATTAATCATGGGTCAGTATATATATTTGATGAAATTGTATATCACATTGTATAAAAAATAATAAAAACAAGAAACTAGAATTATTTTATTTTTTTTAAATTTGCTTTTTCCGAGAAGTTTTTTTTTTTGATATAAGAACGATAATTTGTTTGATTTTACTTATTTATATTTGACTTTTTTGTGTTAAAACCCCTCTTTTCATAAAAAAAAAAAAAAAAAAATGTGTTCTTTTAAAAATTGGAGTTCTTTTTTATAGTGTATTATTAAATTATTAAATATTTTTATAGATAATTACATTTAATACATAATTAATTTCTTATAATAATTGTGATATTTTATTGGTCTTAATTTTATGGATAAATATTTGGTTCAGTCATACAGATCTAATGTCAAATTCTCAATTAAAATTATATCTAAAATTTATACACATTTGTTTTTTTATAAATCACGTTGTATTGAAATTTTTATAACTAAATCCTATTTTTAAGTTATTTATTACATATACATATTAAAGTTCTTGCCTATATTGCATTATTTATCAAAATTATTTTAATGAAAATTACATTTAATTCTTAATTAATTTTTTATTCCAAAAAGTCTCATATCACATTTTTTAACATTAACGGTTAACAAATTTATCTATATTGTTTGAAATGATATAGTTATTAATGATTTTTGTCATAACTGTTAATTTTAGAATTTCAAAAAGTAATTAACCATACCAAGATATTCTTTGCTATATTTTAATTCAAATTTTATGATATTTTTTCACAATAATATATAAATTGTCTCCCAATTTACTTAACTAAAAATTGAGATGATCAATAGTAAATTATAATTTCAATCAGAAAATAATTAAGTTGTATAAATATTGAAAACCTAAAATATCATAAATTTGATGCAATATCTTTATCAACATCGCAATTATTATTATTATTATTATTATTATTATTATTATTATTATACATGTTGTTTTTCATTGTCAATGGTCAAAATATTGAATTTTATCTTTTATATGCATGGTCTCTATTATTAACTTTTTCATCTATTGTTTGAATGTTCAGAGTGTATGAATACTGGAGATCCTACATTTTTAAGTGTTCATTTTGCAAGGCGAAATTTTGGTTCGAGGAGATAGTAAATAATCGTTACAAAACTTGACGATCATATTTTATAAGGTCAAATTCTATCTGATAGTAATGCATGACAGAAGTTCTTTATTACAAGAATATCGTTGAGCCATTCAAATTTTAGGATACTTATTAGATTTCAAAAAAAAATAATAATAATAATTTTCATTTATGGTGTCATATGCCATGACTATCAATAAGAGTCAGACACAATCATTTTTGCATGTATGACTTCTCCCTAAAAGGTTGATGTTTATACATGAAACTAATAAATGATGAATTTATTTCTTATTTGTGAATGTTATTTATTTTGTTTATGGATTCATTTAATTTCGAATATGATTATTTTTATTTAGACGTTTCTTCCCGTGCATCGCACGGGATGATTCACTAGTAAGTTTATAAAAGACACGTTTTTTCAAAAATTATTTTTTAACTTCGCATATTTTCTTAATTTTTTTCAATTCCATATTTTACTTCAAAAACAGCATATTCTTTGTCTATAAACAATTTTTTTTTTTTTTTTAAATCGTGTAACTTAAAACCAAGCAATCCTAACAGTACAAATGGCAACTATTCTCAAAATATATGCTACCAATATATATTCAAGATCCAATGAAATTCTAGCTACTCAACTATTGATGACTTCCACTTTATGGAAAATAGAAGTCCACATCATGTAAGTATCTAATTTCTTTATTTGAGCAAAGAGTCAAGAGTGCAAGAACATTCCACATTTGGCAAGTCTCATATTTCCATGCTTGCTTAAGTTTTTTTATTTGCAAACCCTAGACATCTTCTACTTGATTCAATCACGTGGCTTCTCTTAATTTCTTAATGTTAACATGGTTTATTTTCTTGATGGGAGTGACTTTATTTCACTTTTTCCTTACATGCATCTCGAGGAACACATTCAAATTTTCAATGTAGAAATTCGGCCAAACTTGTAAAAAAAAAAATGGTGATGAGTTGAGCTTCTGCCGAAGTTATAAAAAAAAAAAAAAAATTGGTGATTAGTTGAATGACTTTTTTTCCCCTAAAAACTCTGTTAAATTGGTGATATTTCCATCGCCAACACGTAAAATATTTTTCCCGTTATAAATTTAGTTGCTTATTTTATAGCTAGTTTAACTGTTGGGAACCCGGGTTGCTCTAATCACAAAAATTGATTTCTTGTGATAGATCATCCCGTTACAGGATTTTCTGTTCTATGTATTCAACTTGGAATAAATAATTTTGCGCACACAAAAAGGAAAGAGATATTACCCTTGTAGCGTGCTTTACAATAATCTTCATCAACTGCTTCTTGATTCCACCAAAGTTTCAAACCCTCAAGCTTTCCCCGGTGTTCTCCAATGGCAGTTGTGCAGGTGTGTGGTCACCTCTCTCAAGATCTAGGTTAAACTAGGATTAGGGTTTTTTTGTAAAGAGGAAACATACACTACACACTTTAGTGTGTGTCTCGCCATTTTTCACATTAGGTTAAGAAAATAGTCTTGGGAGACTATTTGTAACCTCTTTACACTCCAAAACCCTACCAGGCCTAGTACCATAACCCAGGCCCATTTCTGCACAACCCAATACAGGTAATAAGCCTGTATAAACCCATTATAGTGAAGCCACCGAGGGAACCTGATCGGACCCAATTAAACTAAGCTCCAATAAATTAATTATGACCCGATCAACTCTTGATCAGTCAAAATTAATTTATTAATCACGTTCTATTCCACTAAAAGAACGAGATTGCACTCTTAGTAAAATTGAAATTACTGAAACAATTAATCAATAATTATATCCTCTGACTTATCGTTCTTACATGTTACCCCCGTCGATCAACTCGAATATTCGGAGCAAGTTAAAATGACCAAAATGCCCTTCTTCGAATATTCATAAATTCTCAACTCTCATCTTCTGTCTGACAGTTTGATGTGATCCCATCACATCATAGAATTCAACAGTCACTGTCGAATTACTGAGCTCAGATTCAACTGTCCACTAGAAGGACCAGTGAGATTATGATCATACCTAAAAAGTGACGGATTCCATAATACGAATATATGTTCCTCGTTAGTTCACTTTAATTCCCAAAGTACCGAGATATTGATCAGCAATTTGATCTCACCCATTGATACCTCAAAGAACTTCAAGTTAGTAATCGAAGTCCATTATCCTATTAGGATTAAGGTCCCACGTACAATAATCAAGTGAAATTAAATTTGTATGGTCAATGTCACAAATTAATTTCACGTGGTCCCGTCCAATACGTTCCAAACGTACTCTCAATTTTATTACCAAAGTCAAAGACATACTTTAATAAAATCGAGACGATCTTATCAAAATAAATTGTCCATATTTATTTACTGATCGTGAACGTTAATTTTAGATCGAATCACAAATTGAATCTTTCTGTGTTTAACAACTTAAACACTCAATTTGTAATATCAAATCGACCCGTGGACAAACACAACATCATATTAATACAATCAATTAATATTTTACTTTTAAATATCGTGAATTATACTCTATGGGCATATATAATTCCTACAATAACTAGGTTATAATGGGTTGCAAAATAAATTTGAAATAATGACTTGTGATTAAAACTTGAATTGCGCGTCAGTTGTCACAATGAACAATATTATGTTAAAGTGCAAGTTTATCATCTTTTTAGCACCATTTCATAGAGCGAATTCTGTTTGAAGTATATTTTCTACGTGGATAATTTACTTAGTGCATGTTTAATAAAGTGTTTTGTGATTAAATTATAAGAATTTTGTTTTTTTCTAATTTAAATTCATAATTATATATTCTCTCTTCTCTGATGTATTTTTTTTTTTTTTTTTTTTTTAGAAAACACAAAATAAATGTTGGAGATTTGTGAATAGTGACGCCAAAATAAGTAGAATAATAGTTTGTAAATCCGTGCCGAAAATTAGAAAGAGTAACGACAAAGAAAATACAAATAAGAAAGAGAAGAAAGTAGGGATAAAGTCGAGGCAAAAGTTGGACTCTTTGACCTTAAGTCGAATTTGCCCCGCAACGGTGCCTACGGATTCCGACAATCGACTCCCAAGATACAACGACTTCACTTGTATTTGTAACACTTCAAAACACAAGTACAACTAACCAAAATTTGGTATATGTACTCAAAAGATGAAAATGAAAGAAAATCAAAATAAATGCAATGATATTGATTTTGGAGAGAAGAGAGGATGATATATGTTTTGCATATCAAATTGTGAATAATAGGACACCCAAAGAGTCCTATTTATAGAGTAAGAAAGGGTGTGGACGAAATAGTTGAAACCAAACCATGCACAATTTCAAAACCATGCACCTTTATGAAAATGTGTCTTTTCACTGGACAACCATGCGGTCGCACGGTTATAGTCCATGCAGTCACACGGTTTTACTCAAAAAATCGAAAATAAATTTGACGTGTGATCGCACGGTCAAATATTTTGACCCGGTTTCGTCCTTTTCGTAATTTCTCATTCATCCGATATTGATTTTCGAAATACCAAATATACCCTTCAATACATGCAGAGAAATCAAAATTCTCTTTCTGGGACATTGCCCCCGAGGCCCCACGGGGGACACTGCCCCTCGACCCTCCCGACCTGACCGGGTAGGTCAATCCCCGTTTGTACGCCCTGAAACGGAAAATTAAATTTGTCTAAAGGGATTGGGTTGAGTTTGAGTATTTGTCCGAATTCGACACGAAATCACTTTAATCGATTTTCAATTCTACATTTATTAACCAATATTTAACAATAAAAAAATTAAGTAACACTCAATAGCGGATGTCAAATTGCATTGACATTAAATTAGGTTTGGGTGAGATGAATCAACTTTTGGAAATACCCTTCAAAGACAACTAAATATATATATATATATATATATATATATGAATAACATTCTTGCGAAAACATTATGTTGTCCATGGTGGACAACTCTTATACTGTCTATCGGATATGTGATAGCTTAAAACTAGAGGATGTTGAGCACTGCCTGATGCGATGTGAATATGAACAGCTCGACATGCTCCAATTTTAAGTTATCATGTATCCAATGGACATAAAGTTGCCCAAGTGGGCCACATATTAGCTTTGATCAATGATCATTCTTATTTAAAAATAGGGTCATTATATTCAAACACAACACTTTTTTATATCTACACCACAGTTTAATTGTAAGAAAAATATTCAATATTTGTTTACTTTTACTTTTATGTCCTCAAACTTTTTAAATAGTATTATTATTCATAACATTCAATTAATTAACATATTTTATTTTCTAATCATGATTTCTATTATAATATTATGCTAATTTGCATTGAAAAGATGTGCAAATATTTTATTTAACTTTTGTATTAGTTATTTATTTTGATTATTTAAAAGTATGAGAGATTGATAAGTATTTCTTGCCATCGTAACAAATATTTTGAACGAATATTGTTTCTAAAGACAAGATGTATAAATTAATAAAAAGTTATGATAAAACAATTATTAAAAAAAACTTTGTGGGGATAAATGTAAAATTGAGGAAAAATCAGGGATCTTTATTGCAATCAAAATGTGGTGCCAATATATTTACCCTTAAAAATAATACATGTGCCTTTTCTTTATTTTCTCTTTATATTGTTTGTACTATTTTATTTTTTAATTTTAATTTATATAGCTTATATTAATTTATTTTCGAATGATGTTACTGTTAGGTTTTGATGTAATTATTGGCCATCCGTGAACAATAAGTTTAGTTTATAAAGTCAAAATCAGATTCAAATTATTGTAGTCATGTTTGGGCTCAAAAAGATCAAAGAAGTGTTCAAGAAGACTTGAGATCAAAATAGAAATCAAAGGAGAATCCAGAACCATCAACAATGATGATCCATTTTTTGTGGTTAGAAAGTGATTTCTGGCATAGCTTGTCTGAGAATTATTTTGTGGGAAATAATTTTTTAAGAATATTTGTTTCGTGGAGATAAAAATCAGATTTATAGTAAATTTTGATAAAATTTAATAAGATGTCTTTGAAAAGTTGTAGATTCTACGAAATCTGTGTGAAGATTGATTATTAACTTTATTTAAATCAAAATCAAGATTTTAATTTCTTTTAATAAATTGGGGCTTAAATAGGGATAAAATTTGAATTTTCGGATTAAAATAGTGTATGACGAGAAAATAAGCATAAAAAAAATAATAATATCAACTTTTAGAAATGGGAAACACATACAACTTCCTCATTTCAAATCTGGAGAAAATTATGAGTTGTAGTAGTTAATGATGAAGCCTGGACCAAGGAAATCTAAGATGCTGAAGCAGTGTGGTATGGTGCGGCCAATTTATTTAAATTTGTATGTCTATAATTGGAATTGTAGGGTCATTGAGGTTTAAGAGAGTTGCCCTACAATTTATGTGTGTGGAATTTTGTTCCCGTAACTTGCCTATGATTTTGGACCATCAATCTATATATCTATATCTATATATCTATATTCTATATATAATATATTAAAGTAGTTGAGTTCATAGAAGTCAACAACACAGTTTCCTTCCAAAACTCTTGTATTATGTGCAGATTTTATTTATTTATTTATTTTCCCAATTTTTGTGGATTTCAATATTTATCATGTTTACACTGTTCATATCCCCACCCAATAATTAAATTCAAAATACACTTCAAAAATAGTTGGGCCCTTCAATATTTATTTATCATTTTCAAAATCGCTGACGTCTACTTACAGTCTTTAATATTTATTGTGTTTACATGACTTCTGTTTCCCGCCGTCTAATTACACTGAAAAGCCAATTATTTTCTTTTTTTATTCTTTTTCGTTTTTTTAGAATTTGTTTAATTTTTTTCCCGTTTTTCAAAATATGTTTATTCATTTTTGTTTTCTATATCCTTTTTTTTCCATTTCCCGATGTACAACCTCTTTCATTTCTACTATATATAATTATTATGAAGATATACACAATAATAAAAGATTCAATTAAATGGTTATTTCTTTGAAAAAATGTGTACTATTTAATATGACCCCTCCACTCCACATTCTATTTATCATGTTTTATGATTCAAAACTTCTGGTGCGGTGGTAATACTTATTAGTTATTATTATTACAAACCAATTGAAAATAAAAAAATGGTAAATTATTTTATGAAAAAGTAAAAAGGATTGACACTACTCTGTTCTTCAAGACTTGTGATATTTTGAGTCGTTGAATATAGATTTGGGTTTCTGACAGAAAAGAAAAAATATTAAAACTATAATATTTGAGGATTTGTTAATAATCTATTTATATTATATTCTAGATTTCTCTGTTGGGGTTGCAATATGTTAACTAATGTTGGGCTATTTAGAATAGTTTTGGGTTATATTGATATGTTAATGGTTTCTGCTGTTGAGTAAAGAAAAAACATATTATTCATGAGTTAGTATATATATTTGATGAAATTATATATCACATTGTATAAAATATAATAAAAACAAGAAACTAGAATTATTATTTTTTAAAAATTTGCTTTTACCGAGAAGTATTTTTTTATTTTTTATGATATAAGAACGATAATTTGTTTGGTTTTACTTATTTATATTTGACTTTTTTGTGTCGAAACCTCTCTTTTCATAAAAAAAAAAAAAAATGTTCTTTTAATATTTTTAATCTTACAAATAAATATTTGTGTTTAGTTATACAAATTCAAAGTAAAATTTTCAGTTAAAAATCATGTCGAAATTTTATTACTAGATAATACTCTCTCCGTCCTACAAAGATAGTTCACAATTTCTTTTTTCGTCCGTCCCAAAAAAAGTCCACTTTATTTTTTGATAGTGAAGTTAATATTTTATATTCCATTTTGTCATTAATATGTCTGAAAATGAGTAGAGAACTATATTTATGGGACGGAAGGAATACTAAATTATAAATCACATCATACGTATAGTTTTTTTTATAAATAATCTTATTTTTAGTTATTTAGTACATCTAAAAATTGGAGCTCTTTTTTATAGCGTATTATTAAATTATTAAATATTTTTATAGATAATTACATTTAATACGTAATTAATTTTTTATAATAATTGTGATATTTTATTGGTCTTAATTTTATGGATAAATATTTGGTTCAATCATACAGATCCCATGTAAAATTCTCAATTAAAATTATATCGAAAATTTATACACATTCGTAGTTTTATAAATCACATTGTATTGATTATATTGTTTGAAATGATATAGTTATTAATAGTTTTTGTCCTAACTATTAATTTTAAAATTTCAAAAAGTAATTAACCATGCCAAGATATTCTTTGCTATATTTTAATTCAAATTTTATGATATTTTTTCACAGCAAAATATAAATTGTCTCCCAATTTACTTAACTAAAAATTGAGATGATCAATACTAAATTATAATTTCAATCAGAAAATAATTGCGTTGTATAAATATTGAAAACCTAAAATATTATAAATTTGATGCAATATCTTTGTCAACCTCACAATTTTTTATTATTATTATTATTATTATTATTATTATTATTATTATTATTATACAAGTTTTTCATTGTCAATTGTCAAAATATTGAATTTTATCTTTTATATGCATGGTCTCTATTATTAATTTTTTCATCTATTGTTTGAATATTCAGAGTACATGAATATTGAAGATCCTACATTTAAGTGTTCATTTTGTAAGGCGAATTTTTGGTTTGAGAAGATATAGTGAATAATAGTTACAAAACTTGACGTTGTAACTTGACGATCATATTATACAAGGTCAAATTCTATCTGACAGTATTATAGGACACAAGTTCTTTATTCCAAAGATATCGTTGAGCCATTCGAATTCTAGGATACTTATTAGATTTCAAAAAAGACAATTTTCATTAATGGTGTCATATATCATGACTATTAATAAGAGTCTGGTACAATTATTTTCGCATGTATGACTTCTCCCTAAAAGGTTGATGTTCATACATGAAACTAATAAAAATTGAATTTATCTCTTATTTGTGAATGTTATTTATTTTGTTTAAAGATTCATTTAATTTCGAATATGATTATTTTTATCAAGACGTTTCTTCCCGTGCATCGCATTGGATGATTCACTAGTATATATAAAAGTAGAAGTGAGGAGACGTAGTCATTTTGGAGGGAAAATTGCATTTAATGACTCTTTCTCGTCACTTCTACTTTTATGTATAAAATAAATAAATAAAAGACAAATATTTTTGTAGGAAAAGTTATTATTTATTACATATTTAGTAAGATTTGTAATAATTATACTATGTGTAAATGTATTACATTGAAAATCAAAAAATTAGATTAATATATTTGAACATAAATAATGTGATATTTATGTAAATGTGTTATGTAGGAAATGAAAAAATTGGATTAATATATTTGAATATAAATAAATGTGATATTTATGTAAATATGTTATGTATGAAATGAAAAAATTGTATTAATATATTTGAACAAAAATAAATGTCATATCTATGTAAATGTGTTACATTGAAAATGAAAATTTTGTTATTTATTTTTATATATCTTTATCTTTATAATATATAATAGTATTAATTCTAATAGTACTATTCGGGTAGTGATAAATTATTTGTGATAATCTAGAAATTATATTTTGAAAAGATTAATTACATTAATAATCATTAAAATTGAATAGTTATGCAAATGGCAATTGAAGTATTTTTTTTTTTTTTTTAAGTAGTAAGTTATTTAAGTTCCTAAGTATTACAATTGTGGCAAAAAAAAAAACTGCCCCTATAATTTACATATAAATTAAAAAATATTTATACTTCTTAACAGCTTATTGTACTAAGATTTACTGTTATGAACTATATTACTTGAAATAATGAGTCTCAAATAGGTACTTAAGTATACATTCTCCACAAAATCATTATTATTAAACTCATTATGTAGATAATGATGACTCAAATAAGGACTAAATATGCTACGAAAGAAAAATGTAATATATATATATATATATATATATATATATATATATATATATATATATATATATATATATATATATAGAGAGAGAGAGAGAGAGAGAGAGAGAGAGAGAGAGAGAGAGAGCACTTTCCAAAAATAGGTATTGACCCATTTTCCTGTCTAAAACACATTTTCTAAAATGGTAATTAATAATATTAATTCACTATTTATTATTCATTTTAGACAAAATTGAGATTTAAATTAATCCAAATGAATGCAGATTCTTAAATAACTGCAATTTTCAGGTTCTGAGGTTTCTTGATCCATCTTCCCCTCTTGAAAATCAATTACATTTTTTTTAATTCGTAAAAATAAAAAATAAAACTTTGTCAATATCACATAAATATTTTTATTTAAAAATAGAAAATGAAAAATAATGAAATAAAAACGTTCATCAATTTGTTTTTCTTTTTCATTTATTTTAATTTCAATAAAATTCTAAGCGTATATCACAGATATATCTATTTTTTCTACTTGTTACAAATTCTATTTAAATGTAATTTTTCTTTTCCATTTGAAGTTTTAAATCAATTCAAATTAAAATATTTAAAGAAATTCCTGGAATGATAAACATACAAATCGTTAAAAAATTAAAAAGTAATTAACGTATGTGTAATATACTTTCTTAATTAATTGTCACTACAACAAAGTTAGCTTTTTACGGCGTGCATTGCATGCCGTAAAATCATTTTTACGGCGTGCAGCCGCACGCCGTAAAAAGTCACGCCGTAAAAATTCACGGCGTGCAAAAATGCACGCCGTGAAAGTTTACGGCGTGCAAAAATGCACGCCGTGAAATCTAATTACGGCGTGCAAAAATGCACGCCGTGAAATCTAATTACGGCGTTCAAAATGCACGTCGTAAACTAGGATTTTATTTTTTTTAAAAAAAATTCTATAAATTATATTTCCAAAAATCCTATAATAATAAAACAGAAACACATTAATGCATATATAATCAATAAACGTGATTTCGATAAACAAACAATATCATAGTAAGATTCAACACAATATACAAAAGTCTATAGACAACTACTTCAAAATAAACTTAAAATGTCGTAAAAAATAAAAGTATCCATATCGAAACTTCTTCTTTGACATATTTCATTGAAAAATGCACATAGTCGAAAAATTGCATTTCTTGGTCCTGGAGGTAGAAGTCCTCTTAATGCAACTGATAACAACTGTTGTATGAGTACATGACAATCATGAGACTTCAAATTTAAAATCTTATTATCTACTAATGAGATGCACTTTGAAATGTTGGAGCTATAGCTATCAGGTAATCTTAAATCAAACAGCCACTTACAAAATAACTCTTTCTCCTTTTTGGATAGCATGTAAGATGCTGCGGGTAGGTAATATCTATTTCCTTTCAATT
This sequence comes from Ligustrum vulgare, assembly GCA_963555705.1. Taxonomy (NCBI): domain Eukaryota; kingdom Viridiplantae; phylum Streptophyta; class Magnoliopsida; order Lamiales; family Oleaceae; genus Ligustrum; species Ligustrum vulgare. The sequence continues at coordinate 46,271,013 of OY743168.1, forward strand.
CTGGATGAAGATCCTTTCTAATACCCATATTGAGCAAATCGTTACGAGAATTAAGCCCATCTTTTGATTTTCCCTTCACATTCAAAATAGTGCCAAGAATGCTCTCGCAAACATTCTTCTCAACGTGCATTACATCCAAATTATGACGCAAAAGTAGTGTCTGTAAAATAATACTATAAAATTAGAAAAAAATAGATAATGTAAAATAGCTTGAAATAGATAATGTAAAATAGCTTGAAATGGCTGGCTAACCTCCCAATATGGTAGCTCAAAGAATATTGATTTTTTTTTCCATGGCCAATCAGAATCTGATTTTTTCTTCTTTCTTTTTTTACCTATTTTCCCCCAATTATTGTCAACATTTTTGATTGTCTGCATCACTTCTCGACCAGTTAATATTTTAGGACTAGGCATATATTCCTTATTCCCATCAAACCAAGCTTCTTTTGATCGATAAGGATGATTATATGCAAGAAATCTTCTATGACCCATGTACGCAAACTTTCGACTAAATTTCAACCATTTTGCACATGTGGATAAACCACATACTGGACAAGCTGCTTCGCCTTTTGTAGGATATCCTGATAAGTTTCCATAAGCCGGAAAATCATTAATTGTCCACATCAATACAACCTTCAAATTGAATTTAGACTTTGTAAATCCATCATATACTTCAACACCAATATTCAACATCACCTTTAAGTCTTCAATGAGTGGTTGTAAGTACACATCTATATCATTCCCTGGTTGTTTTGGACCTGGGATTAACAAAGTTAACAACAAATTTTCCTTGGACATGCATATCCAAGGAGGGAGATTATATATAACTAGTATCACCGGCCAACAACTATACCTAGAACTTAGGTCACCAAATGGATTAAATCCGTCAGATGAAAGTCCAAGCCTAAGATTGCGTGGTTCTGATGCAAAACAAGGCCACTTTTGATCAATTCTCTCCCAAGCTAGTGAATCAACTGGATGACGCATTTTTCCATCTTGACTTTTGTGATTTAAGTGCCATATTAGTTGTTTTGCCTTATCAAGTGACCTAAACATTCTTCTAAATCGTGGTATAATCGGAAAATATCTCAAAACCTTTGCAGGTATCCCCTTTTGAATTTTTTTGGTTCGTTCATTAAATTTCCATCGTGAAGATGCACATTTTGGACATGTCTCCAAATTTTCTAGATCATTCCTAAACAAACAACAATCATTAACGCATGCATGTATCTTCTCGTACCCAAGATCAAAAGTGTTCAATAACTTTTTCGTTGAATTACAAGAATCTGGAAGGGTGTTCCCATCTGGTAGAATATCTCTAATAATATCAAGAAGTTCATTGAAACCGTTGTCAGATATACCATGTGTAGCCTTAAGCTTGTATAAGACAACGATGGCAGAAATCCTTGTGTACTTTGTGCAACCAGGGTATAGAGGAATTTCAACACCCTCATAAAAATTAGAAAAGTCCCTCTCTCTGTTTTCATCCTCGGGTTCCCCAATATTTTCATCCTCAAAAAATGCATCCCTATACATCTTATAAGTCTCTAGATTTTCTCTATCTTGATGAGGTAATGAAGCTGCATTCAATTTTTCCCCATGAAACACCCATGTAGTATAAGTAGGATCCATCCCATTAATGATCAAATGCCCATACATTGTATCGAAATGTTGGTGGAATAAGTTTTTACAACATTTACAGGGGCACAAGACCTTTTCTGGATTTCCCGCATTGGCTTGCACCATATTTGCAAACTTTCTTGCACCATATTGATATGCTTGTGAAACTCTAAAAAAATACAAAATATAAATCCTCTAAATGCATTTATTGGCTCATTTTAAAAAATTCTAAAACTAAGGAGATAAAATAACCTTGGTAGATGAACCCAATCTTTATCCATGATAATACACCAACAAGATATAACCTGTTATAAATATAGTAAAAAGAGTAAGGAAAAAATGATTATATTTAAACAACAATGAAATCTAAGTTTACAAAGCACATGTAATATGGATTAATCTCTAATCATGTATTGCCAATAGCAGTATAATAACAACAGAAAAAATTGAAATCAAGAGTTATGTACACTTGCAGCAACAGAAAAAATTGAAATCAAGAGTTATTGTCGTCTTTTGCGATTATGGTTGTGGCGGCGAATATGGAACCTTGTATAAATAACTTGTTGTCGCTTTCCTCGATATGGCTTTTACACATTATATGAATATGATATACTATCCCAGTCCCCAGAATAATCATGCCCTGTGGTCCATCACCTTAATTATTTCATTCTTAATTAAAATGACTAAATACTTTCACTATGTATCCTTACCCCTGCTTTGATCCTCTTCTTTATAGTCTTATTTTATCGAGTCTTGTTTTATTGTAGTAAGATTTTTTTTTTTAAAGAACGCGAGTCTTCAAAATTCCATACGATACGAACGAGTTAAAATCTGTTCGGTAGAATGTAAATCTCAAAAACTTGATTTTCATATGCTTAGTAACTGACCCTCCAAATTCATTTCGCACTTAAATATAGCTTTAAAAGGAAAAATCTTTCCCGTTTCCCTCCTAAATTGAAGGATGAATTATAAACATGTAAACCTTCTATTTCAAGAAATACAAAGATGAAGGATGTTACATTGATAGGTAAAGGAGATTATTTTTTCAAATACTTACATGAATAAACTTGTAAGATTATAATTATTTTGTAGCGTATTTAGGAGGAAAAGTTCATGTTCAAGCTCAAGCTCTTGCAGCTATTTGCCAAGAATATGAATGGCCTGAGGTAGTGGTTTTGTATGAAGACACAGATGATGGCTATCAATTTCGAGAAGTTGAAAAAAAATGGTCATAACTGGGTCATACGACGTCCGTTTTGGGCCGATAAGTACTTTTCGGAAAGGTCTCGACGAGCCGGACATGACTCACCGCTTTGCTGTGACGTATGATGGATTTTGCCCTTTCGAGATCGTTTAGACAGTCAAAACGGACATTCTTTAAAACTTACATTTAATTTATGCACTACTTAAAAGACATAATTGTTCTTGTCTTTGCAAAAAACTAGTTCTTACCATATAATGTAGGTAATAAGGATAAGCTTTACTTAAATATTGTCTCTGTGGATTGAATACAGAGAGCAGTTATCTCAGTTCTGGAGAATGTTGGCAATGGAAATTCAGTAACACCATTGGAAAAATCATGGTTTTTACTGTTGCTGTCATTTCTATTCAAATGGTTGATTGACACTGGGGAAACAATAAAGAGAGAGGGAAGCCGTGAAGTTAATTGGAACAGATACAGAGGGAATTTATATATGCAATCAGAATAAATTTTCGATAACTCATCAAAATTCAAAGCTATCAAAATACCCCAATCAGAATTCAAAATTCGATAACTCATCAAAATATCCCAATCAGAATAAATTTTCGTTCAGTAATTCAAAGCTACCACATTCAAAATTTTCGTTCATCTGAATAAAACAGGGAGAAGGGAAGGATGATGACTGACCTTAGACCAAAATTTCAGCAACTGCCCTAAAATTTCAGCAACTGTCCTAAAATTTCAGCAACTACCCTCGAGAATGGAAGCTATTGATGCCTTGAAAACTCTCCTCCAGCAAAAACTCGAGGTTCCTATTATCCTCTCAGCCCAAAAACAACGAATGAAAATTCTTGATTGGGTCACCACCGTGCAATAGCTCCAGCTTCCTGAAGAAGATCTGCTTTGAAGAAGAAATAGATTGGCGGCTTTGGCTTGGGAGCGTTTTTAGGTTTTAGGTTTTTAGGTTTTGGTTTTGGCTTCTCTGAAGAAGAAAAGAAGAAAGCGGGAAGGAAAAAAAAATAGCGCCCTATTTTTTCATTTTTAGGCATTTTTCACGGCGTGCGAATATGTACGCCGTTTTTTTTTTTTTTTTTTTTTTTTTTTTTTTTTTTTTTTTTTTTTTTTTTTTTACGGCGTGCGAATATGTACGCCGTGTTTTTTTTTTTTTTAAAAAAATTTTACAGCGTGCGAATATGTACGCCGTGTTTTTTTTTTTTTTTTTAAAAAAAATTTTTACGGCGTGCGAAAATGTACGCCGTGTTTTTTTTTTTTTTTTTTTTTAAAATTTTTACGGCGTGCGAATATGTACGCCGTGTTTTTTTTTTTTTTTTTTAAAAAATTTTTACGGCGTGCGAATATGTACGCCGTTTAAAGGTGATAATAAATGAAATTTTACGGCGTGCGAATATGCACGCCGTGTTTTTTTTTTTTTTTTTAAATTTTTACGGCGTGCGAATATGTACGCCGTTAAAGGTGATAATAAATGAAATTTTACGGCGTGTGAATATGCACGCCGTAAAAGATATTCCTTTACGGCATTCATTTTATGCACGCCGTAAATTCATGTCGTAAAAGGTCACTTTTGTTGTAGTGTGTCTTCATTCATTTCTCATTTTTAATTAAATATTCATTTCATATGTTAAAATATAAATTTGATATATGTAAGTAACAAATGATCGTGTATCACACAGGTGTAACACTAGTTGACTCATGAAAACTTGTATCGTTTTGCCTCCGTTTGTCAAACATGTTTTTTTCCTGTACAATTCCCCAAATCACTTTTTAACTACACACATTTTTCATCTTTATTTTTTAACCACACATTTTACCTAGAAAACACAAAAAACATGTTTTTAAACAAAAAAAAAAAAATTTAACAAACAAAGTCCCCGGATCTCCAATTATCTGCTGTGAAATATTTTCTGTCTTTTTGTTCGATAGAGGAGGTTATAAATATAATCACTCTAATTTTCAATACAATTTTTAATAATACATTTTTTCTTTCTACAATCTTTAATCATTTATTTACTTCGAGATCCGGAATTTTTGTTGATTATAATCACCACCAGCACCTCCGCATTAAGGCCTTAATGCAACTGATTAGACCGAATTCTGGTGTCAATTCGGTGACCTTCTAATAGTTCCCGTTTTCGAGGTTGACGATATAATTTACAAAAAGGAGGCCTCAAAATTAGCATTCTCCTGCCCTGATTGAGGCCATTATTTGATATAACATGGTTTGTAATAGTAAATTATTTTAGAACGTGTGATTAAAAATTATAAAATTTGGATTGATTAATTAATTATTTTATTGATAGAATGCGTGACTAAAAATGAATTTAAAAAAAAAAAAAAAAAAACTAGTTTGTGAATAATGGGTACCAACAAGGCTTAATCTCATGAATTAAAGCAGAGTCCTCATTTAGCATTTGTCACCCATATATTCCAACCAAATTCTTCACCCATTTGTGTATCCAATATCCATATTAAAATTAGGGGTGTTATTGTTTATAGCAGTAACGGGTCGAATTCACAATCTTTACACGTCTAATAGATAGGCTCATGATATTGATGATCTCGTTTCCATTATGATTCTTACTTACTGTATATAAATGCTAGTCGAAAAACTAGCAAAAAAAAATAAATAAAAAATCCAATATAAAATATCCCAATGGGCTAATATTTCTAAATTTAATGTTGATTCGTTAGTGCTTGCCACATATAAATGTTAGTCAAGAACTAGGAATATCCACAGCTCTAGAACTCTTTTTTTTTTTTTTTTTTTTTTTGTGTACTGAGTTGAAGACAAAAGTTAATGTGAAAGAGAATGTTTTTTAAGCACTGGGATGTTTATTGACAGGGTGCCTGTATTGTTATGAGTGGAACTGTGGAAGGGTAAGGGGTCCTAATTGTCTAATATTTAGGAACTTAAACCAATGAAAAGCTGCTGACCTTGGCCATGGTTTTCATAACAGATTAATCTTTATTTATTTTTCCAATGCTTAAACAGTTCCAACGCTCAAATTTTATCGGTTTCAAGGATCTGCTTTTTGAACACTGGACTTTTTCCAGTTACACCAGTCACCACACCACACCACCATTAATTTCCACAGGCCTGCCTAAATTTTCTGGCAATTGTGAAGAGAATTTTACACCTGTTCTTTGGTAATGAAGGTCAGAGACTTTGAGAAATATTTATTTTTCCTTAGGAGACATTTTGCATCTGTAGTTTAAAGTGGTTTTGATTTGTTTGGATGCAGTTCTTCAACTGGATGCAAAATAAGCTCAATGGAGGAGAAGGGAGTAAAAGGCCAACCGCGATTCCTGCTACATGTACATTATCTTCTTCCTGCTTCCTTATATCTTCCTGTTCTTAGTTTTGAATGAATGTATATAAGTCTTCTGTTGCAGTGTTGGTTAATGAAAAACTTGCTAGTAAGATATCAAAATCAATCTGATGAAGATTAAACTTAGGCCCTGTTTGCTAATGGTAAAAATTTTACCTCAACTTTTTAAATTAAATCTCAACCATTCATTCTTAGTCAAACCCACCATTTTTGACTTTTCAAACTTTTTTAAACCACTCACCATAAAAAAACCAAAAAAAAAAATCACAAAAATCAAAATTTTTCACATTACCAAACAGGCTTTTAGATATGATTTTGCAATATTGAGCTTCTTTACTTTTCTGAACATGGATAATGGATCCAAGCAAGGATGCTGGTGATTCAATCTTAATTGTGGCATGAAGATGTTAACCGTGCATGAGAAAGAGCGCGTCTTTTCTTCATTTTGTTATATTAAGCTTCTTTACTTTTCAATAACATCGATTATGGATCCGAGCTTCAACTTGGCATGACGATGTGAACTGTGCACGAGAAAGAACTCGCCTTCAACCCCCCCCCCCCCCCCCCCCCCTCTCTTTCTTATTCTGTAGCCTTGTGGTGCTATTAACAGTTATGAATGACTGTTTCATCTCCATGCAATCATATAAAACATTCCCTTAGTATGATCAGTGTTTGAACAACAGTAAAAATCGAAGAGGCAACGACAAAGTCATCTGATACAACAATCAGAAGATCTTCTTTTGATGTTAGTATATCCATTATAACCCTCAGTCCATTCTTAGTTAAGTCCACGATGTTTGACTTTTCAAACAATTTTAAATCACACATTCTTCAAAAATCACAAAAACTCTACATCAAACAGGGGCTAAGCAAGTTTTCAAATTTAATTTCCTCCGTGCAGATTTTACAAAGAAAGAAACTCCCAAGGAAGAATTCATTGATTGGCCTCAAGGATTACTGGCAATTGGAACTTTTGGCAACACAGATCTTACAGAAAATCAGGAGAGCCAAGTAGTACAAAATCCAGGCAATGAAATCCTAACGGACGAGCAATGTTCCTCTCCAGATTTTTCAGAATTCACTGCTGAAGAAGTAGGAAAATTACAAAAGGAGTTGACAAAACTTTTAACTTGCAAACCAAAAGCTGAAGAAGAACAAATTAATGATATACCACTCGATAGATTCCTCAACTGCCCTTCAAGCTTGGAAGTAGATCGTACAATTTCTAACAGATTCAGCATCAGCACGAATTCGGATATTAAAGATGAAGAAGAAATTGATCGGACCATTAGAATTATACTTGGAAGATGCAAAGATGTTTGTGAAAAGAAGAAGAAAGCAATTGGCAAGAAATCAGTAACTTTCCTTCTCAAGAAAATGTTTGCTTGCAGAAGTGGCTTTACACCAACTCCCAGCCTTCGAGATCCATTTCCTGAATCACGAATGGAGAAGGTAACCACATCTATTCTGTTGATGCCTGAATCCATATAATTCATGATCAGACTTTATACTCGATGAATAAAAAGTGCAACTATTCGTACCTAAGAATGTCGAGTCCCCTGTTTTTCACAATGTAAGATGCATTTCTAGCCATAATAGAGATTAAAATCAGATTTTTAACTGATTCTGATAAAAGTTGATAAGATGTATGGTTAAAAAGTTATGAGATCTATGAAATATATGATTTTGATTAATTGTTGATTTTGATTTTGATAAAAATATGATTTTTAATCAGAAACAAGCAGACACTTTACATTTACATTTACACTTTTACACTTTGCACTTTACATTTACTCTTTACACTTTACATTTACTGGAAATGTTCACTAATATTTGGTCTTACACTAGGATAATACTTTATTATGCTAATTAGGCTCATGTTTGGTTTAGGAGTTTTTGAACAACCTTCTCTCAAAACTCATTTTCAACAACACATTTTTATGGGACCCACTATGTTTCACACGTTTTCAACTTCTTTTTCAACCACATTCTCCACAAATCCAAATTTTCTCCAAAATCTCTTATACCAAACGGGCTCTGAGTAAGCGGTTAACTAAACCATGGACAAGTAGACAGATTTATGCACATCTTAGATTTGTGTTGATGTTTAAGTCATAGTATTCTAGCAATTTGTTTTTTCGTCATATGATTCACAGCTTTTGAGGACAATGCTAGCGAAGAAGATGTACCATCAAAATGCTTCTCGAGCATCAACGACAAAGAAATATTTAAGGGATAACATGCAAACATCAAACGCTGAAAATCAGAATGAAAAGCGGGAGAAAAGACGTGAGGGATCTAAATGGGACAAGACGGATTCTGAATGTAAGTTCATATTATGCAGTTTAGCATAGCTGATTTACAGTTTCAATGTTACATAACATGGCATTGACAAAAAATGAATTCATGTCTGCAGATATTGTTCTTGAGATTTAAACAAGCCTTGAGGTTGTTTACATTCGATTTGCTGTGGCTAAGTACACTTACTGGATCGGATCGTGGCCGAATTGAATTCTTTAAGCAGAGGTACCAACAAATAGAGTGGCTCATGAAGTTATCATAAATTGTACCACAAAAACAACTTTTTTGAGGAAAGAACACCCCATCTTTTTTCATGGCTGTATCTATGATACAAGATAGATACAACGCATGTTATGTAATATTCTGATACTATGGAGATTTTCTTCGGGGCAATATAATTTCCTCTACATTCTTATTCTTGATAGAGTTCCTCTATTCAATTCTTTCCTTCGTGTTGCTGGATATGGATATCTCTTTCCAATTCATTATCTCTTTGTTTACCCGGCCGCTAGTGAGTTAAAGAGTTTCAAATCGTCATTAGGAGCTTGTTTGATTTTCATCAAAATTTTCTCATTTTTCTACGGTAATCAATCTCAACTATCCATTAAAAGTCAAGCCCACAATATTTGACTTTTCAACCAAATCTCAACCATCAATTCTCCTAAAAATCATTATTCATTTCAAAAAAACTCATTTTAACTAAAATCAAACACACACTAGATATTACGTATATCTTTTCGGAGTCCAGATTTGCTGTCTCAAAATGGTGTCTCCTTAACTGTCTATCCAATTTAAATTGTATACGTATTACGTATATATGCGAACAAATGATTTTCAATCTACATAAATAGTTACATTCAAAAGTGATGATGTGTATAATTTTAATTGGGTAGACAGTTAAGGGAGCACTTTCAATACACATTTTCTACCGTCATGAATCTAACTTGGACGCATGGGGTGGGACACCCCAATACATGGCCCACGCCCCGTGTTTGCGTTTGGTACCTAGACGTCTAGCAGTAGAACATTTTGATCTTTTAAATTTACTATTATGTTCTCGTATATTTTACTCTACAATACAATGCTAAAATAATTCTTCCATAGAAATTAAAGACATTAATGGTCACTTATTTTGTGGGAAATCCTAGTTTGGTATTGATAAAAGTCGTACTTTTAGTAAATTTTGGCAAAAATTAATGAAACGTATGATTGTAAAGTTGTGAATTCAATAAAATGTGGTTAACTTAATTATTGACTTTGATTTGTATTGAAATCTAGACTTGTTATCAATAGGGTATGTGTTTTTATTAGTGAAGTTTAAATATAGTTAGGAAATGTACGCGTAAACAAGTAGAATTAAACCAACTTTGCTACCCTATCCTTCATGAGCAGGGATATTATGTACCCAACAAAGATAGGGTGAGAGGGGAAATGGGGGTGGAGGTGGGGTCCACTGTGTGAGTGTATGGTAAATAACTCCCCTTGGGTAGTTGAGCAAAATTTTGAATACTATATCTCATCTTTTTCAATGAGATTCAAGTGTTTAGAGGTTAGTAAAATTAAAGAACTAGTATAGCGGAAATCAGTTGTTTGTTATTTAGAAGATATATAATAACCTTGGTGATTAACTGATTGTGTAAAAATGTGAAAGAAAGATGTAATAATCCAATCCTATATATTAAAAGAGCAAGCTTTGAATCTACTATTCATAAGTTAATTTGAGTCGTATAATCCATTTGATTCATTTGAATTATACTAGTAGTAAGCACGTGCTTCGCACGTCTTTTAGAGAATGAATGACAAGGCAAAATTAATAAAGAGAGCATATTTTTTAAAGAAAAAATGTAAGTTTAAACAAAAATTTTAGTTTTTAAATTATTTATTTATATTCTTAATTAAAATATAATTATTTTTTTCTTATTAATTAATTAATTAATGGTGTTAATAAAATTTAAGAGTGTTATGGACAAAAGATAAAAATATCTAAATGTATTGTAGATTAAAATAATAACTAATAATATTTAATGAAAATAAATTAAATTTTAAATGTAATATTAAAGGTTTTCCACTCATTCACACTTTTGTTGTTGTTGTTATTGTAGATGTAGATTAAATTGAATAAACAAAAAAGATAATAACATGAGAATAATAATATGAAATCATATTAAACCATTGTAAATTATTAGATAATAAATTAATTTAATAATAAATAAATGAGAAAATATAATAATATGAAATTATATTATAATGTTGTAAATTGCTATACAGTAAATGTAATGAATTATTTAATGTTATTAAATAAAGGTGTAAAGATAAAATGGACATATAACTAAATATATGATGGTACCCTAAGTAATTAATTGAGATAAGGGTTTAGTTGGTATAAAGGAAAAGAAATGAGGGTAAAATCGGAATGTAAAAGATTCTTCAACATCCATACTTTTTAAAGTAGTGTATATGTAAGTGTATGTATAAAAAATAGATGTAGATAAGTCATTTAAGCCGTTCTATTTCTTTTCTTTTTTCCCAATTGGTTATTTTGATTTTTTTCTTTTTTTATTATTAACTTTTTTTTTCTTTTTTACACTCTAATTTTAACATGTGTATCCGACATATTTCACTTTGATTTGAAATGCAAGTTTCTTAATTCTTATTATATGACATTCGATTCAATTTCTCAACTTTCAAAATATTAAATCAACTTTTAAGTTACGCTATTAATACACCATACACATTAAAATAATGCACGTGTATCTCACTAGTAAATAAATTATACACGTAAACTTAAAAAAAATAAAAAAAATCACACTTTTTAATTCTACATTCTCTTACAAACCACTATTTACAAAATGCACATTCCCCAAAAAATGGGGCTCAAACATGGGCTTAACTTTGGACAGTCTTTAATAAATTAACTTATCGTTCAAGAAATGTCATCCATCCGATATTAGTTTCTTGTTAATGTAGATTTATTGATTTTTAGGTGAATGTGATACATGTTTATCTATCATCAATATTTTATTGTTGTTAATGTAGATTATAAATCAAATACGAAAAGGGTTGATTTGTTGTATATAATAAATAACTTGGGAGAGTGTTTCTAAATTTTCAATACGGACAACGTTATTATGGCGCCCCAAATTTATTTTTAATTTTTATGCATTTATTTATTCTCCCGTCATATTTTGATTTTTCAAACGAATAAAATAGTATTTTATTCACCCGCTCTAAATATAAATATGAACTTTTATTTTTAAAGCATAATTGGACATTATTAAAAATAAGTATTTTTCTCTAAAATATCATTTGCAATTTAATTTAGAAGAAAAGTAAATAAACTAACTATAATATAAAAATTTTATGTTAGTAGTTGATATAAAAACATCTGTTTAAAATAGGCAACAGAGAGCGGATAGCGAAAGATAGCTGAGAATTTGCTATTTAAAATATTAAACTATTTTAAAATCAAAATAAAACTATTTTAAAATAGTTGGACCTTTTTGGGATTTCCCCGGTGAGAGGCCCATGAACCATGGTCAGGTACCCAATACACAATCGTCCCGTCATTTGAGAGTTCGCACCAACTTCTAATCCATGCATTGTCACACCTACAATGCAAAACTAAATGAGCTAACGCTCAGTAAGTAACATATGCATGATCATGCGCATGAGTTTCAATTCACTTTCTCACAATTATTTCATTCTGGGCTCCGTGCCTTTTAGTTATTTCAGTTTATCCACATTTTCTACTTGGCCCCGAATCTCACTACGTTGTACCGTATGAGCTCAAATATCCACATGGCCGATAACATGCGCCTTCCAGTGCCTGTGGTCCGTCATCGCCCACCGAGACTCAAGATACTGCATTGGGAAATATATTATATCAATCAGGCCTAGCCTATTATATACGGCGCTCGGTGTGCCGATCCCCAGTCACAACGCCACCAAGAGACCTCCAGACACCGCCAGTATACTGGTGCCAGACCGCCAACACCCCATCATCGACTACCCTTAATGACCGTCGGGAGTCTCAAGCGAGTGTAAATGTCCGGACGCGAAGTAAAGTACGGTACACTCATAGGGCGATTCTAACATCATTCTCTCTCCATATATTTCCATATACTCTTTATCAATTTCTTTATCATTTATGGGGGACTTCTTCTAAGTCCACACAATGCACATGTCAATGCCTATGAATGCCAACATATATTTCATGCACCAGTTTCACGTCATATAACAACATCATATGGCATTCCAATGATATTCATGTGCATTAATAAAATATCATATCATATCATCAAATCAAGTCTCGTGTGCTTTCACCATATATAGATAATTGTCACATCATATTTCACGTATATTGCACCCACAATATACTTCACATAATCACATAAGAGCACATAATAATATAAATATTATGTTTTTCATTGTAATTGAAATGTTACTTACCTCGTTCCTTGATTATCCTAGAGTTGACGACTTTATTTTCCAATATTTTGCAATACTGATCCGCTTGGAGCAAACTAGATTGATCATCACCCCTCGTCTATCATATGTATAAACTACAATTTAGTCTCCAGATAATATATTATATTCTAACTAACCAATATTAATTAGGGTCCATTAAATAATATATGAGATTAAAATTGGTCATCCTATTGTAAAATATTTTATCTAAATAATTTTACAGATCAACTTTATTTTAAAGGGATTGACCCAGTTTATTATACCTCATAAAGCATTTAATATAATCCTTATATCCAAAATAATAATCATAACATTAATAATATAACACTAATTATATTATATTATATAATATTATATACATAATAATAATAATATATAATATAATATAATATAATAATAATAAAAAAAAATAAAAATAAAAATAACAACAATTACCTTACAGAAGGGGGGGGGGGGGGGTCGACCCCCCCCTAATTTGAAGTGAGGGGGGGGGGGGGGGGCATTTATTTTTAAATGGGGGTCGACCCCCCTGATAAAAAGGGGAACGGATTTCCTTCAATTTTTTTTCTCTACGTTTTTAAACAAATGACTGCCCTATTTATAATTTTTATCGGGGGTTAAGCTGCAATTATTTTATTTGCTCTTTTAGTCCAAAAATTATTAAAAACTACTAAAATGACTAAAAAAATTATAAGGTCATATGAAGTCGAAATAGAAAATTCTTGGGGCCAATATGAAGTTCTCAAGAAATACATCACAACGATATTTTCGGATCATAAAACCGATAACCGAGGTAAAAGTTATCGCTCGTTAAAGTTTACTACTTAAAACTATTTTATTTCGATTTCTTTTCAAGTGACTACTTTCGTCTTAATTTTCAGTACTTTTATTGTCATCAAAATTGAACTTTTAATATACCATTCTAAAATACCCACGATCTAATTTCTCGTATCCTTGTCGAAACGCAATATGGTCAACTATATCAAAAGTTGCGGCTTGTCAAAATAAGTTGTTTAAAACTAACATTTCGAATGTCAACATTCTTTATTAAAATATTCGAGACACGTAAAGCGGCCGAATACGTGCCTACAATATGCCATTTTGAAGGTCATTCAATGCTCTACGTGATGGTATTCTCGAATAGCCAAGACGGATAACAAAACTAAGAATTTACGTGCCCCGAAATTATACACATAATTCTTCGTTAATTAATAATAATATAATAATAATATAATATATATACACCCAACCATATCTGTTACGTCCAATTAATTAATTTATATTATTATATTATTTTAATTATTATTATTTTAACCAAAAGTTTACGATTTAACTTTGGTCTATTATTTTTCAATATTAGAAAGAATTCTTAGTTCCATTTTGAAGTACATTTCATACACTTCAATCCATATCTTCCAAATTATGGAATCGATAGTCGATTTATTAAATCGATAAAATTACTTAAAGTAACATTTAATATTCTTATTTATTTTTCGTTTATATTACGCCACTAAATTGAAAGTCTTATTTAATGTAGAATAGGCCCCTTTAAAGAAGTCAAATAAATTAAAATTTCTATTTGACTTTCGAGTGGATCTCGTTAAATGTGAATAATTTAATATAATAATCATATAAATTTTTGAGTTGTTACAGTTATTTTCACAAGTTTAGTGACAAAAACTCGATCATTTTAAACTTTAGTGAGCAATCGAAAATGTCTTTAAAATATTAGTTAGTGTCGAAGACATCTTTAAAAGTTTATGATCAATTTAAGATGTCTTCGATTTATTTACTTGCCTTTATTTTTTAAATTTATTGGTCAAAACTTGACCATATTAAAATTTAGTAAGTAATTGAAGACATCTTTAAAAGATTAGTGAGCACTTTTTCTTATGTGTTAAAAGTGAAGTGGCGCCCATAAAGCGGTGGACTAAATATCGGAACTAAACCGAATAGAAAAATCGAAATCATTCGAGTTTAAAGAAGGGGGAAAAAAAAAATTAAACCTAAATGGATTAAAAAAATAGAAAATTGATATGCTCGTAAATCAAAAGCGAAAACAAAACTGAAAGGAAAAAAAAAAACATATTTTAATTTTAATATTGTCATTTGTGAAGTTTCCTATTTGTACAACAATGTAGGGATTGCAAAATGGCTCGCGGTTCGAACTGCTTGGGTTCGGCTCGGTTCGAAAAAAAACTCGAATTTAGCTCAGCTCACGGCTCGAGATTTCGAGTCAAAGCTCGAGCTGAGCATTTTTTTTCTTTTGAGGAACGGACTTTGGTTCGGCTTGATTTGAGCAAAAAAAAAACCCTTTCCAAAAAGCTTGAGCTTTGAAATTCGTCTGTGAACTTTGTTCGGCTCATTATATATAAAGTTCGAGCTGAGCTCGAGCCTTAAACTTGAACTAGGTTCGTTGACATCATTATAAAAATGCAAGATATAAATAAAGCTTAGAGTTTCAGTATCCATTTAACTTCCAATTTTTAGTTGTTGCAATAATAATTAAATTAGTCTAATCTTATAGTTGTTGATTAGCAACTCGATTGTTTATAATTTTCATATGGTTAGAGTTACACTAAGATGACCATGTAGAGTAACTTTGATGTATTATTGTGCTTTATTCGTAGAACAAATTGAACTTTCACTTGGACTGCCTTTTCTTTCTTTTTTTAATGTTGTTTTTCACATTTAGTCGCTATTTTTTCCAAGTTAACTTTGATTGTTGCACATTTTTAGGCATTGCATCAAATTAAATTTTTTAAACGAAATCGAAATCATTCGATTCTTGAGGTTGAACCTAACCGAATCAAAAGTTTTGGTTCTGTTTCAGTTCTTTCAATAATCGAACCGAACCGTTAAATGACCATGTCTAGTACCACATGTGCATTTCATCTATCATTGTCACAAATTCTGTTACGGTATCAAAAGTTTCGGCTCTGTTTCAATTCCTTCAATAATCGAACCGAACCGAACCATTAAATTACCATGTCTAGCGCCACATTTGCATTTCATCTATCATTGTCACAAATTCTATTACGGTACTTAAATGAAAATTATGCCACTGAATAACGTCTAATACTTTAATGTTTAGTGACCAATATTAATACTTTAAACTTTATTGAGCAGTCCAAAAAAAAAAATATACAAGTTAAGTGATTGGAAAATTAATTCTACACAACCCCCATTCATAAACTAGCATATTTTTGTGTCTCCCGTCCTCTCCGATTGCGGATACCGGATAAGCCTACAACATACCAGTATTTAGGGTTTTCTATCTGACCTTTGACAAAAAGTCAAAACAAAAGGCCGACTTCCTCCTTGCAATTGAGGGTGTCCACCTTTAGAATTTGAGTTGCGCTGTGGATGGTCTATTTGAAAATTGGACAGAATATTCACTTGTGATTCAAAATCAGAAGCTTCAACTATGGGAGGATGTCCAAGTTTTGTTCAAAAATGAAAGGAAAGATGTTAACAGATTTTGATTTAAGGGCTTGTTTGTATAAGGAGATGATTGACTAGATCATGCTTCAAAATTCAAGGGTCACATAAGAATTTTAACTGTCACGTTGGATAATTAGTTAATAGATTCAAATATTAATGTACTGGTGGATGGATTATTTGGTGAAATTTTGAGTGAGTATTGAGACACCTTTTAAATTTGGATGGTTAAGTAGTAATCCAATTAAAACTTCATGGTCATTTATTAAATTTACCCTCAAAACAAATTACCTTAATCCTTTTTCCTTTAATAATAGTTAATATATTCAAAGATTAAGTTGTCTAACGTGGATGGGTTATTTGGTAGAAATTTGAGTGATCATTTAGAAACCTGTTAAATTTGGATGGTTAAATAGTAATCCAGTTAAAATTTCATGGTCATTCATTAAGTTTACCCTCAAAACAAATTACCTTATTCCTTTTTTCTTTAATGGGGGTTTTATACAAATAAAATATCACTTATATAACATGAAATGGACTATTAGAGACAATAGAATTGGAGAAATTTGAACTTCTAATGCAATTTGATCATTGCAATTGTTGGGTATTTCTGTAGGTTTCTTGGGAAACCGAAAAAGTTGAAGTCATGTTTGAGCTTATCAATGTCTTGGGCAGGTCTGGAAGATATTTTCCTCTCTACTTCTCTTGCCAACTACCTTGATAGTAGGTTTCTTTTAATCAGCACTTTTTTCCTTTCTTTTTGTTATTATACGTTGTAAATTTGGAGTGGTAATTAGATATTTCTTACTTTTTGATAGGGATGACAATAGGGCGGGAAATCTCCGAACTCGACGAGGATCCACGGATCGAGATTTTTTAGATCGATAGGATCATGCTCTACATCTGACCCGATAATTTCCTATTTATGATATATATATAGTATTTTTTTGCTTTATTTAAAAAAAAAAATGCAAGTATCCTCGAGTTTGGTCCGTAGGATTTTTTTTTGTCAGGGAATAATACATGAATCAGGTGTTTATCATACAATTTGTCAAATTTAAAAAATTAAATTTTAAAGTTCAAACATCAAGTGGTAAATAATATATATAATATAAATTAGATCCATCATGCCCACTCACCCCATGACTGTGCCAACACCGCTACCGCTACCGCTACCGTCGCTGCCGCCACCACCACAACCACAACACTCACTAGCATCTTCTATGCACCACCACGATCACCCTCCTCCAACGCATTTTCAAAACCACAACCATTGCCTCCACAACCACCATCATCTCTGATGCACCACAACAACCACCATCACCAATAATCCTTGTAACTTCAAAATCATACATTATATATATATGCAAACAGAGATATGGTGAATCTGTGTGTGTGTGTGTGTTAAGTAGGTTTAATTAATTAATAAGCATATAAACAAATTTTAAATATGACTCTTCAAATAGAATCTGTAACTTACGAACTATTCCATGTGACCAGATAACCTGAATATGTGACCTTAGAAATTGGACATATAACTTGAGAACTTAAACATGTGACCTATGAACTTTGATGAATGTGATCTGATATCACACATGTGACCTAAGGGCATGAACACGTGACCTGAAAAGTCACTCCAAAACTAACCATCTAGAACTGAAAATATACTCAATGCAAAAAACTCCGTTGTGCGCTACTGTCACCATCGTCGCCACCATTTGCACCATATCAACATCGAACCAGATAGAAGGAAGAAAAGAGAGGCAAATAACAAATATATCGAAAACAAACTTCAGAGCAACTTGCACTGTCGATTCGCCTTCTGGTGCTGCAAAGCTCGACCACACAGCGGCATTAAAGGAGCTTCCTTTCATCCGGGGGTGGGGGGCAGCCTGTAGGAAGTAAAAGAAGATCTGAGTGCACCAATCAAAATGGGGAATGAATTGTAGGGTTTTGTAAATATATAGTATTAAAATGGATTTATCACCTAAAAATAAAAAATTACAGGCTTTAAAATGATTTTTGAATTAATAAAGTGAAATACTGGTCTGGCGATAATTTCCTCTTTTCTTCATTCCTAATCTAACTACTATTAGTCAATATTAAACATAATTCCATTACTATTCCAAGTTAAGATTAATCATATTTGAATATACCAAAATAGAGAGAGAGAGAGAGAGAGAGAGAGATAGAGAGAGAGATTTCATTTTCATGTTGCATAGAGTGATTAAGCATTAGATCCATCTTATGGCTTAGTGACCTATTTAAATGGAACCTTGTATTTAAACACTAAACTCGTCATTCCATCTAATCTAAACAAAAAATATCATCATATTAAAATGACAATTATGCTTTCACCTAAAATTGATGTTGGTGAAACGTAATTTCCATCATTTATCATGTTTGATAGGCAATATTTTCTAGGCAAATGTTTTTTACTTTTACCTCACATGATGACTTTTGCCAGCTTTTGAAGGAATTTGGCTTCTTTCAAATTTTAATTTGTTTTCCACTCAGTGCCGGCCATCAAATTTTAATTAGTTTTCTCGTTTTCTATTTTTAAATTTGCTGAAAATGTGTTAGGTTTGTCATTTTCGAAAATTGTTTTTGAAAATGAAACATTGAAAAACACACTCCATTTGAAATTTTGTAGAATATTATTTAGACTAATTTTAACTAACTAGTTTCACACCAGTACGATACACGGACATATCTCATTAACAAATTATAATATATTTTTACTACTGATAATCACACCCGTACGATGCACGAAAGATATAATTGACATTATTTATTTAATAAGTTGTTAAAATACAATGCTCGACATAAATTGTGCATTCATATATAATGAAAAATACTCAGAAAATTATAACATAAAATTGCGACTTGCATATTTTTTTTAACAACTAATTGTTCTTTTTCTAGCTTTTTAGTTTATTTAGGCGAAGTAAGATATGGATATGTGACTTATTCTGTACTTTACAATTTTGATAGTTATCATTTTAGGACTTAAAATGAGATAAATAAAAAATATTGGAATGTTGAAAAAAGTAAAAAATATAAGTAAAACTTTCACATTTAGTATTTGAGACGATTTACGAATGATATGTTTATAGTTTGCTCTCATTTCTTAGTTTGTATTAAATTTCTCGTTGAGATCTTGAATTTGACACCCATATTACATATTTTTCGACTTCAAAATAATGCAATAATTATCAAAAGAAAAAAATAATCTATAGGTTGATTTTTAATAGATATTTTTTTTTCACAAATCTATAAATCATTTACTACATGCATTAATGATTCAAATAAAGTAAATACATATATGTGGAAGAAAATAATAAAAACCTAAACTCTTCAAAGAAGATGGTACAAACACATAAAATTATACAAAAATCTAAATGTGGGGTTATTTCAAATAATTCTGAATACGTTAACTCTTTTCATTAAAGCAAAAGAATGATTTAAGAGGTAAATGGACAATGACTTGACAATGAATAGAGGTGAATTTGGGTTTTAACATATTTTCAAGCCATCCATTTTAGCGATTTAACATTTTTTCCAAATCAAATCAAAAAAATTTAATTTTAAAAACCAAATTAGACAAAATTATTTTTCGCGGTTTGGTTTGGTTTTAATTCGTGCTTTATGTATCGACATAATGAAACATATTTTAAATGCTAAATTAATTCGTATTTTTTAATATATAATATAAAGCCTATCTACATTCTAAATTATAAAGCAAAATCAAAGCATAAGTCCAATAATCAAGCGCAAAATCACATTCACAGTAGATAAATAATCATTTTGACAAACCGCATTCTAAAAACTAAAGAAAAATCAAAGCCTAAAATCTCATTAACAATAGGTAAAAGCATAACATATTTACGTATATCTCTAATCTCCACAAATCACATTTTTTGATAAAGTACCTCAAACTCTCACATTTCAAAATCAGTAAATGACAGTCACAAAGAAATCTCCAAAAAATAAAATAAAAAATAAAATCATTAGTCAGTACCAATTAATCAAGATTTAACTCCACAAATCACATTTCATAAACTAAAATCAAACTCTAACATGTTTTATAATCCACAAATGACTAACCCGATAAGTGATAACCTCCAATTTTTTCAAATTCGAACCCACATCCACAAGCCCACGACGCAATTTGCAATAGAGTTAATCATATTCAATTCACATTCCCATTCTAGAGAAAAAAAATCTAAATCACTTTATGTCATACACTACAAGAAATTTATGCTTATCCTACAAAATTTCCGCATACAAATTGAGATTTGTTGGCGGAACTCACCTTTCCCCGCAAAAATGAGGATTCGTAGGGTTAATATTTGGCTCCAAATTTTACAAGGTTAAAGGACTTGTAGCTAC
Organism: Ligustrum vulgare; assembly: GCA_963555705.1. Classification (NCBI taxonomy): domain Eukaryota; kingdom Viridiplantae; phylum Streptophyta; class Magnoliopsida; order Lamiales; family Oleaceae; genus Ligustrum; species Ligustrum vulgare. Next base: position 46,291,782 of record OY743168.1, read on the forward strand.
AAATATATATATTTTTCCAGAAAAAAAATTTCGTGACACAAGATATATCTTTTACCTACAAAAAAAGTGACCAATTTGTACTTATCCTACAAAACTCTCGCATACAAAGTGAGATTTGTAGACAAAATTCATCTTTTCCGATAAGAACGAGGATTCGTGGGGTTAACATTTGGCTCCAAAATTTTTAAGTGAAAATTTAATATAACTTTTATGGGCCAAAAAAACATAAAAACAAAAGTTTCCCACTCAAATTTTCACGTAAACAATTTCCCCCACCTCATCCCTCGAGATTGTGCCCTAAACCTCCACCTCCGTTCTCCTCCCTCAATTTTCCTTCATAAATCCATTGAAGAGGAAGCTGTCAATCCTAACCGGAAATCTGTAAAGGTGAACCGAAGGAAAAAAATTCAGGCTTCAATCTCCGTCAACTCCCAGAATCCCTAATTTTCGTGTTGCAACAGAGGAGGAAATCGGCGAGAATTCTTCCTTAATACATGTGATGTAGAACCTGTATTCTAGGGACGAGAAATTGGTAATTGCTAAGCATATTTCCAGATCGAGTGTATCATTGCAAGTCTCTAGCTCACGAGGGTCGTTTGCCTTCTGTCTTGGAAATATGATGCATCACTAATGTTTGCTAAAATGTCAGCCTTGAGTAGTATTAATATTTTGGATTTAATTGGTGTGGTGTGACTACACTCACCAGAAATGAGAAAACATATATAAGTTTTATCTCAGTCCTGCATAATTCGACCTATGGAAACAAGGTATTACCAGCATAGAGGATCTTGAGATTCTTGAACTTATTTATATATTTTGGGAATTATCTGTGCTTTTTTTCATGTGCATTTTTTTTAGTCTGCGTTTGTGTGTTTTTGCTGCAGAGAGAAATAAAAAAAATGAAACCTCAAGGTTGGACAATTTGTAAAAGATACTGAACACACGATCAATAAATATCCTTAAGATCTCAGATTTATTCCTGATCTTATTACACGTGATGGCTTCAACTCCGCCTCTGTTATATTAATCTAGGGTGATTTGAATACTATGACTCTCTAATCTCAAGCTGAAAAATAATGTATCCTTGTGATTTGACATTTATGCAAAGTTCAACGATATTCATGCTTGTGTTGGCATTTTTATTGGATTATTATTGCTGAGAGTTTACTCAATATAAGTCTTGTGATGGCCAGTATACCATCAGTATACTTTCATTGTTTTGAACTTTATTTTCTATTTGAATGCAAAAATATGTTAAAACCAGTCGTCATGGTTTTGAACAAATCAATGAACATGTTTTTGAACTTCATTTTCTTTTAATGCAAAAACTTTGTTGACTCTGAGGCTATATTGTACGTCTATTATTTTTACATTATATTCGTATTGAGAAGTAAATATTGGTATGTTGGGGATATGGATGTATACTCCCATTCTCTCTTTCAGCATTGAGTGACGCTCGATCGTTATACTTGAACTTTAATCGCTCTTTTACTAACTATATTCTAATACCAATGGAGCAAATTACTATATGAAATTGGTCTAGAGGTCATGAGTGTTACGCTTTCTTTTATTCATTTCCAATATTTGAGATTCAACTTTACGTCCTCCAAATTATTTACTATCTAAATAATTTTATATTATATATTTAAAATGTATAAAAATACCAGGGTCCATTTTCATTACATTATTATTCTACATAAAATGGCAGTTTTTAAACCAGCCACTGCTGAATTTATGCCCATGTGAATCTGTCCATAGAGTTGACAAATTATTCACAATCAAGATATCTTTTATTAGAAATATTAATTAATGATAATGTTGAAGAAAAGAAGATTTGCATGTACAGGTCAAAACTCTTCATTACACATTATGAATATGATAGATAATAATAGTCTTAAGGTCCCCTGTCATCATCACCCTCTAAATATTTTTCCAGAACATCAAACCGGCTCTTTTCCATATTGGAATGTCGAACCGCCTCCATTTAACTTAATATTATAATAATAAACCAAAATCCCTACTCAAATGATTAGTTAAAAATGCTTTTTTAATAAGCATTTGACAAAAACCCTAATTGTATGACATTCCATGCATGATCAAGTGTTGTCGAATTTCACCGACTGGCCTCCAAGAGCAGTTGTTGCACTTCTGGCACGGGCACTCGGAATGACCTCGGTGATTGACATGGTTCATTGCAACTCTAATAAACCCCTCAATTCCCGATAAATATTCAGCACTAGTTCTATCAGGATTACGTATCCAATTTCTATCCATAGTATAGTTAAACCTTAAAATAGATATATAAAACATATGAGTGACATAAATATGAAATAAAGATTAATCTATGAAATTTATAGAAGTAGTAAGTTACATTATGTTCGGTAAATAAATATTTGCAGTTTATAACTCGGGTACACACAAACCCATGTGTACCCATGTAAAAGACTTTTCACCAAAAAAATGTAAAAGACTTTTCACCAAAAAACATAGGTACACAGTATCCATCTAATCAACCACCAAGAAAATACCAAAATATCCCCACCCTATTTGAACAGCAAGACAAAAGCAAGGGCATTTGTGGGGGAATAACACGTGGCATTCATTCCATTCATGTATACATGACTGAAATTGACAAATTCTAGCACTTGAACAAATTTGAAAAAATTGTCTGGTGATGGTTTTGTGCATTGGTTTGGGAGAATATATTTATGAAAGGCATCTTTTTATATTCAAACAAAGGCTTAGTTATAAATCTTCTAAGTGTATGATATTATTTACATAAATCTTCTCATTTAATTATGAAATTTGTACACAAGGTTCAAACTTCTCAGTTTATGATATTATTTACATAAAACAAAATAAGCTAAACTAAGTAACTAGTTATAAATCCGCCTACTCATAGGCACATCGAAGCACTCACAAAAGTAAAACCTGTTAATAACAAGGTGAAACATTTGTGTAGAGATTACTGTCATCGTAAATCGAAGGTATATTACGTGAATATATGAACTTACCTCGTTTCAATTTGAATTGAAGGAAGCTCTCAAGTCCAAAACTCGTTTCACTGTCCCTAAAAGATATTCAAATTAATAATCAAATCTTTATATTCATTTGAGAAAAAATACAATGACAATTTCAGGGATTCATTAAGGAAACAACTTTTTTCCTAAACTAGCATGTTGGTTTGGAAGATAATGAATCATTATTGGAAAAACATAATACCACATTATTTCAATCATCAACGATAACTAGAAGTAATAGACTCAACTTATGTACGCGCTAAAAAACATAATACCACATTATTTCATATGAAGCCACGATTTATAGAAACCCATATAAAAAAATTCAACAAATTTGGCCAAGAAATTATAATCCATCACATTTATTATCTCAACCCAGTTTAAATCTCAACAATTACTATCTGAAGATGAAAGGTAAGGAAGATACACTAACACAAACCTGATTGAAGTCGAGCACCTCCTCTTTGCCCGATTCCAAGGCAAGAAATTTTGGATGATAATTGCTTGACAGATTTTTGGGAATGGCAGAGATGAATTCACGGTGGGCAAACTTTATGGTAAATAAATCTAACACTAATGCAGGAAATGGAAAATTAAAATAGTTGGGATTCATGATTTCATTTAAAAGACACTTAATTAATTTTCAAGTTTTGTAAATAAAATTTACTACTTAAAAATAAATGCATGACATTAAACATAAATTTAAATGCGCCAAATTAAACGACGTAATTAAAGTGCTTGAAATTAAATGACAATAATTAAAATGCATGAAATTAAATAGCGCAAAATATGTAAATAACTTGAAATTAACTAAGTGCGATTAAAATCCATCAATCATCCCAACATGTAAAAATTAGCTAAACATGCGTTCGAAAATTAAAAATAACATTAAGCATTAAAATTAAAACCCGTAGTTTGAAGATTGTTGCAATTTGCATAATAGTCCTCCAACTATCAAGTTATGTGCATTACAGTCCCTGAAATTCCATCATCATGCAACTCAACCATTTCAGCAGCATCTACCATTGTTTCACCTCGCAGACTGCAACTGGCAACTTAATCCACAGGTAGAATCAGCAGTCCAACTCCCAGCTTCAAAATCAGCCTTTCTTCCTCCTTGCAGCCGGCAACAGCAGCTTCCTTATTGCCTGGTCTTTCCTCCTCAGCAGTAGGTTTCTTCTCAGGTGCGTCCTTCAGTTGGCAACAATGACAGCAAGTTCCGGCAGTGATAAATAACAGCAGTAGTATTTCCTTTCTCCTATCTATCGTCTCTATTTTACACATCAACCGGAGGTAATATTATTGGCTGCTGTCACCAGCCTCCCTCCAATTGCAGCAGCAACTTACCAGCACCTACACAGCTTTCCAGATTGCAGCAAACCAGTTGCAACCTCTTGTCACCAGGTTGCAATCCCAGTCCTCCAGCCACCCCCGTCTGGTTCTTCCTATCTATCTATCTCCTAACAGTAGTAATCAACAATATAAGTTTAGAGGCTGCTGTCACCAATCCCCTGCAGATCAGTTCCGGAACCAGTAATTGCTGCTGTCACCAGCAACTCCCTTTTGGTCCTCCTTTCTCCTTTTTCTGGTTTGCTGTGTATATGTATCAATAAATCAGCCTGCACTTTCCAGCACGTTATCTTCTGCATATCCATCCTTTCACATGTCCAGCCTGCTCCTACGTTCCAGCCTTTGTCTCCTTCTCCATCCTTTCCAGCTTTCTTTCCTTTCACTTTGCCTTTCCATCCGGTTTGTGTATTTTTCTTTTCATTTCTCCAGCCTTTCAATCTGCCTTTTGTTTCTTTATTTTTCTTTTTTCTTTTCCTCTGTGTTACTTTTCCAGCTTTTTTCCCTATTTTATTCATTACATATATATAGACACACACACACAAAAACACAATTAAATATAAAATATATATACACATACACACATATCTTGTCATTATTTTACAATTTATTTCAAAATAAATTTTTACATGATTTCACATGATAAATGCAATAAAAACGTAGATATTTTCGCAATTCTTCATTTAAAGTACAAATTTAGAAGTTAAATAAGTGTGTAAAAACACACTTATCACACCCCCAAACTTGAACTTTTGTTCGTCCCGAGCAAAATTATCTACTAATGCACACAAACAATAAAATAAAAATAAAATAAAATAAAATAAACTCAAATAAAAGTTAAAACAAATATTATGGTTAGACGATTTGCCATAAGTCTCAGGATTGGAAATGTTGCATTAAAATTACAAATAACTTCAAAATCTTAGTTTACAATTAATTTATACCTATTCAATGCAAAACTGATGTGTGTGTGAAAACTTATGCAAATTGCCATGAAGTCACAACTGATTCAATTCCCAACCCTTGATGGTCAAATATATCCTTACATCTCTCGTAAGATTCACACATTCCCCTAAACTTGATATTTTCTCTCCAAACCGGAGGTGTAATCCTAAGGTTGAAATGATAAACTAATCCTTACCCTCTCTAGTTTGGATATGCCTCACAAATTGCATCTCAACATGTCAACAAATAAGGATTCTCCCATATTTTTGATTGTTTCACCCACAAGGAATCAATTGGGTTATCATTGAAGTATTAATCCTTTCCAACGGGACTTAATCAGGGCCTTTGGTGCGTCTTCTGTTTCATGCACCGGCTTTTTTCAATTTTTTTTTTTTCAAGGCATTAGTGCGTCTTCTGTTTCATGCACTTGCTTTTTCGCCTTTTATACAATAACTGATACAACAGATAATACATTGAAAGGCATTAGTGCGTCTTCTGTTTCATGCACTTGCTTTTTCGCCTTTTATACAATCAAAAATAAAAACAATAATGCAGTAAAAAGAAGAATGTTGATATCTCCTATAATGTTTGAACCATTGGCTTCAAATTTTTTTTTTTTTATGCCCAGATTAGTGCAATGTCCCTCATTTGTCTTCAAAAATCAACCTTCAATGAATTCACCCCACTTTCATCCTATTAGGCTAGACAATCCACACAAAAATTCACATACGGAATCCTCATCTATCTCAATGTCTCCTTACAATTGTGTAGCCCTTCCAAACTATCCTACAATTGGTTCAAGGATTTTTATTTCTTTGAATGTTTAAGTTTAGCATGTAAGTCCAAGTATTTTCAACCTAACTAGCAGTTTGAATAATCATGCCTTCATGATGCAATATATAAATCTTGTGCTCAATTAATATCAGTTTTAACATGAATAAGCATAAATTAATTCAACATCCAATTCTTACATCATTTGAAGCATAATACTTGATTCCAATCTAACATCATAGTTGGCACAGTCATCTAACCCACACAAACACACAAAATCAAATTTTCAATTTTTTTTTTTTTAAATAGAATGCGTCTCTAGAGTAAAAATTTCTCCATACTCAACCATTCTAAAACAAGCATGCATATCTAATGATTTTTCAAACAGCATTTTTTTTTTTTTTTTTTTGCACATGAAGTAAAATAAAAACATACATAACAAATATTTTAATTTAATATAGAATGCGTCTCGAGAGTGTAAAACTCCGTACTCTGCCATCTTTAATATAGAATGCGTCTCGAGAGTGTAAAACTCCGTACTCTGCCATCTATATTAAATTAAAATACCAAACAAACTAAAACAAACTAAAAACATGCATAACAAGTAAATTCCCCCAAACTTAATCTTAACAGTGTCCTCAATGTTAACGAAGAAAAAGTAGGAGAGATATCACCTGTTTATGCAGCAAACAAGAAATACCTGAAAAAAAAATAAACATCAAAAAGAAAAATGCTGTGAGTAAAATTAAAAGATAAAAATTCCACAATTCAAAGTCTCAATTCCAAATCGAGTTCCTCCTTGTTCTTTTGATCAAGGCTTTCAAGTATTGGCCACTGAATATGGGGTCCTTCATGCACTTTCCTCTTTCCCTTGCTACTTTCTGGCATAGTCAAATCAACATGGGCGCTGGCCTCCAAATTCCTCTTTCCCTCGCTGCTTTCTGGTATTGACCAATCAATCTGGGCTATGTCTGGATCTCTTAATGGAACATATGAAAATAATTTCTCAAATAACTCGTCAATAGATGCTGCAGAAAGCACAATTTTTCGAGCCACGGAAGAAATGAATTTTTGTTCCATCATGTAATCAAGAAATGCTAATAAACCATCAAAGAAATTATTAACATTTAAGAGTCCAATAGGTTTAGAATGTATGTTCAGTCGAGCCCAGGAGACTACATTAAAAATTTGTTCCAGTGTACCAAAATCTCCTGGTAACGCAATGATAGCATCAGAACTAGCAATAATTAAAGCCATGCTTTCGTGAATGGATTTGGTTCTTACCTCATGTCCCAGTGTTCTTCCAAAAGCTTGTGTTAGAGGGGTTGGTATGAAACCATAAGTTCGCGCTCCATGTACCTGTGCAGCGTGTGCAACGCACCCCATCAATCCACAATTACCTCCTCCATATATCAGCATCATGTTTCTTTCGCTGATTTTCATTCCCAGTGCAACTGCCATGTTAATGTATTCAGCATCTTTTCCAATTGTTGATCCACCAAATACACCTATAGATTTGATCACACGAACTCGGTCTTTATCCATTTGTAGAATTTGGCTCACATCTTCCTCTGGTTTTACGTCCAGAAACGGCTTAAACACCTTCTATGAGTTGGGGATATGCTTCCCATCCAATTTTCTTATAAATTGGCAAACAGGGTCTTTTTTAGTCAGATTGCCAAGACTATAATGTTGTTGTTCAGCTCTAAATTGATTCCATAAATCGAGAAGTTCTATTCGTACATACCCACTAGGATGCGTCTCAAGAGTCAGTTGAATATCATCTAAAGACTCCTTACTCAGTCCATCCTTAATGAATGCTATTTTATTTTCTCGGTTTATAGATACGTACCCCAGTGAACGACATTTTGTGTTACAGGTCCATCGAGCACATTTATAACAAACCTGTAAACGTTTTCCTCGTCTTTTCTTTGCAAAACTACTCTTACCTAAACCGGGCATATGTTTAGTACAAAGACCAAAAGTTTCTCCGGCTAATCGAACTTTCGCTTCGATTAACCAACGAATATCTTCAGGTATGCCTTTGTACATCAACATTTTGAGCCGCTCTTTCCTGGCTGGATAAATTTTTTTCAATTCTTTGTAAGGAAACATTGGGTAGTATTTGCGAAGAGATAAGATTTCAGAATTCATTTTTTTTTTTCTTTTTAAATAAAATAAACACGATAGAACAAACACAAAAATATGTAAAAACTCGAAATCAAACAAACACACAAATGTAAAAACATAAACAGAAACCACTCAAGAAGAAAGAAAAATAATTACCTAAGAAGAAAACGAAAAAGAAAGAGAAAAGTTTGAAGAAGAGAGATGCTGAAGTGATGAAAGAAAGAAACTGAAGCTGCGAGTTGTGTTTTGCCAATGTCTGAAATGTTCATTTATATAGAGAAAAATCTAGCACTATTCAACCTACCACTTGGTAAAAGAATAGTAATCTGATTACTTTTTCCCTTCAACTGGCCTTTCACTCACACGACAACCCATAAAAACTGTAACTTTTGACAACTTTTCCAGCACTCGAGATAAAAGTAGTCGGCGGACATAATAATTATCACACAAACCCATAAAGCTCCCCTCTTTTGACTCCTTTTTACGTCACTCAGAAAAGTTGTCGGTTGATACGCAAATAAAAATTAAAAAGAAAAATTAATGCGTCTTACAGCTCAATAAAGTTATCTGACTCCACTTTTTTTTTTTTTAACATAAAAAATAATAATAATAATAATAATAATAATAATAATAATAATAATAATAATAATAATAATAATAATAATAATAAAACAAAATAAAATAAAATAAAATAAAATCAAGGAAAGATAAAAGAATTTACTAAACATTGCAAGAATTGATAGTTCGTTCAGTCTCTGGCATGTGAAAGTCTTATCGCAAACACCAATAATTCTCCCCCAAACTTGTGTTGAATCCTCCAATTGATTGAATACAATTTTTTTTTCCAGGTAGGTATTTCATCGAACACCTTGTGAGCATCCTATAAAAACACAAGAAAAAAGAAAATATTAATTGATGAATGATCCAACAATTTAAATCACATTCAACATATCAATTCTAACTCATAAATCCAATGTAATCTGACTGTCCACATCAATTTTAAATCACATTTGAAAATAAAATATAATATAATATCAAGTGATTTAAAAATTGATTTGTCAGCAAATATTTGATTTTGAAATTTTCATATGAGTATGTACTTAGAATTAAATGAGAATGTATTCGATCTATTTCACAATACCTAACTTGATTGCGATGAAGTAAATAAAGTGTAAAATAAATAATAAATAAATAAAGCACGCAAAGGATATATAATGGGTTGCCTCCCATTAAGCGCTTATTTTAGAGTCATTAGCTCGACTACCCCGCATAAGCATTTCATGGAACTTTGAACATAGCTTTCGATCTCCTGCCCATTTTGCTTATTCTAGCTTTACTCCACTCCTCGCTTATTCGAAATACTTGCACTTTGCCTTTTCCACAGTTATGGAAATTGCCTGATTCATCCAATTTGATCTCAACTAAATAGACTTGCACTTCCTCAAGTGGCTTAATCACGAAATCGATTATTGGACAATCAATGAAGTTGAGAGAGTTTGATTTGCTCTCTTCCTCATTAATTGTCACTTCTTCATGTGATTCTATTGTGATTAAAGTGTCATTCTCTTCAAGCTCATCTACATCAGTTGATGTTTCCTCGGATTGAATGATCAATTCAAAACATGAATCCATTGGCAATGACAAGTTTTTCCTATTTATCCCCACAAGTGGATCATACCCCCACATTTTAAATCCTTCCCAAAATATGGTATCTCCCATAGGCATATCATCTTCATCCAACTTGGCAAGCTCACTGTAATATTTTGCAAGTACCTTTTCATTCAAAAATGGCGGACCATTTCCCACAAGAGTAATGTCCGCATCCCAGTCTTCCGGTACACAATCTCCCAAGAGCATGTAACTAGCATCGGATGTGTCAATTGCTTGTTTTCGGCAATTCAAATATTGTCTAAACGCAAGAAGGTTAGACATAAACAAATTATTGCCCGAATACAAACATTGCCCATTATCATGCACCTTGTAACAAATTTCACAACTCGAATATTCTCCAAGCATGTATTCATTACCCATGTTGAGATTGTACATTGCAATTCCTTTCCTATTTCGCCAATATTAAAATCAGATATGCATATAAAGAAATCCAAACACAAGAAAGATTAGAATCGTGAAGGTAAATCAAAGGTAACAAAACAAAAATAAAAATTGTTAAAAATAAATTAACTAGAGTATAATCAAAGTAAAAACATTCCCCGGCAACGGCGCCAAAAACTTGTTCGCTAAAATCGTGTACCGCAAGCGTACGGGTCGCGATCAAGTAGTAAAGTGGACTAGAAAAGTCCGGATTGTCGATCCCACGAGGAATGTATACTTCAATTACACATGCTAGTTAATTTAATTTTAACAAAAGAGTCGCAAAATAAAGTTTCTGATTTTGGTTTTGCATGCGAAATTTAAACGAGTAAATTCTAAAATCTAACACTAATGCGGGAAATGGAAAATTAAAATAGTTGGGATTCATGATTTCATTTAAACGACACTTAATTAATTTTCAAGTTTTGTAAATAAATTTACTACTTAAAAATAAATGCATGACATTAAACATAAATTTAAATGCGCCAAATTAAACGACGTAATTAAAGTGCTTGAAATTAAATGACAATAATTAAAATGCATGAAATTAAATAGCGCAAAATATGTAAATAACTTGAAATTAACTAAGTGCGATTAAAATCCATCAATCATCCCAACATGTAAAAATTAGCTAAACATGCGTTCGAAAATTAAAAATAACATTAAGCATTAAAATTAAAACCCGTAGTTTGAAGATTGTTGCAATTTGCATAATAGTCCTCCAACTATCAAGTTATGTGCATTACAGTCCCTGAAATTCCATCATCATGCAACTCAACCATTTCAGCAGCATCTACCATTGTTTCACCTCGCAGACTGCAACTGGCAACTTAATCCACAGGTAGAATCAGCAGTCCAACTCCCAGCTTCAAAATCAGCCTTTCTTCCTGATGTGATCCGTTATGGGGATCACCAAGAACACGCGGAATTAAACGCCGGAAAGCTCTAAAATCCAAGATAGTAGACGGTAACAATGCAACCCCGACCTCACGACGCAAGAACTATGGGTATATTAAACACAAAACCCGTCACGATGCGGAGATAAGAACCACAAAGGGGGAACGCCACAAAGGTTGTCAAATCCTTTGATAAGTTTAATTTGTTCGACGAGAACACGAAGAAAATATAAGGGAATATCTCACCTTCAATATCATTAATCTCAAGAATAAAAGTTGTATTTTATAATGCTGAATAGAGCCATATATATAGGCAAAGAAAATAAAGCAACTAAAAATAAACTAGAATTCAACCTAAACTAAAAAGCTAAAACGCCTAACATTAACTTAAAATTCGGAACCTAATTTACGTCCGTGAAATCGACCTTTACGACCGTAATCACGCTACGGATTAAAAATTGACAACATATGTTACGGCCGTGAAAATGACCTTTACGGCCGTAATCAATATTCTGAATTAAAACTACTAAACTTTTTACGGCCGTGAAATAGAGGGTTACGGCCGTAAGTCCTCTTCTGCATAATTTCGCCATTGTAGTGTTACGGCCGTAATTTTGGCTTTACGGCCGTGAATCCGTTACGGCCGTAATATCAGGCTTTACGGCCGTGATTCAATTGCTGCCCAATTTCTTGTTCTTCCTTGATCCCAATGTATTGCAATAACTTTGGCTCCTCTTCCACATTGTTATGCAACGTAAATGAAGTCTTTGCACTAGAGCACTCGTCCATCCACGCTTGCATGAATCCTTGCATTGCCTGCTTGATTCTTTTGGCTCTTTGTCTCGTTATTGGTCCTACGGGCACGTGCAATGGGTCAACGTTCTTCGAGCCACTCCGGAACTCATCATCCCCTCCCTGTTGAAAAGGATTCGTCCTCGAATCATCACCTGCATCAAACAGAGAAAGATCAGCAACATTAAATGAAGCAGACACATTATACTCACCTGGAAGATCGAGCTTATATGCATTCTCATTTATCTTTTCAAGGATCTGAAAAGGTCCATCGCCTCTTGGCTGCAACTTAGACTTTCTTAGGGTTGGGAATCTCTCCTTTCACAAGTGCACCCACACCCAATCACCTGGCTCGAACGTCACTTGCCTCCTACCTTTGTTGGCATGAGTCGCATAACGCTCATTTTTCTTTACAATTTGTCCTTTCACCTTCTCATGAAGTTAGCGGGTTGAAACCATAAACAACTTCAAAAGGTGAACATGAAGTAGTAGAATGCACAGATCGATTATAAGCAAATTCCACAAATGGCAAACATTCCTCCCAACTTTTTAGATTCTTATTTATTATAGTGCGCAAAAGTTGGATTAATGTCCTATTAACTACCTCGGTTTGACCATCAGTTTGTGGGTGACATGTAGTAGAAAATAAAAATTTAGTACCCATTTTCCCCCACAAGACTCTCCAAAAGTAGCTTAGGAACTTAACATCCCTATCAGACACAATACTCCTAGGTATCCCATGGAGTCTTACAACTTCCCTAAAGAATAGGTCCGCTATGTTAGTTGCGTCATCAGTTTTATTACAAGGAATAAAATGCGCCATTTTGCTAAACCTGTCTACCACCACAAATATTGAGTCTTTACCTTTTTTTGTCCTAGGCAGACCTAACACAAAATCCATAGATATATCTTACCCAAGGTTCATTAGGTACGGGCAAAGGTGTATACAAACCTTGTGGTAAGACTCTAGACTTAGATTGTTTACAAGTTATGCATCTTTCACAAATATGGTGAACATCCTTTTTCATTTTAGGCCAATAAAAATGCTCTTGTAAAGTTTCTAATGTCTTAAAAACACCAAAGTGCCCCATTAATCCCCCACCATGAGCCTCACGCACAAGCAATTCACGCATAGAACAATTAGGCACACAAAGTTTACTTTCCCTAAACAGATAGCCATCATGCCTATAAAATTTATCAATTGCACCTTTTTCACATGAAGCATAAATGGTAGAAAAATTAGGGTCATTAGCATACATACCTTTAATATATTCGAACCCAAGCAACTTCGCATTTAAAGAAGTTAAGAGAACATACCTGCGAGAAAGGGCATCTGCTACCACATTCTCCTTACCTTGCTTATAGCGAATGACATATGGAAAGGTCTCAATGAATTCCATCCAACGGGCGTGTCTTTTGTTTAGCTTACCTTGTCCCTTGAGGTGTTTCAGTGACTCGTGGTCAGTGTGTATAACAAATTCCTTTGGCCACAGATAGTGCTGCCATGTTTCCAAGGCACGAACAAGAGCATAAAGCTCCTTGTCGTAGGTAGGATAATTCAAGACTGCCCCACTCAGCTTTTCACTGAAAAATGCAATCGGCCTTTTTTCCTGCATAAGAATAGCTCCAATACCTATTCCTGATGCATCACATTCAATCTCAAAGGTTTGGTTAAAGTTAGGTAAAGCTAAAACCGGTGCAGTACATAACCTATCTTTAAGCATTTTAAAAGCATTTTCTTGTGCTTCCCCCCAATGGAATCCTACACTTTTCTTGACTAGTTCTGTTAGTGGTGCTGCAAGTGTGCTAAAATCTTTAACAAACCTCCTATAAAACCCAGCCAACCCGTGGAAGCTCCTAACCTCCGTAATACTTTTGGGAGTTGGCCATTCTTTAATAGCACGAATTTTCTCCTCATCTACCTCAACACCATTAGAACTAACGACAAAACCAAGAAAAATTACCTTTTCCATGCAAAAAGTACACTTTTTAAAATTAGCATATAGTTTTTCAGTTTTTAAAACTTCCAAAACAGATCTTAAATGTTCAATGTGTTCACCTAAGTTCTTACTATATACCAAAATGTCATCAAAGTATACCACGACAAATTTACCAATGTAAGCACGCAAGACATGATTCATTAATCTCATAAAAGTGCTAGGTGCATTTGAGAGGCCGAACGGCATAACCATCCATTCATATAAACCATATTTGGTTTTGAAGGCGGTTTTCCATTCATCACCTTCTTTCATACGAATTTGGTGATAACCACTCTTAAGGTCTATTTTACTAAAAATACTAGCACCATAAAGTTCATCAAGCATGTCATCAAGTCTAGGTATGGGATGGCGATACTTTACCGTAATATTGTTGACTGCCCTACAGTCCAGCACATCCTCCAAGTCCCATCCTTTTTGGGTACCAACAGAACTGGTACTGCACATGGGCTCATGCTTTCCCGAACATAGCCCTTTTTCAGCAGCTCTTCAACCTGCTTTTGTAACTCCTTGGTCTCTTCTGGATTGCTCCTATAAGCTGGCCTGTTTGGAATGACTGCTCCTGGCACGAAGTCAATCTGGTGTTCAATCTCTCGAATTGGCGGCAGCCCACTCGGAATCTCCTCGGGAAATAAATCTGCAAATTCCTGCAAAAGAGACACAGCTAAACTGGGGAGGGAGTGGTTAGCTTCATCGAGCACAAGGAGAGATTCCTTGTACATTAGTAAAATCACAGGTTTATTTGTAGAAATAGCTTTGGTGATGTCACTCTGTTTTGTGTAGAAGCTTACCTTTGTTTTCTCTCTTTTACTGGCACTCTTCACACCCTCTCCTTTTTCTGGGATCGTGGTCCCAACTCTCGGTTTTTCACACAACTCTCCTTTTTCCGGGATAGTGGTCCCGACCCTCTTCTGTTCACTCAACTCTCCTTTTTCCGGGATCGTGGTCCTGACCCTCTTTCTCTCTTCCTCACTTTTTAATTTCAATTGGTCTTCATAGACCTGTTGAGGTGACAAAGGCATTAGTTTGACATTTTTCCCATCCTTAGTGAAGGTATACCTATTTTTAAATCCATCATGAATAACCTTCCTATCGAATTTCCATGGCCTGCCCAACAAGATGTGCCCCGCATGCATGGGTACCACATCACAAACCACGCTATCTTCATACTTCCCAATCGCCAAATCAACTACCACCTGTTTATTTACCTTAATCTCGCCCGATTCATTTAACCACTGTAGCTTATATGGCCTAGGGTGTTTTAGCATAGGTAGGCACAATTTCTCTACTAGAGTAGTGCTAGCAACGTTCGCATAACTACCCCCATCTATTATCAAACTACACACCTTGTTATTCTCAAAGCACCTAGTATGAAATATATTTTCTCGCTGATCACCCGACTCTTCCACCTTAACTTGAGTACTAAGGGCTCTCCTAGTGACAAGTGATTTAGCTACTGCATAGTCCGCATCATCATTTTCACTAACATCCTCTAGAGCTGGCATATCCTTATACTCATCCTCCACTTCTCCCCCTTTCTCATCCTCCGAACTTAATACCCCATCACGCAAAACTAATATTCGTTTATTTGGACATTGTGAAGAAATATGTCCTAAACCCGAACATTTAAAACAACGAATATCCCTAGTCCTAGGAGTTTGAGAATCAGAAGCAATTTTACCTTTGTTGGGTGGCTCTATTTTTCCCTTTGGTGCCTCAAATTTATTTTTCTGCACAATCCCTTCATTTTTAGAAGTCCCACTCCATGTAGACCTTCCAAAAGAATTGGAATTGGTAGAGAATTTGGAAGTTCCCTTCCTTTTTAATTGTCGCTCCACTTTCATGGCCATGTGAAGCATCTCCTCCAAATCGATATAATGCTGCAATTCAATAACATTAGCAATATCTCGATTTAAACCATTTAAAAATCTAGCCATGGTAGCCTCGGGGTCTTCCTCTATATTTTCCCTAATCATGGCAACCTCCATCTCCCTATGGTAATCCTCCACACTCTTACTACCTTGGGAAAGAGTTTGTAATTTTTGGTAGAGATCCCTATAGTAATGTCCAGGCACGAATCGTTTTCTCATAAGGGCCTTCAACTCATCCCAAGTTTCAATAGGCCTCTCCCCATTTCTCCTTTTACTAGTTACCAATTGATCCCACCATACTATAGCATAATCAGTAAATTTTACGACTGCCAATTTAACCTTTTTAGCTTCAGAATAATTATGACAATCAAAAATTAATTCTACCCTCTTTTCCAATCAAAATAAACGTCCGGATTACTTTTACCTTGAAACGAGGGAATGGACATTTTAATGTTACCAACATGTCCATCGACATCATCCCTACGATTATGCCTATATCCCCTATCACGTCTTTCTCCCCAATCTCGTCTCCTACCAACACTAGTAATAGATAAATCACCACTATCCTCATCACTATCAACAACCTCAACACGTTCAGTCCTAGCTCTAAATTGTGGGTTGAAGTCATACCTTAGTGGTCTCCGTAAATTAGGAAAATTGCGCGGTTGTTCCTGACATGGTTGAACATTTCCCGCACCTCGTGTCTCCCCCGGATTATTATCCCTTTCCACATTCACGCCGGATTGTTGACCAATTTTGCTTCCAACTTGGCATCCAACCTCGCCTCAAATTTTGCAAAACGTTCCTCCACCATTGCAAGCATTCTGAAATCTTGAAGATCCTTTTCCGTTGACGAAACTTCCTTCTGTGACATGGTTAGTAGTAATAAAGAAAAGAGAAAAAAAATATTAAATAAAGATCCTCACGTGTTTTATCGCTCGTGTATCACTCAATTTGGCTTTTTCCCTCTATTATTCTCACCACTCTGCCTTTTTCCTCTCTATTCCCTTTTTTCCCACGTTCTCAAAGAACCCACCAAACTAGTCACGGATTTGGTCCTTGTGGAATAAACCCCAAAGTGTAAATAAGGAAAGTTGATGGAAAATATTGGAATTAGGAAATTTAAGAAAGAAATTATGGAAACAAGAATTCTATTGCAAGAAGAAGTTTTATGGAAACAAGGATAAAGAATTTTATGGAAACAATGATTTGTTGGAAAGATTTGCCCAAGATTATTTTCTTGATTTCTTGTCCAAATCAACAACTATCTTTTTTTCTTCTTCTTCTTTTTATTTTTTTATTTTTTTTATTTTTTATTTTTTATTTTTTGTAATTTTCGGATTTTTTTTTTTTTTAATAATATCCTATTCAACAAGAATAATCAAGAACAAGAAAAACAGAAATTGGCAAATCTTGAATTTTCTGGAGAAATTTCAAGAAACACGAATTGGAATGAATTTTTTTTTTTTGAATGATTAATAACTGGAAATAAAAGAAAAAGAACTGGAATACTAAATAATTGGATTTAGAGACGGGCTCTGATACCAGATGATGTGATCCGTTATGGGGATCACCAAGAACACGCGGAATTAAACGCCGGAAAGCTCTAAAATCCAAGATAGTAGACGGTAACAATGCAACCCCGACCTCACGACGCAAGAACTATGGGTATATCAATAAATCAGCCTGCACTTTCCAGCACGTTATCTTCTGCATATCCATCCTTTCACATGTCCAGCCTGCTCCTACGTTCCAGCCTTTGTCTCCTTCTCCATCCTTTCCAGCTTTCTTTCCTTTCACTTTGCCTTTCCAGCCGGTTTGTGTATTTTTCTTTTCATTTCTCCAGCCTTTCAATCTGCCTTTTGTTTCTTTATTTTTCTTTTTTCTTTTCCTCTGTGTTACTTTTCCAGCTTTTTTCCCTATTTTATTCATTACATATATATATAGACACACACACACACAAAAACACAATTAAATATAAAATATATATACACATACACACATATCTTGTCATTATTTTACAATTTATTTCAAAATAAATTTTTACATGATTTCACATGATAAATGCAATAAAAACGTAGATATTTTCGCAATTCTTCATTTAAAGTACAAATTTAGAAGTTAAA
Organism: Ligustrum vulgare; assembly: GCA_963555705.1. Lineage (NCBI taxonomy): Eukaryota > Viridiplantae > Streptophyta > Magnoliopsida > Lamiales > Oleaceae > Ligustrum > Ligustrum vulgare. The sequence continues at coordinate 46,309,768 of OY743168.1, forward strand.
TAAGTGTGTAAAAACACACTTATCAGAGATCATCAAAGATGCATATCCATTTGCCTCGCACCATTATGAGCAAAGTGTTTCAGAAGAAGAAGATGAGTTGCTTAATGATGATACATTAGGAGATAATGAGACTTCGAACATGCATAGGAAAGAGATAGATAAATATGAACGGTTATTGAAGGAAGCAAAAAAAGAACTATATCCTGGTTGCGAAGATTTCTCTGTACTAACTGCGATTGTAGAGTTGATGCAGTTGAAAGTGAAAAATCTGATGACCAACAAATGCTTCGATGAGCTTATCGGCCTCTTAAAGCGGATGCTTCCAAGAGGAAATCAGTTGCCTCCTACTCATCGACATGCTCATAAGATTTTGAAAGATCTCGGATTAGGTTATGAAAAAATCCATGCTTGTAAATATGACTGTGCTCTATTTTACAAAGAAAATGAAGGGTTAGAGAATTGCCCTATTTGTAATGAGCCGAGGTATCAAAGTAGTTCTGAAAATAAGCAGAAGATTCCTCAAAAAGTGTTGCGTTATTTTCCACTGAAGCCGCGATTGCAGCGGCTATACATGTCAATGCATACAGCTAATCACATGAAGTGGCACAAGGATGAGCGAGTTGATGATGGTGAAATGAGGCATCCAGCAGACACAATTGCATGGAAGGAGTTTGATAAGATATATCCTGCTTTTGCAGCAGATCCACGAAATGTAAGATTGGGCCTTGCAACTGATGGTTTTAATCCATTTAGTGATATGAACAAACCATATAGTATGTGGCCTGTAGTGGTCGTTCCTTATAATTTACCCCCATGGATGTGCATGAAGAAAGAATTCACCATGTTAACCTTGTTAATTCCCGGGAAGCATGAACCTGGTAAGGATATTGATGTTTATTTGCGCCCACTAATTGATGAGCTAAAAGAGTTATGGGAAATTGGTGTGCATACATATGATAAAGGGACTAATTCAACATTTAACTTGCGTGCTGCAGTGATGTGGACAATTAATGATTTGCCTGCTTATGGGAATTTATCTGGATGGAGTACTAAGGGTTATAATGCATGTCAAGGATGTAATGACGACGGAACATCCGAATGGTTTAGTGAAAAGGTATGTTATATGGGACATCGTAGATGGCTACCATGTGATCACGTGTGGCGCACAATCAAAAAGTCCTTTGATGGAAAAACTGAGTTCCGTGCCAAGCCTAGACAATTATCTGGTGATGAAATTTTGTCTCAAGTACAGGATATAAACTTTGGTCAGATTGGTAAACATCCTAATAACTTAAGCAAAAAAAGGAAGAGGACACCTGAAGAACGAAATTGGACGAAAAAGAGTATTTTCTTTGAGTTAGAGTATTGATCAAAGTTAAAAATTAGGCATAATCTAGATGTGATGCACATTGAGAAGAACGTTTGTGATATTATTGTTGGGACAATAATGGGTATAGAGGGAAAATCTAAGGATACAGTCAAGGCTCGCCAAGATCTGGAAGCACTCGGAATAAAAAAATCTTTGTGGTTAGCATGGAATGGGGAAAAGTGGGTTAAGAGCCATCCGTTTTTCACAATGAAGCCAAACTTAAAGAAAGAATTCCTTCAATTTTTAAAATCTATTAAATATCCAGATGGCTATGCTGCTAATATTTCAAGGAACGTGTCTGTTGAAACCGGAAAAATTACTGGATTGAAGAGCCATGATCACCATGTATTGTTCCAGCGACTACTTCCAGTAGGTATTCGAAAATATCTACCGAAGGAAGTGGTTGAGCCGATTGTTCAATTATCTAGATTCTTTCAACAATTATGCGCAAAAAGCTTACGTATGGAAGATATTGAGAGGTTGGAGGATGATATTGTGTACATACTGTGCAAGTTCGAACAAATTTTTCCACCGGCTTTCTTTGTATCCATGATTCATTTAATGGTGCATTTACCCGAAGAGGCAAAACTTGCAGGGCCTGTGAGTCATTTTCTGGATTTAACGAGTTCATAAATTTCTCATTCATCTTACTAATTCAATATTTAATTTTTCTTTATTATTTATGTATAATTAGGTGAGAGGTTTAGAGGAGGCAAAATCACCTTTGTATAATGATGAGCTATTTGAGTTAGCAAGAGGTCCTCTTCGAGCTGAAACATATCAAGGTTGTAATGTGAACGGAGTAAAGTTTCTGGTTGCGGAACGAGATGATAAGTTGACCACACAAAATAGTGGTGTCTTTGTACCTGGAAATCATGATACTGATAATGTAGACTTCTATGGAAAGTTGATAAGTGTGGTTGAACTGTTGTATAGACAACGCTATAGAGTTGTTTTATTCAAGTGTCATTGGTTTAATACAAATCCACATAGGAAGGGATCTATTAAATATGACTACCACTTAATTTCGGTGAACTCTAGTACTCGGTGGTACGATAGTGATCCTTACATTCTCGCAACAATGGCAAAACAAGTGTTTTATGTAAATGACCCCAAAGCGGGGGGTGGTTGGAAAGTAGTTCAAAAAATGGATCACCGAAACATATACGATATACCACAGAAGGAGATTCACAATGAAAATGATGAGAGTAATGTTATGGCATATCAAGAGAATTCTTCTTCTAGTGTATTGAATGTGGTTGAAGCTCGGAATTATGATCTCGTTGAAGAAACTATTCATTCAGATGACGTTCCTCCTGTTTTGATTGATCCAAAAAACATTAATCATATCTTTCATAGTGGAAATGATGGGGACACAGATAATGAAGGCGATGAAGATGATGATGATGATGATTTTGTAGAGAAAATCAATGAGCATAATCTGGAAGACAGTGATTTAGACTTGTAAGACCATTAAGTTATTTTTGTGCTATATGTGTGTGTGTGTGTATGCGTGTGTGTGTGTGTGTCTAATATTTTTTCCTAAATATTTACTATATGATGAATACATTTACTGATGTTTGTAATCTAATTATTACTTGGTTTATAATTTGATTATAATCTAATTTAGTTTTAAGTAGTGGTAATTTCATTAACAGTTATTTTTTCTCTATTTTAATTAGTTGGGATTTATTGATTTAAATTTTTATTGTTGTAGAGTTGAGAATTGGTTAGAATGGCTTGGTTATGGTTGAATGTTGAATAATTCATGGTGTTTTCATTAATAGTTATCTTTTCTCTCTCTTAATAAGTTGGGATTTATCAATTTAAATTTATATTGTTGTGGAGCTGAGGATTGATTAGAATGACTTGTTTATGGTTGAATGTTGAATGAGTTGTGGTTTTATGCTTTAAAATAGTTGTGATGTTTCTCTACAGGTTGGCTAAGTCCAATTTATAGGGGAGATGCTGTCGAAATTTCTTTAGACTTATGACTTGATATATAATTTGATTATTACTTTGGGTTTTGTGCAGATGCGTCTAATTTCTCACAAGAAACGCCCTAATAGCTCACATGTACCTTCAACCCCGAAGATGTCACGAATGATTAACACGGATGTGCCTTCCCTCCCTCAAACGTCGCGATCTGCCACATCCACTAATAGATTTGTACCTCCTCTTTCGTTGCGACAATCATTGCAAACCAATAGATTAGTACCTCCTATATTTCAGTCATCTCAATCCTTCAACACTTCTCTACCATCCAACCGCAAAATTGGGACTCGATCAACCACTGAAACTATTCCCACTTGCTCTGATCCGTCGATCAAGGCTATGTTTACTGCTGCACACACTAGGACACCTACTCAGACTCTTCCTAATTCAAGTGCAGAAAATGATACCTCTAGGAATATTCCTGATGAGCCAGATTCTCGTCCTATAAGTGCTATCCGTCGTCATCTAGGTGGTAAAAAAGGCCCTGGTACTATGCAATTTTTTAATTTTTTTCCCTGATCTATAATAAGCAATGTTGTAATACCGCCTTTCATTTTCATACCCTTTAAAATTTCACGTCATATTTATGTTAACGTTATTTGAAATTTGAAATTTAATTAATTTTACGTCAATGGGTTGAAATTTGTTTTGCAGTGGAAGGACTTGGACACCGTATCCCTCAATGTGCCAATTAGAAAATTATAAATTTTTCACGTGCAATTTTATGTAATTAATTAATTTTATTGCCTAGGCATGCTAATTTCTATTTATTGTGTTAAGTTGAAACTTTATTGGCGATTGGAAAGTAAATATGACTTATGGACTAAACTATATCCTTAGAGAGAATTGAGGGACCAATTCGCAAATCATCGAAAGTTTATATATAACCCTACCCTAATAACCTCTCTCACGCTCTCTCTATTCGGTCTCTCTCTCTCCCACCGATCCCTCACGCCGCTCTCTCGCGATCTCTCACTCTCTGTCTCGGTCTCTCTCGCCGCTCACACCTAGTCTCCCGTCTCTCTCGCCTCTCACCCAAACCGCAACCTCACGCAGCCTCTCACCAGCAACACTACCTACCACCACCCATCGGTAAGGCCCTACTTTGCCCTTTGCCCGCTGCCACACAACGCGCGCGCGCACGCACGCACCTGCACACACTTTCGCACACTCGAATATATATATACATATATATATATACGTGTGTGTGTGTGTTGAATGTATGTAAATGTGTGTTGTTTCTCATAATTTCAGATTTTAGTTTACTTGATTTCGAATCATACCGTTAAATTGGGGATTTAGTAATGCTTATGTATATGTAATTGCCCTCAGGTATAAACTTCAGATTTTGATTGATATAGATGAAATTCCAGATTTTTCAAAGTTATGAAATTAATTACAGATTTCGAAAATTGTATATTCGTTTGGTTAATTGATGTTTTAGCTTGATTTCAAAATTTTAAATTTGTTAAACTTTAGGTTTGGGGCTATATGTGTATATGTGTATACATCTCAGACTTGTCAATGTATGAGGATGTCCAGATTTTGATTAAGCATGAAATTAAGTTTGTTAGTTAGCTATTCGTGTTTAATTATGAGTTGGAAAACTATAAATTTTAGACTGGGGAAAATTTTCATTAATGGTTAGAGTTATTCAAATATTTTGTAAATTCTGGTTTAAATTATATATATTTATTTGAGTTTGAATTTAAAGGTAAGAAAATTTTCTAATTCGCAATGAAATTTGATTTTTGTTGGAAATATGTCATGCTAGATGTTTGACATAACTTTAAACCTCATTTGGATTAAATTGAAGTTTTAATTGTTGTTTAGAAGTATTTTTAGTTCAAAAAGGATAATGAATGTGTTTTGAACTAAATTTTATTGTTAGTTACTAATATGGTATGTTTACTTCGCTTAAATTCCCGTTTGAGTTGAATTGTAGATCAAATAGTAGTGTTGATCTCCGTTGGGATTTGGATAGCATTAAAAAGAATTTCAAATGTGTTTCGAGTTAAAAAAAAGAATAAATAAATTATATTTATTAATGAATGCGAATGATTAGGACATTTGGCACATTGACGTTAAGGGGCATCCGAGACTCTTCCACTTGCAAGTCAAGATAACGGTAAATACTAAGGATGTCAAGTAAGTAAACTTCCCCCTATTTTCATCAAAGTTGAATGTAAATGTGAAAGTTATGTGTAAATGACTGTCTTGCAACTTAATTGCTTTGATGAATTTCATTTACTTTGTGAAAGTATATGTTATTATGAAGAATGTTCAAGCATGCACATTATCATGTCATTGCATCATCAAGCATGCATTGGCATCGAAATTGGGAAGTGAAATGTTTTTAAATGAAAGAAATGAATCAAGGTGCAAGTTTGTTCAAAAGTTATGTATCCCAAGTTTTTAAAGAAAGAATGGGTGTACTTCTAGTTCATGAAAGTTGCGAGTGGGAAATGGGGCGCGGGGGACGGCGTACCCGAATTAAGTCGCTTTGCGACGGAATGTTCAACCGTTTACGGTGGACTGTTAAACCGCTTTGCGGTGGGAAAGTGAATGTTAAACCGCTTTGCGGTGGAAATGCGCATTTTAATCTGGTTCCAAATAAATAATTGCCCATTGTAGTCTGATTGACTAGAAGTTACACCAAGTGAGCTCACGATGGAAATGAAGTGAAAGTTTTGAAATGTTAAGTGAAAGCTTTGAAATGAAGTGAAAGTTTTGAAATGTTAAGTGAAAGCTTTGAAATGTTAAGTGAAAGCTTTGAAATGTTAAGTGAAAGTTTGAAAAGTTTGAAAGTTCTGGAAAGTAAAGTAAATGGGGATACATACATGGAATTTTTAAAGCATTCATGTCATAAGCATGCATTCATGCATACAGTTTACTTACTGAGCTTTAGCTCACCCCAATCCCTCCCCATATTTCAGGTGATGAAAGTTAGATGATCCGAGGAGAACACTTGGCGGCTGACTCCGACAGTACCCATCGTCGCATTAATTAATAAAGTTAAATTTATTCAAGTTATTTTTAGTTAAATTAGAATTTATTTAAGTTCTAAGTAATTATTTCTTAATTCAATTATTTTGATAATTGTCTCGGTTGAAATTAGTTTAAATAAGTTATGGTATTTCCCTGTGATTAGTTTTTATCATGTTTTCATGAGTTTATAAATTTATACTTCAAGTTATTTTGTTGAGGAGTTTGGGGAATTAATGTTGAAGTTGAATTTTGGAATTGTGATTGAGATGTGATCGATGTTTTAAATTTTTAAAATGGTTTTTGATGTCCCTCTACAGGTTGGCTATGTCTAATTTATAGAGGAGACTCTGCCGAAATTTCGGTAAAATTTTATAGTAGATAAATGAACATCATGGTTTTAAACGATTTATTTTCGCATTAAAAGAAAAAGGGAAGTTAACACCTAGGTTTAAGATTCTTGAACTTGGGGTGTTACAAATGTATATGTTGATATGGTCAAATTTTGGTTACGAGCCGGATTATTATTTTTCTGTTGGTTCTGTTAATGAGGTTTTTGTTGACGGCATTTGAAACATTGTTAATGAGGTTTATGCGCAAATATATGCGTAATGATTAGCGTACCCACTGAACCACATTATTATTGATTTTGACAGAAACTGAAGGGACATTGGATGATGAAATAGAAGAGGTTGGAGGTAGGATGCTTATTTTTTTAATAGTTAATTTTTGTACCAAATGAAGTATCATATATGTGTTTGAGGAATTACAATTATTGTCATTGAATGTGCAGGTGCCGGACACTTGCCACAGACTCCTGATGATACTTCTACTCGAGGGGCATGCAAACAAATTAAGACTTCTCGTATAGTGCGTACGACTCGAGAAAAAATTCGAGTTTTATACAACCCATTGAGCAGACGAGCAACATGTTCTAAAATTCATAGTTTGTTAGTTCATGATATTGGAGCCATCATTCGATCACATTGCCCGATGAATACGGGATATTGGCGGGCCATTCCTCCAAGTGGGAAGAAGGATCTTATGGATGAAATCACGGTAATCATATATGTTGGATATATGTTATGTGATTATTGACTTTTGTTTAGTTTTTAATTTTTTTTTTTTTGGTAATTGTGTGAAATCAATAGCTAAGTGAAACTTATATATATGTGAATCATTCAAATTCACATTAGTCATTTTTTTCTTTTTGTCATTTTGTTTCATTTTAATTATGTCAATGCAATAGACGAACTTCGAGATAGATTTGAAATACTCGAGATTGGCAAATTATGTTAGTAGACTATACAATGGGAGATATAGGGAGTTCAAGGCTGAGTTGAGTACATACTATAAGTTGCGCAAGACACATGAGGATGCCTTAGCCAACCCACCTTTGGAGATGCTTGATAGAAGTGTAGATCAATGGGTAGAACTGTGTAATCATTTCAACTCCGAGAAGTTCAAGGTATTTTGTAGTCTCTTTTCATTGCATTTACTCTTAATTTTGTTATGTAATATGTATATTCTCCCATAACAGAAGGCATCATTAGCAAACGTAGAAAATCGATCAAAGAAGAGGTACAATCATCGCACCGGTTTGCGTCCTCTCTCATACATAGTGGAGGAGATGACAGAGGTAATGAACATTATAGTATAACATATACTTAATTAGTTTGATGTGTTGCAAACGTCCTTTTTTCAATATTAGGATGATTCAAAAATCCCTGAAGTAGATGCATTTGAGTTCGCTTATGCGGGAAAGAACAAGTGTTGGAATGATAGTGCAACTAAGGCTCAACATGTAAGAAAGTCCTACTTTGCAATTTTTGTTTAATTTCATCATGCTAGTTTTGAACATGTGAAAATTCTGAAATTTTCTTTCAATATATATGAATTTTTTCCCAAATTTTAATGTGCGACTTACCTTTCTCTACTTATTGTTTATATAATGTTTCATAGATTGTGTTGATTTTTTGTAGGATGAGATGCTTGCTAAAGCTGGTGAATATCTTACAGAGAGGGCAAAGGAGCAACAACTTCCAGAGGATATTCCTTTAGAGCAGATCCCTGTTGATGATCCAGATGCCGACTTAAAATTATGACGTCCGTTCTAGGTGTGAAGCCCGGACGTCAAATTCGTGGATTGGGTGATGGTCGTCTTCGAGATATTGGGAGTTCTTCCAATGTGGGTCGTATGGAGCAGGAGTTGGAAGAAGAACGTGCTGCTCGAAAGGCAGCTGATGCTGGTCGAATTGAGACAGAGCAAAGAATGCAATAGAAATTGAAGGTTGTTGGGAATCAATTTAATTCTACACTGCAAACTTGGTATAATTCTATGCAACAACTTTGTAGTCATGTTCCTGGCTTTATTTTACCACCATTTACTCCATTATCGGTAGATGATGATATTAATGAGGAAAATGATGATATTGGGGACGAAGAGAACGACTTGGATGAGGAGGATTACTTCGGTGACGATGAGTAACACATCTAATTTGTAATGATAAATGATTTTTTTTTTTTTTTTTTTTTTAAATATTGGATTGAAAAAGTTAGAAAGAATGTTTGCTAGCTATATTAGATGAATTTTATTTACATTTTGGTGCATTGTTATTTCAGGTTCGAATATTGATTGACATTAATTAAATGTTTAATTAGTTTAATTAATTAATTTTTTTTTTTTTTTTTTTTTTGCATTTTTGTTTTATTTTCTATAATTATAACAAAAATTATATAATAAAAATAAAAAAGTAAAAAATTTAAAAGCATTTAATTTCTCCCTACAAATTAAATTATTGTTGGGATAAATATGTTTTGCCCACAAAATTTGTCTCCCCCACAAATCTTTTTTGGTAGGAAAATGTAGGATTAAGCCTACAAATATTTTTTGACACAAAATAGTTTTGTAGGGAAATGTACGATTTTATTTTTATCTTGTGCCTACAAAATCTATGTTGTAGGTCAAATTCATTTTAGTAGACGAATAATTTTGTAGGGAAATCACTTCGGCCACAAATTTTATTTGTCTCCAAAGGATTTGTAGGGAGAAATTCTAGCCCACGAAATATCGATCTTTGTCTTCTAATACCTTTCCCCACGATGTTTGCGCTACAAATGTCCCTACAAATTTTTTTTGTCTCGAAAAGTCTTTCCCTACAAATAACTACCTTTCCCTACAAATTTAATTTGTATGCGGAATGTAAAATTCTTGTAGTGATATAAATTCCTAATCTACATCAAATTCTCAAAATCAGATAATCTAATATCAAATTGTAAAAATAAAATGGCTTCCCAAATCTCAACGTTACTTAGGCTCTGTTCAGCAAAAGGAATCAAAAATTTAATTTGTAATCATTACAAAAATTTAAAATACACAATTTCGCATACCACTTTTTAACCATCCACATTTTCTCTCTCCAATTTTTAATCCTTCATCTTACCTAGAAAACACAAATAAATCAACAAATAATTTCAATTCCTTGATTTAACACAAAACATTCCATATTAAATTTAAAAGAACACACCCTTAGTTAGCACTTGCATATGAAACCCCATTTCTGTTAGAACTACACCTTTTCTTGTTTCACGACACAAAATATAGTTCCCAACTCCCGGAGAAAGGCAATATACCTCCATCAATTTGTGTAAATTTTCAACTAAACATCATATGCTTGATTAACCAAATAATGAATTAATCAATAACTTATAAGGCATAAAAAATATCAAACTTCGATCAACATCTATTGTCATACATAAATGACACCATTACTAAAATGATTCACATTTCATAAATTTCAAATGCTTAAAACGCTTCATTGAACTTCCTCATAATCACTTCAATCCATAAAATAATCAAATAAAAATTATAACATCAAAAATTGAAGTAAAGAAAGAAAGAACACTATCCACAATCCTTATCAACTGATTTCACACTCTTAGGCCTCTCAAGAGAGAACCAAGTTGGTTGCAAATTTTTATTTTCTTCATTAGCAACAGTCTTGATCTTGCATTAAGAAGTCCGAACCCTAATGCATGTACATACATATTTGCCATCATTATTAGTTACTCCTTCAAACAAGTTCCACTATTATAAGAATTTTCCTAACGTGGATACTAATTGCAGCTTATCTGAAAAAAGCATACACTGTAATGCAAACTGATACTTCACTTTACCACCTAATCAACCCAACCCCACCCTTGGTCAAATCCACTCATCTGAAATCAGAATGGTACCAATGGAGGGTTGGAGCTTGATCATCAGAAAATAAAGTATTGCATGATTCCTAACTGGAGAAAAAAGCTGTGCTCCTCAACTTTCATGAACTGTGGCATATATGCTTTGTGGGCATCTCCAAGAATACTTTCCTGGAAACTGTAATTCATATTCTCAACAATATCCAAGAATTCATGTGGGCTTTGATGAAGAATCACTTTCTCAGTTGACGATGAAATAGCTGCAGTTGGGCTATTGTTGGTTTCTTCTTTCAAGATTGCACTTGAATAACCAGTCCTATCAGGCGAGATGTTTTTTTAAAGTTGTCAAAATTTACATCAGAATATGATTTTACATTGCCTTTTCATCAGTTGGTGATTTTACTTTCTTACCTTGCTTCAGCACCTTCGTCTAGCTTTGATTTCAAGTCTAGAATCTAAAAAAAAAAACCATGCAGAAAAATTCAAAGATCTTATCTTGGTTAGTTTTAACGATTTTTTAACTGAACGCGAGTTTTATAGTATCTCTCTAAGTAGAGCTTCAGTGTCACATTGGAGAGTTTCATAATTGAGTTTAAGGGCATCATAATTCGCTTTGAGAAGGCCATAATCTCTCTCTAATTGCTTATTCTTCCACCGTATATTGTGGTTTTGGAAACAAATTGCCACCTGCCATGCCCAAGTTGTTGTGCTAACTTCAATTTTCTATCAGGTTCAAGGTTACTTTCAACTTTGAAATTCTTCTTTAATGCCTTGACTTGATCCACATTTAATCTCCTCTTCTTTTGGCCTAATTCCTCAACACAACCTTCTTCATCTAACCTTTCAAACATGCTCTTCCTTGTGTAAACATGATTGTTCTCTTGCTCGTGTTCATCTACACCAAAAAAACAAACTTATAATTAGAAATTAAAGTAAAAACAGGGAAAAAGTACAGAGGGAGAGGAAACATTCATGGATTAACATACAAATTGTAGTTTGGAGAGACTTTTCTTTTCATTCCATAATAGTTGGTATATACAAATGAGTATTATACAATTATCATATAAGTCCCTAACATCTATTCTATGCTATATTAGTACAATAAAGAAAATATTTACACATTTCAACACTCCTCCCTCCCCCCCCAAGTTGGTGCATAGATATTATACATGCCCAACTAGGATATAGATGTATAGAATAAATCACTAACCACTCCATGTGTCATAATGTCACCTAGTTGATTTGCACTCTTAACATATTGAATCTTTGTATTCTTGGAGTCGATGTTGTCCTTGATGTAGTTTCTGTCAAGCTCAACATGTTTTGTTCAATCATGTTGTACCGGATTGTTTGCTATCTCAATAGCTGCAGTGTTGTCACAAAAGAGTAACATAGGTTTTCTTGGACTAAAACCAAGTTTACTACGAAGAATTTTCAACCACGTAAGCTCTGTGGTTGCATGATATAGGGCACGATATTTTTCTTCCGCACTGGATAGTGAAACTACATTTTGTTTCTCACTTTTCCAAATAACAAGATTACCTCCAACAAATGAAACATACCTCGACGTAGATTTTCTATCCAATCTCGATCTAGCAAAATCAGAATCTGTGTAACCCAAAATGTCTAGATGCCCCCTTTTAGAGTACAAGATACCCTTACCTGGGGAAGACTTTATGTCAAAATACGATTAATTGCACTCATGTGCTAATCACTTGGATTATGCATGAATTGGCTCACAACACTCACTGCATATGAAAGATCAGGTCTTGTGTGAGTAAGATAGATCAATTTTCCTACCAATCTTTGATATCTCTCCGTGTTTGTATGGATTTGATCTTGGTAAATGGATAGGCCATGATTCAACTCAATAGGTGTGTCTACGGGAGCATAACCTGACATACCGGTTTCTATTAGAAGATCAAGAACATACTTACGTTGGGAAAAGACAAGTCCTTGCTTCGATACTTTAGAGTGCTCAAGTCTTTCATTTCAAACTCCTTTGTCAGATGAGCTTGAAGTTTTTCAATTTCACTGGGGTTGTTCCTAGTAACAATCATATCATCCACATATACAATGAGTAAGGTAATATCCTCACCATTCCTTTTATAAAATAGGGTATGGTCAGCTAGAGTCTGCATAAAACCATACTTCTTCATTGAACAACTCAATCTTCCAAACCATGCCCTTGGTGATTGTTTTAACCCATATAGAGCTTTTTTTTAGTTTACACACTTTACCTCCTAGAGGAGTAAAACTCGTAGGTGGATCCATATACACTTCCTCCATTAGATCACCATGAATATGGATGGCAATGGGGCGGGTTCGGGGCGGGGCGGGGCCGCCCCGCCCCGAACCCGAAAACGCCCCGTCCCGCCCCGCCCCGTGACCCGCGAAGTCGCGGGGCGGGTCGGGGCGGGTCTCGGGGCGGGGCGGGGCGGGTCTCCCGCCCCACTAAAGACCCGATTTTTTTTTTTTTAAAATAAATAAATAAATTGGTAATGAAATTTTACGTGAAAAATTTAGGCGTTAAACTAGTTAGAGTTTTTAAGTTTGAACTTTAAAAATAATATGTATAAACTTGAAGAAAAAAATCAATAAATAATATAATGGTATAGTGGTTGTATATTCTCATATCCCTAAATTCCACCAATGTTCAATTCTTCTGAACTTCATCAAATTTATTTTAGTTTCTCATTTCATTATTTAAAAAAAAAAAATTACCGGGTCACGGGGCGGGGCGGATCAATCCGGGTCCTTCGGGTTTTTTTCCATCCCTAACCATGAAGGAATGCATTTTTAACATCAAATCGTCTCAATGGCCAGTCAAGATTGACAACTAAATATAGTATAACTCTAACAGTATTTATTTTTGCTACTGGAGCAAAAGTCTCTTGGTAATCAATTCCATATGTCTGTGTGTAACCTTTGGCATTCAATCTAACTCTATACATGTCCACAGTCCTATCTGACTTTTATTTTAATGAATACACCCACTTGCACCCTACAGTACTTTTTCCTGGTGGCAGGGAGACCATCTCCCAAGTAGAATTTTTTTGGAGAGCATCCATTTCTTCTACCATAGCAGATTTTCACTTAGGTTGATCAAAAGCTTCCTGAAAATGATTAGGGATAGAAACAGAAGACAACTGAAGGGAAAATGCTAGGTTAGTCTTAGATAAATGACGGTAAGAGATGTAGTCAGATATAAGAAAGATATTATTGGCAGAGGATGTTGAAAAACCTAACCTATCAGGTAGGTTACGTTTCTGAATGGAATGTCTCCTGGCCGGGATGTCAACATTGTCTAAATCTGTAGGGTTGGAATTAGAAACATGAATAGAATTGGAAGAGGTGGGAGGTGGAATATTTACCTCATTTTCAATCGTCGAAGAGTCTAATGGCACCATAGTATCAATAGGAGGACTATCAATATCATAAGGGGGCCCGATAGTGTCTTCAAAAACTAGTGCTGGAGTACAAGGATTATCTGGGTTTCTCCTGGTGTAGCACTTTTGAAACAACCTAGGTGATCTGTCACTCTCGACTTGGGCTTCAGACTCCCCCTCACCCCCAGAAATCCACACTTTCTTTTCTTCTAACCATATTTGTTCCTCTTCTTTACCATAGACCTCCCCTTGAAGAGGAACTAATGATACATCATCAGAGAAAAAAGACTCGGATCCACAAAACTCAACGTCCATAGAGATATAGTATTTTCTAGCAGGAGGGTAAAAACATTTGTAATTCTTTTGGGAGCTGGAGTAACCAAGGAAAACACATTTCAAAGCACGAGGATCAAGTTTGTCACTAAGATGAGAGTATACACGGACATAACACACATAACCAAAGATTTTAGGATAGATATTTAAGACGGAAGGAATAGAGTGGAACTTTGACAACATCCTTAGGGGTGTTTGAAAATCAATTATATGAGAAGGCATACAGTTGATGAGAAAGAAAGCTGTTGACACAGCTTCAACCCAAAAACGTTTTGGAACCCGCATAGTAAAGCATAATACTCAGGCTACCTCAAGGATATGCCTATTTTTACACTCTGCTATGCCGTCTGTTGTGGTGTATAAGCACAAGTTGTCTAGTGGAGAATACCGTGAGTTGCGAAGAAATGGAAAGGGTTTGGTTTACAAAATTACTACTTTTGTCAGAATGAAAGACCTTGACTTGAGTATGAAATTGTGTCTCGATCATTTTTGAGAATTTAGGAATAATATGAATGACATCACCCTTAGATTTTAGAAAATATACCCAACACACTCTGCTAAAGTCATCAATAAAAGAAAAGAAATATATTTGACATGAGACAGAAGGAGTAGAGAAAGGGCCCCAAACATCGGTATGAACACTAGCAAAGGGGACAATACTTCTATTTTTGCTGATTTTAAAAGGTATAGGATGATTTTTGGCAAAAATATATTGTTCACATTAAATACTATAACTAGGAATATCCTTAAATAGTTTTGGAAATAAGTGTTCTAAATAAGAAAATGAGGGTTGTCTTAATCGACGATGCCATAGAAGGATCCTATCTCTAGGAGAAGACTTACTAACTACTTGAAGACCAGTACTGGCCTCTATTAGCAACTTATTTGTCCCTTCCAAAAAATGTAGTCATCCTCTTTCTCCACCGGTGACAATGCTCATCTTCGTTCGATTGTCTTGGAAGACACAAGGAGAAGAAGTGAAGGTTACAGAACAATCTGAATTTTTTGTAATTTGACTAATGGATAACAAATTGGTAGAGAATATAGGTGCAAGTAAGACAGAAGATAGTGATAAAGTAGGTGAAAGTGAAATATTTCTGGCCCCAATAATTTGGACAGGAGTTCCATTAGCCACCTGAACAGACTGAACAAGTGAAGAAGTTAGAGAATCAATTGTAGAAGGATTGCAAGTAAAGTGATCAGTAGCTCCAGAATTGATAACCCAAGACCCCAAGTAATACTAATAACGTGTAGTAATTGATCGATTTCAATAATACAAGAGGTCATGAGGTAGTCAATAACAAGTTCCACAAACTATAACCCATAATGCACTTCCAGTAACTCTTCAGTTTCAAGAACCCAAGAATGAACCAAACAATATATCCAAACAGAACTTATACCCAATCAGAAACTCACAATATCTCTCAAGAGATGATTTCAATAGGAAACTCAAGGCTCATGACAATAAAACACTCAGCTGAAAAAACAGGTTTCTGAGCTATAGGGGGGCTTCGCTGGAGAACCTATCGGAGAAGATGCCAGAGCAAAGTACCTGAGTCTCACCGGAGCAGCAATCGAAGTCACAAGTCGAGCATGCCAGGAAGTTCGAAACTTGGGCTAAAATCGCGAGCACAGAGTCGCGATATTGAGAAATTCGATCATTCAAAGTTTCGATGACCGGAGGGGCGAGTCGGCCTCTGGGTAAGCTTCGGCCTGCGTTGGATTGGTCTGGGTAAGCTCTGACGGTAAGGATCGGACAGCTAGTAGCTAGGGTTTTTTCAATTTTCCTTTGACTCTGATACCATGTAGTTTGGAGAATTTTATTTTCATTCAATAATAGTTGGTATATACAAATGAGTATTACACAATTATCACATAAGTCCCCTAACATCTATTCTATGCTATATTAGTACAATAAGAAAAATATTTACACATTTTAACACAAATGAAATCATTTTCTCCTGTAGTGTTAGGAAAAATGGACGTTAGAGCACCCAATGAATCACTATGCCAAGTCTCTTCATTCTAGGATAAACTCAAAGACTAAAAGTCAAGAAAATTGGAAAGACCATAAGTTTGGACTTGAGCCTACAAATCAATTATGACTATGTAAGAAATATTTAAGATTGAAATGCACAGTGAAGGTTCTATAACATAACTCGAAAAGTTAAAAGTTACTCTTCTCACCCAAAAATGACATTAAACTGGTCATCAACTTAAATTTACAGACAGGAATTCTCCTCAATAAGGGTTTCATTTTCAAGCACTAAAAAAAATTAAAAAAAAAAAATCAAAGCCCTAAAAAATTTACTTTTGGATTTTTAAAATAATTGCAACAAAAACCAAAAAGAAAAATAACACCCCTAAATAAGCTTTCCATTAAAAGATGAAATAGAAACAGAAAAACTTTTAGAAGATGAAATAGAAAAACAAAACTTTGGACCAGTAGAACTTATTGATAATGAAAAAAATTATAATACATTAATCACAGAACAAGAAATAGAAAACTTAATTAGTAAATTAGAAAAGATGGAAATATTAGGAGAAAATGTTTTAAAATATTGAGAAAAAGATAAAGTTTTTTGTGAACTAAAAATTAAAAACCCAGAATACATTATTAGAACCAAAAATATTGAAGTCACTAATCTAGACTTAGAAGATTTCAAAATGCACATAGAAGAATTATTAAAGTTAGGAGTAATTAGAAAATCTAATAGTCCACATAGACCAGCAGTCTTTATAGTTAGAAAACATTCAGAAATAATTAGAGGAAAAAGTAGAATGGTTATAAATTACAAAAGACTAAATGATAACACCGTAGATGATGCTTATAAAATACCAGATAAGACAGTATTAATAAACAAAATACAAGACTGTAAGATTTTCAGTAAGTTTGATTTAAAATTAGGATTTTGGCAAATCAAAATGCACCCAGACAGTATAAAATGGACAACATTCACTTGCACAGAAGGACATTATGAATGGCTAGTAATGTCATTTGGGTTAAAAAATGCACCAAGTATTTTTCAAAGAAAAATGGAAAGTATATTTAATAAACATAGTAAATTCATAGTAGCCTACATAGATGATATTTTAGTTTTCAGCAAAAACAGAAGGGAACATAGAGGACATTTGCAAATTGTTTTTTCAGAATTTATTAAACATGGATTAATTATTATCAAAAAGAAAATGGTATTATTCAAAGAATATATAGATTTTTTAGGAGTAAATATAGGACATGGAGAAATTAAATTGCAACCACATATAGCTCAGAAAGCTTTAGAATTTCCAGATAAACTTGAAGATTTAAAACAAATCCAAAAATTTTTAGGATTAGTAAACTATGCAAGACCATTTATTAAGGATTTGGGAAAAATTGCAGGACCTTTATATTCAAAAACTTTACCAACAGGACAAAGATTCTTTAATCAAGAAGATATAAAATTAGTCCAAGAAATCAAAAATAAATTAAGAAATTTACCAAAGTTAGCAATGTCATTAGATACGGATTACTTAATTATACGGATTACTTAATTATAGAAACAGATGGAAGCATATTAGGATGGGGAGCTATTTTGAATTGTAAACCCAACAAATATGCAGAAAAAAATACTGAAAGAATCTGTAGATATAATAGTGGTAGTTATAAGGAAAAAGGAAACTTAAGTAGCATAGATGCAGAATTGTTAGCTGTAAATTATGCTTTAGATAGCTTTGAATTATTCATCATATCTAAAAAAGAAATATTGATAAGAACAAATTGTGTTGAAATAGTTTTTTTTATAATAAACTCAAGTTAGATTCAAAAAAGATTAGTAGAAGGAGATGGTTAAATTTTATTGATAGAATTACAAACACTGGAATAAATATAGAATTTGAGCACATCAAAGGAGTAGATAATAAAGCAGCAGACATCTTAAGTAGGATTGCAGAAAAGAAGAATTTTTTAAATCTTGACTCAATTTAAATCTACTGTTTACAGATGTCTAGACCTCCATCAAGACCAGGAATTCCTCCAGGGAATTCTTATGCATCTACAGCATCATTCCAGACTTCATCTAGCCAGAACAGACCATATTATTAAGAACGTATGAGATTTGGTGCACAAGAACTTATATGTTTTCCTAGTAGTAATATTTCATTTAAAGCACTTGCACATGTTTCACTTTCAAAAGAAGAAAAATGTATTTTAGATAATTTATGGATTACAACAAAAATCCAAAAGATCAGAAGTATTTCCTTGCATCCATGAACGCATTGTCAGAACATTTTAATCAGACCAAAACAAAGTTTAAGTTTTATGTGGTAATTAAAGGTAAAAAAGTAGGAGTTTTCCATACATGGTTAGAAGTTTTGGATAGCATTAGAGATTTTAAAGATCCTCTTTACAAAGGTTTTACAAATCTACAAGAAGCTCTTGAATCAGCCAGACAAAAAATAGGGATTAATTTTTATGTTTCATCATCCCTGAAGAATTATCAAGACCCTCCACTTGATTTTTCACCAAACAGAGACCAGAATTTTTTTTGCAGCCATTGTGAGTGTATGCAAAATAATTTTAGAGTAATGAATGAGTCCAACCAGAACCTCCTTTCAGAAAGAACCTCTCTACAAAAGAAAATCAACGAACTTGAGAAAGAAATTATTAGTCTTAAGTTAAGTTCCAGCAAAGGTACTACTGAGCCAAAGAAGTCAGTAGCTAGTCCAGTTCAAACGGCAACTGGTAAAGACTTATCAAACACGTTTTTGGCTATGGACTTGCCAAAAGTCTAACTGACTCAGGGAACTGTTGATTTCCCTACTTATCAGGCCCAACAAGAAAATTTTACATAGACCCAAAATAAGTGTGTATGGGATACATTAGGCTAGCCCAGTAAAAAATTTGATTACTTAGTAAGATATTCGCAAGAACCAGTCACAAGCCCAGCCCAAGAAGAATCCGGTCAGAATATTAGTAAAGACAAAGGAAAGGAAATTCTCCAAAACTCTCAAGACCCAGATGATTATGTTATTTCCATTAATCGTTTACTCTCTCAAATTCAGAAACTTTAGAAATCCACTAGAAGCAGTGAAGAACCATCAAGAAGAAAAAAGAAACTAACTATTAAGAAAAAGATATAAAAGAAAAAATGGATGAAGCAATTAACAAAGTTTTTGAAAGAATTTTCGCAAAAGACAAAATAACAAAAGAAAAAGAGATTCAAGAATGCCCTCAAAAAGAAAATTTACCAGAACCAGATAATTCTAGCCAATGCAACAGTGATGACTTTGAAGAACATGAAAGAGACGGATATAATAATTCAGACAGTGGGATTTCATTTTCCTCCATTGCTGAACATAATCTGAACACGTAGAAAGAAAGAAGATGTTGCCGACACAAGAATACAAAAAACTTTAATAAAGAAAGATGCCGTGGACCAAGATTGGACAATCCTTTTTGACCAGAAGTTTCCTGGTGAAACGCGTGTCATAAAAGGACAGACAGCTGTAAAAGAAGAATAGACAAAAGAAAGAAGCGTGAAGACTTTTTAGAATAGGCTTTACTTTTCCAGATTCCTTTAGGGACTTTTTGTAAACTTGCTCCCTAGAATTTCTCTATATAAGGAAGATATTTTCATTTGATAAAGGCAAGAGTTTACAGCATGTATATTCCTTGCTTAAATCCTTTGAAACCCCCTTATCCAGAAAAATTCTCAATCCAACAACCCTTGTATGGTAAATAGGAACCTGTGAATACCCCTGAGGTACTTTTCTTCCCAAGTTTTATTTAAATCCTTTAGGGGACTTCCCGAAAGGGAAATCCTTAGTTGTATTATCTTTAAGATGTTTTAATAAATCTCCAAAAAATTATCTTCATTTATGTTTAATGTTTATTTTTCATGTTTTAATTTCAGTTGTTTATATATTGTGAATTATCTGGTGAATTATAATTCATTACATCCTATGCATGTCATAAAAGCATAACTTGATTTTTAGAAGTCATAATGTTTCTAGGTTAATCCTGAGTGACTCAGAGTTGTGAGGATTGTTGCCCAGAGTGTGCCTTTGAGAATCCTTTGATACTGGAGAAAGGGAATTAATTAACTTAGGAATTCTGTAAGGGAGTGCCAGTGGTAACTTTATAGGAAGGAATCATGTTAAAAAAAAAAAAAGAGATTTGTTAGAATACTTTAAAGATATACAGAAAGTTAAGGAAAGTACCAAGTAGGATTAAAGTACAATTTGAAAAAACAAAAGAATTTTATGAACCCCTCATCTTCAGACCCTTCAACTTCAAACTCAAACGAAATAGATATTGAAAAAAGTTTTCCAAAAATTTTATCAGACTTTGAATATTTGCTTTTAGACATAAAAAGAGAAGTAAGGTTTACAGACAGAAGTTTAGAACACGATTATAAAATACTTGATCTTGCAATCAAACTAAGAACCCCTCATCAAAATCTTTATCATTTCAGACAGAATTTAATTAGTGAAAATAAAAGAATTTGGGACTTACATAAAAGAGTAGAAGAACTTGAAGAGATTTTAAGAACTAAGACCATAAAAACAGATAATCAATATTATCCTTTCTATTTGGAGCAATATAGAATAGTTATAGGATATTATAAACAAGACTGTGAAAGCCTTTTAGATCAGTAAAAATTCCGCACCTAAGCCGACCTCTGCAATCAACTTTAAGATAAACCCTTAAAATGATATTAAACTACCCTAAATTGAAATTCATCTATTGAAAATTCTATATATACAATTAAGTAATTCTTAATAGGGGTTTCATCTTTCAGTCACAAATCACACATTATTCCCTCCAAAAAAGAAATATAAAATACACTGATAACCCTCAACGCCTCTAAAATTGAATAGTTCAATTTTATAAAATGCAACAAAAATTAAAACGGACAGCACTTACCAAATTGAGCTTTAATCCAACATGAAAATTTTTTGAAACACAGGAGAAACAAACACTCACACACTCTACAAGATCTGGAAATGCATAAATTAAAAGGAAAAGTCTGTTCTTAAATTGAGAATGAGTGTATATTTTAGAGAGAGAATATGAGTGTGTGTTGGGTATTTAAGAAAGAGAAAGTGGAGAATGGGAAATAAACAAAACGATCTAAAAATTCAAACATAAAGATCACTCGTAATCGTCCACGATCTCTGGCCACTAATACAGACTATAAAGTAGTCGTGCATAACAGCAACTGATTTGCAGTTCATGTGAGGATTATGCAGTTTTCAAATTCAATTTTTTCAGACTCCTTTCACAACTGAGATGTTCAAAATTAATTTGGCATAATCTCAATTACTTTTAGATATATATAGATTTGCTTGTGGATTACCTTCATTTGGTAAATCATTTATAAACTGTTGTTTATAAATATTATTTATAAATAACATGTTAACATTTCGTTGGTTTTTTTTTCTTTTTTTTTAAAAGTAAAAAATAATAAGGGAGAATCTTTGACCAGTTGAAATTTTGACTTTTCAAAAAAATGGACCAATGAAATATTATTGCTTGGCCGTTTATAAACAAGATTTATAAACAATTTTAGCAGACAGTTTGAAAATTTACTCTATATTATAAGAAATTAACTTATCTAATTTTTGTTGAACTAATTTAACAATGGCTAAAAAAATATTACAAAAATAATTATTAGTTATTAATTTATTAATTTTTTTTTGAATATAACATTTTTAAATATTGCAAAAATAGGTAAAACTAACATATATAAAACTAAGTTTAAGAAAAAACACGCCAACAGTAGCTGGCCCTCTAGTTAGAGATTTGAAATTCCACATCCAATGCTCTAGTTCGAATCCATTTTAAAAAAATAAAAATAAAAAATAAAAATGAATTGTGCATGTGGAGAAAAATTCATTTCCTTAAAACTTCATTCGAACTAGTGACCTACTACAACAGCTGCATCCCAACCATTTTATCTACAAGCACTTTTAGAAAATTTTCATTTTTCCCATATTTGTGTTTTCCACTTTTTTAAACTCAAAATTCCCTAAACAACTATTTCGGCGTTTTTATTTTCATTACAATTTTTTATTTTCGTTTTCAAAAATTCATTTTTGAAAATGCAGAAGAGAACATGTTTTCAATGTTTTTTGAAAATAAAAACAGAAAATGACAACAAATGAGCAAATAGAACAAGGCCTAAACTTTCAAATATTTGTTCTTGCCAGTTTGATCCTTAGAACGTACTCCCTCCGTCCAACAAACATAGACTCATTTTTCTTTTTTGTTTGTTCCAAATTATTTGTCATTTTTCTTATTAAGAGTATATTAATTAATGTCTTAATTTTCTAATATACTCCTATTTAATATGCATTATCAACAAAAATGAACAATCCATTATTCAATGTAAGGTAGATTAGGTAAAATGTAAGTAAATTTATAACTCCAATATATATTAATCATGTTTTCTTAATCTGTGTAAAAATAGAAAATAGTTTACCTTCGTAGGACGATGGGAGTATTTTTTTTTGGCAAAATAAAGGGTCCATTTTGATTGAAAACATGGAACATTGGGTGGAAGGAAAATAATTTCTTGGGAATTGAATTGTCAGAAAATTAATTTCCTAACTAAATGCAATTACATGTGTTTGATTAGCTTAAATTTCAAGATAGAAAATGTTGAATTTTTCAAACTTTTACTGTTTGATTGACATTATTTTTCAAGCACAAATATGTTAAACTATCACTTCCATATCCTCTCTCGCTCAAGATCCAAGGTTCCTCCGCCTTCTCTCTACACACAGAACACTTCCATCTTCTCTCTCGCTCGCAAGGTCCAAGGTTTATCCGCCTCTACACACAAAACAGTGCAAATTCGAAGATCTGGTTTCTCAACATCCGGTTTAAACTCGAACTGAATTGAATGGGTCGAATGTAATTGTAGTTGCCATATTCCTCTAATTAGGCCTCGTAGGTCGAATGAATTCATTTTAGGTCTGTTTGATTGAAAACATGGAAATTGGGTAGATGGAAAATAATTTCTTGGGAATTGTCTAAAAATTATTTCCTGGCTAAACTCAATTACATGTGTTTGATTGATTTAAATTTCAAGATAGAAAATGTGGGACTTGTTCAACTTTTTTCGTTATATTAACATTATTTTTCAGACAAAATTTGTGTTAAAATATCACTTCCATATTCTCTCTCTCTCTCTCTCTCGAGGTCCAAAGTTTCTCCACCCTTTGAACGCTACTACCTTCTCTCTCACTCGAGAGGTCCAATGTTTCTCTACCTTCTCTCTACAAACAGAACACTGGAAATCCGAAGATCCTGTTGAGAAACATCTGGATGAAATTTGACCCGAATCGAATCGACCAAATGTAATTGATAGTTGCTACATGCTTCTGGTTAGGCCTTGTAAGTCAAATTGATTTATTTTTCGTAGAAAGAATAGGTTGCGTTCTCTTTGTGTTTCAGTTTCCTGTTTTCATTTTCGAAAATGTTTTCTGTTTTCCATTTTCTGTGACTTTTTTCGAAATTGCTGAAAACGCGTTTGGTTTGTTATTTCTGAAAACTGTTTTCGAAAATGAAAAACTGGAAAACGCGTTCTGTTTAAAATTTTGAAGAAAATTATTTCATATTGTTTGTGAATATAAATGAAATAAAGATATCATATTTTGAGTTACACAACAAAAATAAATGAAATAACCCCTATCACACAATTTGGTTATACCAAAAAAATTCAAAAATTCATGTTGCCCTTCTAAAGTAATCGTTCAACATTTGAGTAGTAATTTTCCCTTCTAAAGTAATCGTTCCATTTAATACTTTATATAGATACATCCTTCTAATAAGCGCTCATAACGTTTAAAATTTAAGTTTCAATAAAATTTGCAAAAATCAATTTACGTTAATTAATTATGCCCTTACAAAATAAGTGTCTACAATACAAAAGTAAAAAAGAAATGTTTAATAATTAAGCACATGATACATCATCAGAAAGATGGTTGAATTTGGAGTTCTACGCAAAAAGAATAGAGTGCAATTCGGAGTTGTATATCAAAAGTTATACATGTTTGAAGACAATGACCTATAAAGCAAATACGAAAAGGACTAAATTGAAAGAAAAGTAAAATTTGTGAACTAATGTGCAACAAAATCTGAAGTCGAGGGACCTAAGTTGCAAATAAATTAGGATATTTTCGAAAGAAATTTCAAAATTTGAGAATTAAAATGACAAGTTTTGAAAATCAGGGATCAATAATGTAATTAAAAATGATAAATTTTGACAAATTTCAAAATTTTTTGATTATTTTAATTTTTTTTTAATTCGAAAACGCGCGTTTTCCACTTACAAGGCAAAAATTTCGGAAAACGAGGAAAACGTGATTCCTTTACAAATTTTGAAAACGTTTTCGAAATTTTTTTCCGAAAATGACGCAAGAGAACACGTTTTCCGCGTTTTAGAAAATGGAAAACGGAAAACGGCTGGAAAACACCAAAGAGAACGCAGCCTAAGGTGTTGAAGACCGATGAAAGTGGGGAATGATTGCGGCGTTGGGGCTTCAGGTAAACCTCAAATTGTTTGGGAATTTGGTCAAATGCTGATGGAGTTGAAAAAATTGAATGACAGAATTCTAGTTCCAAAGGAAGAAGAGCAAATGGGCTTCTGGATGGGGGGAGTTTTGAGAAGAAAGTATAGTGTCTCTCCATCTTCTTGGAAAATATTTTATCTGAAGTCAAAGAAAATCAAGCAAAACTACTCTACTAAACTTGGTGTCACACCTGGTGTCATCCCCTTCACATGGGAGTGGGTTGCTCATTATGAGAGCGTCCCCGTACAATATGTGAGGGGGTGGCACTCAGTGTGTCAAAAATCGGGCGGTAAAGTAGCAATTTCAATCTTTTCCACCAAATAAAGACAAATCAGGTCACGCGAGCAAAATATAGAAATTATTTGATCTAAAAATCTTGGCCCATCAAACATACCATAAAATGGAAAATTGTATAAAATCTTCTATCTTCTAGGACAAATGAAGGGTATCAAACATTGCCTTAATTTAATATAAATCAAAAGAATAGAAATAGTTCGAATTGAAACAAAAAGGACAATAAAAGATTGTGTTTGTTAATTTGTCTACACCCTTGACACCCTTCCCCTCATTCTTCAAGCTAAATGCACTTGCTACACCCACTAACCATGTTTTCTTGGTGACCTCCCCTCATCATCACAACCACCGTCATTGTTAATTCAAATTTAACGTGTTTGTTAATTTGTTCAAGTTTATAAATAATACATTTTCAAACCACATTTTAATAATATACATTTTTCTAATCACATTTCAACCAGATAGAGTCAGAGGGGAGGTGCAGGTCCTAGGCCCAAATTCAAAATTCTTAGGGTACTTTAATAAGTTTTTATTTTTATTTTTATATGTGCCAGTCAAGTAGAAAATATTTTTTGTTCCCTCGGTTCCATCGAAAATAATAAATTCTTCGTTTATATTTTACAAAATCTTAATTGATATATTATGAAAATTAATAAGCTTGTCAATGGATGGCAATTGGTCGGGTTCGGGGCGGGTCGGGGCGACCCTTCCGACCCATTTGTTGCTTCATTTATATTTTTAATATTTTCTTCTTTTTTTTAATAGGGGAAAATGGGAAAAAAATAAATTTTTTGGGTCGTGGGGCAGGTTTGGGGTAAAGAAGCCGCCCCGAACTCGCAAACTCGAATTTTCGTGGATGGTCACCACAAATGGAATCGGGTCCCCCGTGGGTCTCGGGTTCGAAGGGTTTTTTTTTTTTTGCCATCCCATCCCCATGTGTACATCAATGTGTTTTTAAATACATTTATATTAAATTCTCAATACTAATTTTTAATTACACATTTTTTCGAAATTATTTTTTAACACAGTTCACTTAAAAATATATATATAAAAAAATTATGATGTATTCGATAACACTGTAATAATTATAAATTTATTTATTATATTTTTAAGGTAAAATACGTGATTAAAAATTGGCAAGAGAAGACTTGTGTAGTTAAAAATTTCTTTGAGACATTATGTCCTTTATAAATTTATTTATAAAATGTAAGATTATTATAAATCGATTTATAATCTACACAATTTCTCAAATCACTTTTTAATTATACATATTTTTCCTCTCTATTTTTTAACCACATATCTTACCTCAAAAACGAAAAATCAATTTATAATCACTCCTCATGATCCGAACATAGGCTTTAACATTGGTTTTTTTCTGGCACAAAATCCGTCGAAAGAGGCTAAAAAATTGATTCAATAGAATGTTTCAATAAAAAATTAAAATCCTTTTTCTGACCCTTTATTTATTTATTTATTTTATACGATATTTTTGAGTTGGCTCTATTCGATAACATTGTAGTAATTATAAATTGATTTATTTATATTTTTAAGTAAATGTATATGATTGAAAAGTAGGGAAAAAATATGCATGATTAAAAAGTGATTAAAATCATGCTGATTATAAATTGATTTATAAATTTTAATGATTACGTTGAAAAATAGATGTTCTAAGCTAAGGGTATGTTACTCTGTGTTTGATCTTTTAACAGTCAAATTAACATTTATCGTTACAAAAAAATATTGGACTGTAAAATGTGTGATTGAAAAGTGAAAAGAAAAAATATGTTTAATTAAAAAGTGGGTTGAAAAATTGTGATATTTACAAATTGATTTATAAATTGTAATAATTACATTGAAGAATAGAGACACTTAGCTATGGGTACAACTCTCTATTTGTTAAAAGTTTTTTATTTAAAAACATGTTTTTTAAGTTTTATAAATAAAATATACGATTGAAAAATAGGAAGAGAAAATGTGTGTGATTAAAAAGTGACTTGAAAAATTATATTATTTAAAAATATCTTTTTAAACGATTTTCCAAACAAAGGCTATATTACTCATGTTTGATCTTTTAAAAGTCAAATTGACATTTCACGTTATAAAAAACATTGGGAACGTATATTTTTGTTCCCAATGTGATTATAAATCAATATCTAATTTACACAATTTTTAAAATAACTTTTTAACCACACATGTTTATTCTCTCTAATTTTTAACCATACATCTTACCTCTAAAAAGGAAAAAAAAATTATTTATAATGAACCAAAAAGATCCGAACATAGGCTTAAAAGTTTTGAAACTTTGTGCACAAGAAACTAAAGGGCCGTTCTCTTCGTATTTCAATTTTGGATTTTGAGTTTTGAATTTTGAATTTTGGTTGTTTGTTTTGGGATTGCTGAAAACATGTTCTCTTTGTGATTTTGGAAAACTGTTTTCAAAAATAGAAAACTGAAAAATGCGTTTACTTTGTAATTTTTTGATATATTTATTTTGTGATATTTTATATGTAAAAAATGGTTGATTTGTTGAATTACATTAATTTTAATGTTAATAAATCAGTTAGTTCTCTATATCAATAAATTCATCGTTAATATTGTTTCAGATAAAAAAAAAATTAATCCATACCAATAAAATCTTAACATGGATCTATATATAATGGTAAAATAACATAAAAATCTCAAGTGAAGGAAATGTTTCACATTTAAAAAAAATATAATAATAATAATAATAATAATAATAAAAATTAAAAAAAAAAATCTTAACATAGATCTATATAATAGCAAAATAACATAAGAACTTCAAGTTAAGGAAATGTCTCACTTTTACAAAATAAAAAAAAAAAAATAAAGAAAAAATAAAAAAAAAATTTACAAAAAAAATAAAATAAAATAATCTTAAAATGGATCTATATATAATGACAAAATAACTTCAAGTGAATGAATTGTCTTACTTTTACAAAAAAATAAATAAATAAATAAATATTAAAAAAAATTTTAAAAAAAAAATCTTAACATGGATCTATATATAATGACAAAATAATATAAGAACTTCAAGCGCAGGAAGTGTCTCACTTTTACAAAAAAAAATAATAATAATAATAATAATTTACAAATTTTTTTTTTTAACATGGATCTATATATAATGACATAATAACATAGGAATTTCAAGTGAAGGAAGTGTCTCACATTTAAAATAATAATAATAATAATAAATAAATAAATTACAAAAAAAAAAAAAAAAATTTAACATGGATCTATATATAATGGCAAAATAATATAAGAATTTAAAGTGAAGGAAGTGTCTCACATTTATAAAAAAAAAAAAAAAAAATCCGAAACTCGGGTTTTGGTCGTTTTGGACTTTTTAACATAAAATATCAAAAACGCTATAAACTCGTTTTGAGTTTCATTTGTATTTTTTTTGGTGTTTTGGAAAATGCATTTCTGAAAATGGGCAAAGTGAACGCGTTTTCGATATTTTCAAAAATCGAAAACTCAAAACGGGCTAAAAATAGCAAAAAGAACGGGGCCTAAGGTTTGAAAATTCTTGTCGTTCAAATCTTAGGGACCCCAACCCTCTGTGCAGTTTATCCTATAAAAAATCTAGTGATCATATAAATTAAATAAACTGATTTATAAATCAATTTATAAAATATACAATTGTCCAAATTATTTTTTAATCATACACACTCCCTCTCTGATTTTCAATCACTATTTTTTACCTCAAAATTATAAATATATCAATTTAGAGTATCTCCAATGCTAAACTTTCACATTGAATAAATTTTGTCATGTGACAATTAATGGTGTATGAAATTTCTTTCCACGTAGGTAGGATGAATGTTTAATGGGGAAAAAAAAAAAAAGAATGTCAAAATCATCTCCAATGCATTATTTCTCATATCATAGTCTTGCTCATGTGATATTTCTTTTATTTAAATAAAATAAACTAAAAAAAAGGGGATTTAACCAAAATTGCTTAGTCATCATATGAAACACTCTTTCAAGTAGGAGAAAGTGAGCTTGAAACTTTTTTCATTTATTGTTTCCATATCATCATGATGAACTCCAAAATTTAAAGCATTGGAAATAAAATTTTTGGTACAATATCTTTCTTAATGATATAGCAAACATTTTTTAGCTACCGTTTGGTAATGGTACTATTTTTTGTTTATAAACAATTTTATAAATCACACAATTTTTTAAATTACTTTTTAAGAACACATTTTTCTTTTTTTAATTTTTAACAACTATTTTTTACCTCAAAATCATAAATAAATTAATTTATAAACCAAACAGTGATACTAAAAAATGTAAAATTGTAGATGTTCTTATGAATCAATCAGGATTATCAAAGAGAGTGCATTACCATGGTAAAGTTCGGTGGGCATGGTTGAAATTCCCTTTATAATTGGATGCAAATGCGGCGTAACCTACGCGCGTCACAGTGTAGCATTTTCTGCCTGTGATGAGTCAACAAGTAACCATAGTTAATACATTTTACGACACTCAGTCACCAGTATAGTTTTAGCCTTTAGGCACTCCTTCCATCTATCGGCATTGTTGTACTGCAGTGCAGATCGAGATTCACTGAGTTGAATGAGTCATACGACAACAATGCTAAGGCTTGATTACCAAGTTACATTTCTATCCGTAGCTGCGTTGCTACTTTGCGTGCACATTGAAGCTTCGATACATGAATATTTTGGGGAGAGTTTCGTGAGCAAGGGCAATTCCTTCGTGGTACATGGCGGTAGCGAGGGAATTTACTCCTCTGCACTTAGCCTCAACGAGTCTTCCTCCGGAGACTCTTTCATACGGTGAATTCTGATTTTTGTGCTGAATTTGCTTCTTTCTTATTTATTTTTTTGGAATTGCATCAAATGACTGGAATTGATGTTAAATTCAACCTGCATCATGTACATTATTGAATCAAAGTAGTTTAATTTGGACCTGCACAGTTTATATACGTTGTAATGTTGAGATCTGCTTAAATCTGATGTTTATAATTTTAGCGAAGTGCAGTTTTTTCAGCGGATGAGATCGTGCAAACGATCGTTGTTGCTTATGACTGGAAACGCTAAAGCATTACTTCTTACATAGATGGGCAATGAAAATCAACTTGCTTTCATAGTTGAATCCTACTTAATCCACTTTAAATCTTCAAGGAGATATGCAGGTTCAAATTTGCCGTACCGTTTGTGCTCTAATCTCGGCAGGGGGTGTCTGAATATTGTTGCAGTTAGCTCAAGAAATGTAGAACAACCAATTCTCCATTTATGCGGTGATTAAGTGGGTTGCTAATGGGGTAAACGCGTGAAGAGCATTGAAAGAGGGGACTATGTTCTTAATCTTTATTTCGGTTTTGATCAATCAATCTAAGGTTATGGGAAGATAACTTCTAAAATTAAGACAATTGTTTTTAGAAGTAATAATTTGATAATAGAGAACATTCTGATGTGGAATTAATCTATTTGTACTTACAATTTGTCCAGATTGGTGTACCGACTGCTTGTTGGCAAAATTGTAGTTGTTGATTTTGGAGATGATGTGATGGATAAGTTAATGAATGTTTGTCAAATAATGTATTAGTATCCCAATCGGTAAACGAGTATGTACAAGTAGCATAACTCGTCAAAACAACAAACAAGTGACTTTATTATAAGATAAACAAGTTTAATGTCTTGAATTGAGAGCAACTGTTCACCTTAACGTTGGTTTGTTCTCGCTATTAATATTTTGGTTTCCGTTTGGGATGATCTGCTATGACTGGTTCATGTTTCTTGAAAGATATCAATGTTTTAATTGACATTGTAAACTCCAAAGCAAAATTGACCTTTATTTTTGTTGAAAACCAGTTTTGAAAAGATCATATTTAGGAGGCCTGAAGAGCTTTCAAACTTCAGCTCAGGGGCAATTCATGCAATTTTATTTGAGGTGGACGATAGAGAAACAATTGGGGGCTCTGCCTATGGGGGTCAAAGAGCTGTATGCTGCACAGCAGATCTTGCGAAACTTGGAGTCTGTAAGCAGGGCCAAATCATCTACCGCCCATCTACTAATAATCCTGGATGGCCTCAAGTATATGAAACATCATTTGATACTGATAAGACAGAGACTATTCTGCATCCAAAATCAATACAAATCATGAAAACTGGAATGTACAATTTGTATTTTATCCATTGTGATCCAAATCTTAAAGAGGTTGTTCTTGAGGGGAAAACCATCTGGAAGAATCCTACTGGTTATCTACCCGGTAGAATGGCTCCACTTATGAACTTTTATGGGTTCTTGTCTCTTGCATTTGTGGTGCTTGGAATCTTCTGGTTTTCACAGTATGCAAGATTCTGGAGAGAAGTTCTTCCCTTGCAAAACTGTATTACACTTGTAATAACATTGGGAATGTTTGAGATGACTTTTTGGTACTTCGATTATGCCAAGTTCAATGAAACTGGGATCAGACCAACTGGGATCACTGTATGGGCAGTCTCCTTTGGAACTCTGAAACGTACTATGTCAAGATTGATCATCCTGATGGTTTCGATGGGTTATGGTGTTGTCAGACCTACTTTAGGGGGCCTAACATCAAAATTTCTGATTCTTGGAGCAACCTTCTTTGTTGCATCTGAAGTTCTTGAACTAGTTGAAAATGTTGGTGCTATAAGCGATCACCCAGGAAAGGCTATACTTTTCTTTG
Organism: Ligustrum vulgare; assembly: GCA_963555705.1. NCBI lineage: Eukaryota > Viridiplantae > Streptophyta > Magnoliopsida > Lamiales > Oleaceae > Ligustrum > Ligustrum vulgare. The sequence continues at coordinate 46,341,587 of OY743168.1, forward strand.
GTCTTCCTGTAGCAATTTTGGATGCCTTCTTCATTCTATGGATATTTAAATCCCTCTCCTCAACTTTGAATAAGCTTCAGGTAATTGGTCCATTGATCGTGGTGTTATCTTTTGTTCTTCTCATAGAACCGTATTAACTAAGCTGAAACCTATGGACGTTGCAAGTTCATATCTTAATGTCTGCATTTTATCGTAAATGTGCTGTTATTAAGTCCTCATTGCATCCCTCCGAGAAGACTATAAAAGATCTAAATTTGATTTTAGTATTTTTACATTTGCATTTTATCATATAATATGCTGTTACTAAATCCTCATTGCATCCCTCAAAGAAGGCTATAAAAGATCTAGATTTGATTGGAGTCCTTAAAATGCAAAAGCTCTTTAAGAAGTCATGAGTCATCTAGCATTTCCGCTGAAGCAAAAAAATTAGGTCCCTGACGAAGTTACGGAAAATAATTCTACTTGATAAAGGTGTAGGTTTAAGTTTCACTCGTTGAATTCCGGAATGTCTATTTACTGAAACTTCAAATTTTTTTTTTTTTTTTTTTTTACTGTCCATCTCTGGTTCATTTATACACTTGATTCTCATTAATTGACAAATGTTGTTGACTTCTTGAAAGTATAATATGAATAACTTGTAAGGCATCTTAATTGCATACTCTTTCCTTTAAAAGAGAACTCAGCTTGTTCTGTACCTTCATACTAGAAAAATGGCTAGGCAATCAATTTCGTTTTATTTTGAACTTCTCATTCTGTTCCCCCACTTACCTGTCCTCATCCCCCAAATTGGAATTACTATGTTTCTAACATCTCTGTCCAAGTAGTATTATAAATTAACACTGACTCAACTGAAACTATCGTCATCATTTTGTTTGTTTGACAGGCTAGAAGGATGACGGCAAAACTAGATATCTACAGGAAGTTTACAAATGCATTAGCTGTTACTGTTATAGTGTCTGTTGGGTGGATTTGCTATGAGGTATTGTTGGTAGTCCAGAAAATAAAAGGCTTTATCGTCTGTTCTATCTTTCCAAATTTTCCTTTTCATATGTAGATTTTGGGACATCTGCTGAAATGAGGAAAAATGATGTAGAATTTGGACTAAAAAAAAATTGTACTTGACAAATTAGATGATAAACCATGTCCACCAGGATAAGATCTTATATTTCGTACTTTATAGCATTTCCATGTGAACTGCATGACTTGGTTTTTGCAGTTTTATTTCAAGTCAAACGATGTGTACAACGAGCAGTGGCAGAATGCATGGATCATCCCTGCCTTCTGGCGAGTATTGTCTTTCTCTCTCCTGTGTGTCATCTGTGCTCTTTGGGCGCCGTCTCAGAACTCAACACGGTAAATATCTGGATTTCACTTATGGAATGTGTATGTTCACACTCCAGTAATCAGTACAACAAGTCAGGCATTAGGTATCGTACATTTAGATAGTAAAACTGCTGTCGATTCCTATTGCCTTTGATCTTAAACTTTTTTGTATTGACATCCCACATTCTTTTATCTTGGATGATAGTGGAGGCAATATAGAGCAAGAGATGATGAGGATCTTTTGGCCCCATTTTATTTGCTAGTGGACTTATTCCACTATCATTTACATAATAATACAGCTATTCTTATTCGTTGAGTTTACAAATATAGAGCTTTATAGGATTATATTCTCTTGTAGTGAACTCATAATTATAATTACTGTCACAAAGTTCTCATTCTTTGACCTAAAACCATGCTGAACACTTGTTTGGTGAGAATTTGTGGTTACTGTATAAACTGTTTGAATCTTTTACATATTGAATGAGGTTGTTTGCTTGGTTTTGATCCCATTTTGGAATGATCTCGTTAATTATCCCAAGTGATTGCGATGTTGCACGTATTGTTTGCTTATTCACGTCTCGTGATTTTGTTCAATAGATATGCTTACTCTTCCGAGGATGCCAGTGTAGACTTTGAAGCGGAAAATACTTTGACACTCATTAAACCATCATCGCTACCCTCAAAGGATGTAAGGAGTCCTTCTGAATTCAGATCAGTGGAAAGCGGCAATGGTATATCCCATGGCGATAATGAGGAGGACAAGACTGAATGAAGTGAAGAGCTTATTGTATCTTTGGTAAGTTGAATATCCTTGTGTTTTAACTGTATTCACAAATACAGGCGAACAATAGCAAGAGAGATCATTTTAATATTTGAGTTGCTACCGATATATTGTAGAAATTACCTAGAGTGAAAAGGAAAATGCAATTTAGAGAATACAATGACTGGAAGGATGGACTCTTTACACTTAATTGTTTGTTATTTATGTATTCTTTATTATTTTGTTTCATCTGTCCTGCCCTTATATATTTGTTGATTGATATTCTTGACCTGCATTCAGTTTTTTCTCTTAGGATCAGAACATTTGGTCTATGTTATTATGCAAAACAAAGTAATCTTCACTGTGTTGAAGTTATTGTACATTTATTAGGCGACTGTAAATGAGAGTGCTACACATGCTAAAATGGTATTGACAGTGGGTTGTGATCCTGCCAGGGTTAGTTAATTCGAAAAACCTATCCTTTGTTCAGATATCATTTAGGTGTTCAATTTTACTAAATAGGGTTTTTCATATTGTTACTTAGACCGTCTTCAATGCTATCTTCTACTAGGATGTATAGTTGACGTGTCGATGACGTGGAGGGAATAAAACTCATGTGGCAGCATTTATTATAGAAGAATGTTCAAGAGGATGTTCATTTCTAAATATCTTTCTAAACACTTTTTACGATAAATGTTGAGATTCTCTCTCTCTCTCTCTCATATTTTTTATTCTGTTTACTCATTCTGCCTCTCTCTTCACCTATTCTCTCTCTCGTCACGTCATATTTTGAAAGATGTCTAATATTGGTGATGTGTCGTGATTCTCTATTCACCAAAAAGAGTTTAAAAGAGGAAAAAACAATTTCTATTACAACTCGAATAGAATTTTACAAGAGTTAGACACGCTCAATTGTAAATACAAAAACCTCTATCTTTTTGAACTCTCTCTCACTCTTTTATTTCTTGGAGAGTATCGCACTGGATATTTTTTCTATCTCTCCTTGGATAGGAATTACAAATGAGGAAAGGATGTAATGAGGAAAGCTTGTTACATAAGAAGAGGCAACATATATTTATAGGGAAGTTGGACACCTTATCCATGCATGCACCTCCAAAGGGAAAGGATAAAGTCTAGTTGTCCATGAGTTGGAGTGATAAGGTTGTGAAGATAAGGCTGCGTTCTCTTTGTGTTTCAGTTTCCTGTTTTCATTTTCGAAAATGTTTTCTGTTTTCCATTTTCTATGACTTTTTTCGAAATTGCTGTAAACGCGTTTGGTTTGTTATTTCTGAAAATTGTTTTCGAAAATGAAAAGTTGGAAAACGCGTTCTGTTTAAAATTTTGAAGAAAATTATTTCATATTGTTTGTGAATATAAATGAAATAAAGATATCATATTTTGAGTTACACAACAAAAATAAATGAAATAACCCCTATCAAACAATTTGGTTATACCAAAAAAGTTCAAAAATTCATGTTGCCCTTCTAAAGTAATCGTTCAACATTTGAGTAGTAATTTTCCCTTCTAAAGTAATCGTTCCATTTAATACTTTATATAGATACATCCTTCTAGTAAGCACTCATAACGTTTAAAATTTAAGTTTCAATAAAATTTGCAAAAATCAATTTACGTTAATTAATTATGCCCTTACAAAATAAGTGTCTACAATACAAAAGTAAAAAAGAAATGTTTAATAATTAAGCACATACATCATCAGAAAGATGGTTGAATTTGAAGTTCTACGCAAAAAATAGAGTGCAATTCGGAGTTGTATATCAAAAGTTATACATGTTTGAAGACAATAACCTATAAAGCAAATACGAAAAGGACTAAATTGAAAGAAAAGTAAAATTTGTGAACTAATGTGCAACAAAATCTGAAGTTGAGGGACTTAAGTTGCAAATAAATTAGGATATTTTCGAAAGAAATTTCAAAAATTTGAGGATTAAAATGACAAGTTTTGAAAATCAGGGACCAATAATGTAATTAAAAATGATAAATTTTGACAAATTTCAATTTTTTTTTTTTTTTTTTTTTAGTGGAAAATGCAGAAAACGCGCGTTTTCCACTTACAAGGCAAAAATTTCGGAAAACGCGGAAAACGTGATTTTCACTTTTTCCATTTCCTTTACAAATTTTGAAAACGTTTTCGAAATTTTTTTCCGAAAACGGTGCAAGAGAACGCTTTTTCCGCGTTTTCGGAAATGGAAAACGGAAAACGGCTGGAAAACGCCAAAGAGAACGCAGCCTAAGCCTTTGAATTTCAACTTTCTTAATAAAAAAGTAACCTCCTTTGTTCCATGCATGAATGAATAAATAATTTCCACTACTTTCTATATTATTCCAAGATAATGCAGTTGGACATCATCAATTCTCCCCCTTCAGCTGCATCTGAGGCAATTGTTATCTGTCAATCATTGAAGAACTTTTGAGGCGGTTTTGGAAGCTCCAAACTGTCCTCTATAAAGTGATGAATGACACCTATCAAGAATTGCTTCCATTTCTTCATCAGGAACACATCCTCTTATGATTTGATCCGACCCCCTTTTGAGCAAATATGGCTCATTCCAAAAGTAATGTTTCACATTGACAAAAAAAAATTTCTATTGTTGATAAGAGAAATCCGGGGGAAGAATATCACTGAAAAGAAAATTCATGATGTCCGCATACCATGGAGCCACGAAGACTTGAAAAAGATGTTTGGCATGCAAAAGTTGCTCATCCGGGAAAGCTTTATTTATCACTTCCACCCCCAATTCCTTAGGTTGCTCAAGCCTAGATAGATGATCGACCACAAGATTATTTGTTCCCTTCTTATCACGGATCTCCAAATCAAATTATTGTAAGAGAAGGACCCATCTAATCAATCTTGGTTCTGCATCATTCTTAGCAAGCAAGTATTTTAAAGTGGAGTGATCGGTATAGAAAATTACCTTTGAGCTGATGAGATAAGATCGAAATTTGTCAAAGGCGAATACCACGGAAAGCATCTCTTTCTCGGTTGTAGCATAGTTCAATTGAGCATCACTCAATGTTCGGCTTGCATAATAAATCACATACAACACTTTATCTCTCATTTGCCTCAAAATCGCTCCAATGGAATAATCACTAGCATTGCACATGAGCTCAAATGGTAAGCTCAAATCTGGTGCCACAATAATGGGAGTCGTGATAAGCCTCTCGTTTAGAGTGTTGAAACCAAATTGACACTCTTGAGAGAAATGAAAAGTGTCGTTGTTCTCAAGTAGAGAACAAATAAGCTTAGTGATTTGGAGAAATCCTTGATGAATCTCTTATAGAAGTCGGCGTGCTCTAAGAAGCTCATTATGCCTTTCACCGAAGTAGAAGAGAGCAATTTCTCAATGACTTGGATTTTGTCTTTATCAACCTCAATCCCCCTTTGTGAAATCCGATGGTCAAGTACAATGCCTTCTTTCACCATGAAGTGGCATTTCTCCCAATTAAGTACTAAATTAGTTTCTTCACATCTTTTCAAAACCAAGTTAAGAGTACTCAAGCATTCATCAAAAGAAGAACCAAAAATCGAAAAATCATCCATGAATACCTCGATGAATTTTTCCACCATGTTGGAGAATATGTCCATCATACAACGTTGAAAAGTGGCGGTACATTGCAAAGACCAAATGGCATCCTCCTCTAAGCAAAATTCTCATATGGACATGTGAAAGTGGTCTTCTCTTGATCTTCGGGGGTTATCAAGATTTGATTATAGCCTGAGTATCCATCCAAGAAGTAATAATGAGAGTGCCCCGCTAACTTCTCAGGTATTTTATCAATAAAAGGGAGAGGGAAATGATCTTTCCTAGTGGCATTGTTCAACTTCCGGTAGCCAATGCACACTCTCCATCCGGTTATGGGCCTCGTAGGAATAAGCTCAGTGTTCTCATTTTCAATCACCATGAATCCTCCTTTCTTTGGAACCACTTGAACGGGACTCACCCATGCACTATCCGAGATTGGATAGATAATTCCCGCATCCAACCACTTCAATACCTCAGCTTTTACTACTTTCGTGTTTGGCTTTAGACGGTGTTGATGCTCCACCGTTGGTTAAAAGTCATCCTCCATGAGAATTTTATGCATGCATAGAGTAGGGATAATACTCTCGATATTCGTTATAGTCCATCCAATGATCATTTTATGCATTTTAAACACCTCAAGTAGCTTTTCTTCCTCCACTTCATTTAAAGAATTTGAAATAATAACCGGAATGGTGGAAGAATCGCCCAGGTATGCATACCTCAAATGTGATGGAAGAGGATTGAGTTCAAGATTTTGGGCTTGTTGAATAGAAGGTGGTGAGGGAGAAGAGCTTGCTCTCAATTCTTCAAAATATGGTTTCTTCTTGTATGGATAAGATTTAGTAGCTTCCAAATGTTGTGTCATCATTTCAATGTCTAGATCATCATCTCCCTTAGTGGTTAAAGAATGAGCGATGCAAGTTTCAAGGGGATCCTTAAATGATCCATGGATGAATGATGTAGCCACTTCTTGATCAATGATGTCTACTCGGAAGTATGAATTGGCCTTGGCGGGATACTTAATGGATTTGATGATATCAAATGTGATTTGCTCATCTTGAACCCTCAATATCAATTTCTCTCCTTGCACATCTATTAAGGACAGTCAGTTGCTAGAAAAGGCCTTCCCAATATGATAGGGATATCAAGATCTTCTTCTATGCAAGAATGACAAAGTCGATGGGAAAGATGAACTTGTCCACCTTGATTAGTACATCCTTAATAATACCCCGTGGATGCTTTATAGATCTATCGGCCAATTGTAGGGATACCAAGGTTGGCTTCACCTCTCTCATGTTCCATCTCCTAAAAATAGACAAGGGCATCAAATTAATACAACACCAAGATCACATAATGCATTTCCAAAATTTAAATCACCAATAATACAAGGAATAGTAAAACTCCTTGGATCTTTGATTTTTGGATGTAATTTGTTTTGTAGGATGACACTATTTTCTTCCGTTTGTATCACATTTTCATGATCTTCTAGCCTCTTGTTTGAAAGAATCTCTTTCATGAGTTTTGCATAGCTAGGCATCTGAGCTAATGTATTGGCAAATGGTATGTTGATGTGAAGTTTCTTGAAAACTTCAAGAAATTTACCAAATTGTGCATCCACCTTGTGCTTTTGAAGTCTTTGAGGAAAATGAATTAGAGGCACATAAGCTTTGACCGAAGTAGGAGCCTTTGTTGAAATTTCCCCACTTTCACTTTCCCTAGGTACTTTATCCTTTTCATTTGATTTTTTCACATGCTCTTTACCTTTTGCACTCACCTCGGGTTGTGCCATAGGTTGCACATTTTGTAACGTCCCAAATTTTTTAAGAATTGAAGGCTCAAAGCGTTACTAAATTCATAATTTTTATTTATTTGTTCTAAATAATGCGGAATATAACATGATTTTATAAAACGTGATTTTCGAGAAAATAAATATTTGCCTTTGTAAATTTAATGAAAACATTAATAATTAAACACATTTTAAATAAATCAACATCACATAACATTCAAATAACATGATTTAATAATTACTTAAAGAAATATAATATAAATAAGGCACAAAGGCCAGTAGCTAAATAATATTTCAAAATAATATTCCAAAAATAAAAATAGAAAATAAGTAAAATATCATTGACATAAATAATGATAAATCTAGAAATTTATATTTGATCTTTTTACTTGGCATCTCATAGGCACCCACTCTTTCAATCTTCCACGTATCCAACACAAATCATATTAATCTGAAATTTTTAAAGTATGAGTGAGTATTAAAAATACCCAGTAAGATATGTACAAATTCTAATTCGTCATAATATAAATATAAATTATATTCATAACAAACATTTTTCCTCGTTTAGAGGAGCTGGCCGCGATAACAACTAGCTCAACGACTTACTTAAGAATCTCCACATCGATTCTGAAGGATTTAACATAGAATCTCGAAGGATTTAAAATAGCATATACCCGAAGGTATTAAGGCATTAAAAGTAACATTATATAAATATCATGAAGAATTAAGAATTTAACAACTTATACGTAAGGTATCTTACCTTGGTATTTTAAAAGAACTTCAGCAATAAAATCAACTGGTTTTCCCCCACTGACTTGAATGTGTGTTGTATCTTCTAACTTTATTGACTATTTATAGGTACAATAACTATACCTACTAGAGTCCTATGTACAAGAGTAATTGATAAGAATTGATAAGGTTGAAAATCAAAAGGATTGTGATTTCTTCAAAATTCAAATCACAGTTGGGAGCCGTGAGAGAGGCCAAACATATTGGTTTCCTACTGACATTATCACTTTGTTAAGAGAAATCAGTTGAATAAGGATGGAAGACTACAATCCTAATCTTAATAAAAGGCGAGGAAAAGTAAAGTTCTAATGATTATCTATACATACACGTGGACAATTTGGAAGATTAATCCAAAATAATCGACCTACTTAATTATTAAGGTGACATATTTTAACTACAATATATCTTAGACATAATTTTTCCAAATTAGCTTTTGATTGAGCCGAGGACTCCTAATTAATAATGTTCTACAAAACAATTATAATATCGATATATTAATTATCTCTCTATCAATAATTAATTATCTAACCAAAATAAAAATTATCGTCAAAATTTATTTTCTTTTAGTCCCTCATCTCCTAAATATTATTAAAGACATCTAGGTAAAATTCGTATTGCTAACTAATAATAAACCATAAAATTTTTGGGTTATTACACATTTTCCCTTGGATTAATCTCGGTGTTGCTTGTTAAGGCTCTTTGTTGTCTCTCCGTCATCATCTTTGCCAATTGCCCAGTTTGAGTTTCAAGATTTTTGATGGAAGTCGCTTGATTTTGGAGGGTAGTGTTGGTTTTGTTCCTACATTGCACAAAAATATCCTCTATGGCAGGCTTATTTTTTGAGGTGGTAGAGGTTGAACAAAATCGGGGGCTTCACTTGATTTTGATTTTTGGACCATGAAGAATTCGAATGATTCCTCCAACTCGGATTGTACGTGTTGGAATAAGGATTTCCTTGTGTTCGGTTGAAATTTTGAGCATAGTTCACTTGCTCACTCGATGTGGTAGCCATTTTGAGTATAGGACATTCCTCAACCTTGTGTGTTGCTCCACATACATCACAAAATGAAATAGGAGGGTAGATTGCTTTTACCGTTTATTGAGTAGACAAGTCATAATATTTCTTGAATATAAGATCCATTTTTGCTGACAAAGCTACATATGCATCGACTTCATGAATTCCCACGGCCTTCTTTGGTACCATGCGGTCGGTTGGCTTAGTAGAATTGTGATTAACCATCCTCTCAAAAAGCTCAATTGCCTCGTTGGGTGATTTTGTAATGATAGCTCCATTGGAAGCCGAATCAACCGTCACTCGGCTAGATGGATTAATTTCAAGATAGAAATATTGGACTTGCATTTGCTTGGAGAACCCATGATTTGGACATTTTTTTTCGACATGTGTTTGAATCCATCCCATGCCTCATAGAAACATTCAATGTCAAGTTGTCGAAATGTGGAGATATCACTCTTCGATTTTGCAACTTTAGCCGGAGAAAAGTATGTTGTTGTGAACTTTTGAGCTAATTCATTCCATGTTGTAATACTTACAACGGGGTTAGCATCTAACCATTCACGAGCTCCATCTCTAAGGGTATGTGGAAATAACCTCATGTTGATAGCCTCCTTGCTACCCGGATAATCAAAATTACTGCACATATCTAAAAACTGCAAGATGTAAATAAATAGATTCTCCTTGGCCATTCCATAGAATTGTAGATGCTCCTTGAAGAGATTTATTACATCCGATTTAGATGAAAGTTCGAACACCCATATGGGGGATATGTGATGCTTCCGCGGTTTTGAGTTATGAGAGGGACCATGAATTGCCCCCATTGGCCTATCATCTTCATCTATGACAGAATTTGCACCATCTTGGTTGTTGTCCCCCATATTGTCTTGTATTCTTTGTTGTTTCACTTGTTCTCTTCTTTCTCAAATCCTCCTCCTATAAGTTCGTTTTGGTTCGTGATCAAATGGAAGAATTTCCCAAGTAGGACGTTGTAGCATATACAAGGCAAATGTACCTAAAATGAAAATTAAAAGATATGAGAATGATAAGACAATTCAATTAACAAAAATCAATGCATTTAGTACAAATAAAATCAATCCCTGACAACGGCGCCAAAAATTTATTCACTAAAATCGTGTATCGCAAGTGCACGGTTCGCATTTAAGTAGTAAAGTTATGAGAGGTTGTTGTACCCACGAGAATTGATTAATTCATAATTAAACTTGTTGATTTCATTAAATGAAAAGTCAAATAACACAAAAGTTTGGTTTGACTTTTTGAATTCCTAACTAAAGTGACATGATTAAAGACATGAAAATATATAAAAAAAAACTAATTAACTAAAGCAAAATAACCAACAATATAAAAACTAGAATAAAAGCTAATTAATCTAAGTAAAATAATGACAATATAAACTTGGTAATTAAAATGAGTTACATAATATAAGACAAGGTAAATTTAATTTTTTAACCACACTAATTTCTTTTTTTCAAAAATCAATTAGTATTGGTTAATCAATTAACCAAATTACATAGGATATTCTATGTTTGACCTAACATATGTAGTAAATTTCAATTACAATTCAAAATATTAACAAACATTAGAAGCTACATCAACATACAACAACATTCCTAATGATAAATACATGAACATTAATAACCCAAAATCAATAAATAACCTTAAATGACTAAGTGAAGTTAAACTAATCAAAAATCTCAACAAACTAAAATTAACCTAAAATAATATAATAACATTTAACAACTAACAAAATAATTTCAACAGAAAGCTAAATAAAAGATTAAAAACGAGATATGGAAACTCCAAGATTTCTTTACTTAGAATTAAGTTTTTACATTATCCATTAATTTCTCTAGCAACCAGCACAAAGCTTTAAATGAACCATAAATGTTATGAGATTTTTAGGTAAAAAGTTAGATAAACAAAAATAATAGGCTTGAATTAAAAGAAAATAAGTAAAAACATAATAACTTAAGGATTTAATGCATTAAAGAGTAACAATTAGAGCGCAAATTTGGGGTTGGCTATTGGAACATGCCTATATTTGGGGTTGTCCTTCAAATTTTTGGATTGTTCTTCCTTGCAAGTAACTTTCTTCTCAGCTATAAATTTATGATTTGATTTTGGTACTTACAAAACAAAATTAACAAAACTAGGGAGGGATATGTTAGCATGGCTAAATGCAAGGATTGCTTCCATATACATTAACCTTTGTGCAAAAAACCTAATTTTGTGGGTGGACTCTCTTTTCTTTTTCTCTTTACACTCATACTCTCCTTTTTTCTGAGGTTGTGGCCTCAACTCTCTTATTTTTTTCTCTAACTCACTCTTTATTTTTAGTTGATCCTCTTGAAGCTCTTTAGATGACTGAAAGACCTTGGGTAGTAATACCTTAGTAAGTGGATCCACAATTATGGATTTTGTCCCAATGTGCTCTTATTGACACATGTTCACTATGAACTATATCATTCACATCCAGAAACTTATGTTAATGTATTTTGACTTAGTTGAGCTCTTGTTGTTATTGAATATAGAATTGCCGAGCTATTGTAACAATATAACTTTAGTGGTCTTTCTATACCGTACAAAATACGCAGCCCAGCGACAAAATTTCAAGGCTATATTCCATGATTAGATACATCCAACAAAATCAAAATCAGAATACCATATGATCTCCAACTGATTTGATCTTCTTTGTGTGAGCATGTAATCTTTTGTTCACTTTAAACACCTTATAACCCTATTGGCTTCTTTCTAATGATCCATTTCACGGTTACTTAAATATCTCCTTAGGATCCCGACAATGTATGCAATATCCGGGAGCGTACAAACATGAGCATACATCAGACTCCTTATAGCTGAAGAATAAGAGATCTGCATTTCCTTAACTTCAATTTCATTTATCGAGCATTAGTTGAGACTACATTTGTCTCCCTTAGTGACGGAGTGTCCCCTAGTTTATTGTCTTGCATGCCTATATCATTAGTGGCAAGCAGTGTGTCATTAGTATACAAAACCAAGAAATTATGCTTACTCCCACTAAACTTGTAATGCACAAAATCATCAATATCAATATCAATATTAAAATCAAACTAGATAATTACTTGATGAGGTTTGTATTACCCTTAACGGGAAGCTTGCTTGAGCCTATAGTTGGATTTCTTTAATTTACAAACCATATTTTTCGGGTCTACTGACACAAATTTTTCTTGTTGCAAATATAGATAGTCTCATCAATGTTTCTGTTGAGAAACGTCATCTTAACATCCATCTGATGTAACTCAAGTTCAAAATGTGTAACAACCATAACTTTCCTTAAAGAGTCTTTCGTTGAAACCAAAAATAAAGTCTCATTATAGTCAATACCTTCTTTTGGTGTAAAGCTGTTAGATACAAGACGAACCTTATACTTTCCACATTACCTTTCGAATCCCTTTTGGTTTAAAATACATTTAAAACCAATGGGCTTCACACCTTCTGGTAATGGGATAAGATCCCAAACTTTATTGTCTTGTATAAACTTATACTCCTCATTTACGGCATCAATCCACTTTTGAGAGTTGGAAACCTGTATGGCCCGATGGAAATTGACTCGATCATTTCCACCATTCTATTATTTTCCCATATTCTTGGAGAAATACTATTCAAATATTTGGAATGGCATTTTTCCTCTCTCGTGGATCTCCTTAATGATATTGGTTCCTGAGGTTGTTCAGTTTGTACTTTTGAAATAATTACCTTATATTGGATGGGAGGTTCTTCAACATCGTCTTGTTGAGGTTCTAAAAATACTTCTTGATCAAAGACAGATATAGAAACCTGCACATTGTCAAAAGTAATAGTAGGAATCGAAACTGATCCTTCATCAACTTTGTCTTTAAAGACAATGTGTCTAATCTTATTTCTCCCCCCCCCCCCCCCCAAACTCAACATCCTAAAAAATGTTGCAGTTCCCGTTTTAAAAACTTGACTAAGTGTGGGATCATAAAATTTATAGCCCCTTCATTGCTCAAAATAACCAATGAAGTAGCTGCTTATTGTTTTGGAGTCCAATTTCTTTTCACGTGGTCAATAAGGCCTAGCCTTAGCTGGACATGCCTAAATGTGGAAATGCTTTAGACTAGACTTTCTGCTTATCCAAAGCTAATAAGGTGTTTTGGCAGCTTCCTTAGTTGGTACTCTATACAATCTTTCTTCAAATGTCCAGGTTTCTGGTAAAAGAAACAACCCTCAAAGTCTTTTTGTGGTTTCTTTTGTTTTAAATCCTTACTAGCTTTATGTTCTTTATTTGTTTTCTTGCCTTATCTTTATGGGTGCTTTCCATGTGGACACTTTCAGTTTTGTCGTGCTTCAACTTTTCTTCCTCATTGCACACAAAATAAAATGAGCTCATTTAGAGTCCATTTATCCCTTAGGTAGTTACAACTGACCTTAAATTGATTGAATCATGCAAGAAGATTGCACACTATAAAATGAACTCATTGAGAGTCAATTTCTCCTTTTAACAGTTATAACTGACTTTAAATTGATTGAATTGTGTAGAAAGCGATATCAATACCAAATGCATGAGCAAGTCATCAAACAAGTTGAGTTTTAGTGTCATAAGTTTTGAAGCAGTGTGAGACATCTGCATGATGTACTCCCTTATGTTGTCATTGCCTTTATACTTTAATGAAATCAAATTTTGTAGAAGAGTGCTTATTTCAGCCTTATCATTTTTTCGCAAAACGTTTCTTAATTTCGGTAAGGAATTCCTTGACATTATTTACCTCCTCAGATATTGTGCCTCTCAAGGATTTTAGAATGCCACGCTTAAAGATCATTAGACTTGTACAATTTGAGTGATCGCCCTTCCCAAAGTTCCTCATTTGATTAGATGAACTTTCATTCGTAAGAGGAGCGAGTTGCACAACCTTAGTATATGGTCCAGGTTCATGCAGCCAAGAAAAATATGAATGTTCTCTTTCCAATGCTCGAAGTTTGTTTCATAAACACAGGGATTAAATTTAAGCAAGCAAAGATACAAGTAGTAGAACTAAAACCGAATAGAGAACATTTCAGCAAAATAGCTCACATAAGTACCTTATTATGCAAATAATAATTTCAAATAATGGTAGGGTCCATCACAAGATACCAAGCACAACATCATTCTTTAGTCTTTGGACAGAAACCCTGACTTGTAAGTGGTACTCTTGGTATAGTAATCAAACACTGACAATAAGTCATCTCAACCAATAAACATTTCTTTAGACCAATTTATTGATGACATGTTAAACCAAATAACTATCATGTGTTTATCACAACAGCTACAGGTACATGTGAAATTCAAGCCAAACTTTGACCTTCCTTTGGGCCGATCAATATTCGCATGAATCACAAACAAACACCTAATTTTATCTTGGTGTAGTAATCAAACACTGACAATTAAACATATCAACCAATAAACCTTTCTTTGGACCGATTTATTGATCACATGTAAAACCAAATAATTGCCATGATGGGTGTCGAATCCAACAAATAATAATTTCTTGCTCTTATAAAAATAAATTGTAATAGTAGTGAGCAATGTCGAATCCACAGGGATTGGTTATATTTAATTTTTCAAGAAATTAAAACAATAAATTAAAAATAAGGAGGGTTTTGAATTTTGAATGTGAAATCAATTTGTAAATAAACAGTGTGAAATTAAAGTGATGAAAATATCAAATTAAATAAGTATCCAGCCCAAGGTATAATCTTAGAATTGATCATGGATGCAAAAATAAAATCTTTTACTCGTTTTCTAAATTAGTTATAGTCATTGATACGATCTAACAACCTATCTCTCCTTATTATCTCGATAATCAAGAGACGCTCATTGATTATTTCCCTAATCAATAAAGAACCTTAGATACGATCTTAGGATTTATTTTATCAATAGTATTAATCTCTAGAGAGACTGTCAATTCTAACCAATAAATTCACACGTGTGATTCATTTAAGCTAGGTTATATATCTTCATAACATGAGTCAAAAATCAATCTATAATCAACTATGTTATTTGCCACTTCTATTAGAAAACCTAAACAATTACGAATTTAGATTCCTAATTGGTTAAGTATCGTTTTAACAATTAAAACAACGTGCACTTTTTCTTAATCAATCAAAACAACAACTTTAATGCAAACAAAATATATATAAATAGAAAAGAGATAAAAGAACAATAAAATTAATTAGATCTCACAATTCTTGAAGAATTAAAACTTTGATTAACCTCGATCTGGAATAATAAATTTAGCTATCCATAAACATTGCAAATTAAAAAGTTAAATGATTAAATAAAAAGAAAAGAAAATCAAACTCCAATGAATCTTGATCCAAAAACGTGGCTGCCTCCTACCAATTCGTACCCAGAATTCTCCCCCTCCGTTTTTGTTCGTGCTGCCTCCTTTAATTCCAAGAATATCTTCTTCGGCCCTCGGCTTCCTCCCTAATGTCCAGATTTTTTTTTAATCCCCTCTTTAGGTCAAAGTGTGTTCCCCTTTTTAGTCCAAGCCTCTTCCAATTGTGTTGCTGAGCTTTTAATTTCATCCCCCAAGAATGTATCCAGCCCATTAATTTTTTAGGCTGCTATCTTTCATAAACAATAAGGCGTGCCCACGCCTTATGCAAAATTCTTCTCTAATTGTGTACTTTTTTTTAGTTCCAAACTTCTTCTTTTAATTTGTGATATTAAATCCACTTTGATCCAACCCCTTCATCTAATCCACAAAATATAAAATATGATTAATATACATGACTTAAGCAATTTAAATCATTAGAATAAGAGGAAATATAACAAATTAACCGACAATTATGCATCCTATCAAATCCCCCCACACTTAACAATGTTTGTCCTCAAGAATAAACTAGATCAAGTTTATCAATTGTTCTCATCATCATTCATTATTCTACCTCCACTTATCCATCCACAATCCAAACCATCATGCATTAAGGATTTAAATCTTTATACAAGCAAAAATAGAGTAAATCCTCATCTACCAACACAAGGCTAATCGCTTTAATAATTTTTCGAAATCCACATGTGGTGGAATTTAACACATCACATTAGGTTCACACAATACCCTCAAAGTGTTAGGGCGTAAAATATATATGTACTCTCAAGTCAAAATATAGAAAATTCTTGCCATAGGCTTGCTAATATATCACATCGGAGCCACGAATGATTTTGAATGCAAAGTAAGGGTCTTAACACTGGTTGTGGGGCTTGGGTAAGGTGGGATAAAAAGGATATATTTTTGGCTATTTTCATCGAAGGAATTATACAAAATTCTTCACAAGAGCTCACTTGGACTTCATGTACTTCAATCAAATCACTTCATAACCCAGTGTGGTTTATATCCTTTCACTTCTCGTGAGTATGCTCTCAATATCTATCAATGAATTACTACATGGGTGTTAGTTTCGATCACCTAGAGGGCATGGAATATAGACAAAGCAATTCAAACCACTAATAAGTATATTTAATGAGAGTTAACACCCTCACTAGGTATTTCTCTCTTCGTACAAAGTGTATAAGGGTGAGAATTTTCACTCAACTCACTGCATGGATATTTCATTGCCACAAACTACTCAGATGTCATGACCGGAGACAACAATAACACAAGTGTAAAGTAAAGGTCTTTACTTGGTTGTAATGGGGCTTCGGGTCAGGTAGGATAAAAGGAAAATATTTAGGTTAAGTTGAGAAGAGAGTTCAAAAGCCGAATTTGTTCAACATGATCATTTCTTCTTCCACCTTTCAATGTGATTTTCCACTATTTCCTACTATCCAATCAATTCAGCACTTGATTATTGTTATGTATTTGAGGGTTTATTCTCTTCACCAGGGAATTTTCTTGATCCTGTACCTTGAACAATATTTTTTTTTTTCAAATGAGTTCACTGCAGCTTATTTCCTTTTGACCCCATTACCACCTAATCCTTGATTAGCACGAAGTGAATTCGCCCATCTTTTTGAAGCTTAGTTCGTCTCATACTTCTCAACCAATACAAACTTATGAAATTCCTCTCTTGTGGGTTCAAGATAGAGGTAGCATGAAAAAACGGGTACTCGTAGCTTGTAGCGTGACACCAAAATTTTAAAGACATGCTAAGGCTCAAAGGGGCTTCTATTGGCACATGTATCATGGTAGGCCCTTTTAGAAGGTCAAACTAGGTTTAACTAAATGCCTTTACAATATTTTGCACTTGAGTCAAAAATCTACAATGGCATGCACAAAAGAGCACATCCAAGAATAAACTAACCATACAGGACAGACATCAAAGAAATAAGAGTTTAATATAAAGAGTAAAAGCAGCTCATAAGCTCAAAAGCTCACGAATTACGATTTATATGTGTTGCTCCCATCCATTTATGAAATATAGGTCATTGCTCGGTCCTGATTTCAAACTCAAAAATCTAGTGGACAAGGGTTAATGCTCAAAAGATTGGAGTTAGGTTAATCGGGGTGGTGTTACATCATATCAACTTTGGTTTGACTCTATTAAGTTGCAGAATTTTTTTTTTTCCAAATAAAAGAACATCATAGATTGCAACCCAACCACTTTATCCCCAACCTTTCTTTCATATTCTCACTTCAAAAGAACAATGAGACTTACACTATAGATCTTTGATTCCCAATATCTTTCAATTTCAACCAAAATAAATTGAAGCTCACGTGAAAAAGCCTATATATTCCTTCAATGCAAGGTTCAAAAGAATGAAAGATTAGAAAGAAAAAAAATAGGATTTCTCATGGCTTGTATTGTGGTTAATTTTCAACAAAAAGGCTATGGCTCAAAAGTGGCTTTCTAAGGGGTATACTTCAAGTAGGCATTTTAAGAAAGCTAAATTTGACTTCACCTAAGTGCCCTTACTTATTTAGTGCTTCCAATTACCAAGAGGCATCTCAACATGCATAACAGAGCAAGTTCTAGAAGAAATCAACTACACATGACAATCACACAATCAAAGGAATAGAGCATGACGTAGTGTATGTATATAAATGCTCAAGATGCTCAAAAGCTCACAAAATAGGGTTAACGTGCATCAAATCCCACACACCTTTCATTCAATCCACCATCAAGAGCAATAAATTCAGTGTAATAAACAAGAATTCAACTACTCATGCCATTCCTCACTGTGTCTCAATACATCTCAATAATGCACAATAATCCGAATCATAAAAGGACAAGCATCGGAAAAATTCAGAATTAAGAAAAAAAAATTCAGAAAAAAATTGAATTTATTTATTTTTTGGTCAAATAGAGCAAACATGAATGATAGTGAAAAAAGAAAATGAAATCAGAATTAAAACAGAAAATTGAGGTTCAAAAATTAAGTAAAATCATCCCTCCCTCACACTTAGTTCGAACATTGTCCTCAATGTAACAAAAACATAAATTACAAAAATTGGAAGATAGAGGACTTCCCTGAATGTATTTAGCTACGAGCTGGATGGTGGTGAAGGCGGAGTGAATTCCATGTGAGCAAAGAAAACAATTTGATTATTTTCCATTCTTGCAGGTCGATGCTCAAGCCTATCAAATCGATCATAATAATGTCCTTTAGCAGGTCCTGTGGATGTTGATGCAGAAGAATGGTAGGGAATTATGGCCCTTT
The DNA here is from genome assembly GCA_963555705.1 of Ligustrum vulgare. Lineage (NCBI taxonomy): Eukaryota > Viridiplantae > Streptophyta > Magnoliopsida > Lamiales > Oleaceae > Ligustrum > Ligustrum vulgare. The sequence goes on from OY743168.1 coordinate 46,360,460, forward strand.
CAGTGTTTCTGGTGGCAAGGCACATGCGAGTGACCCGAGGTGCAATAGGTCCTGGTTCATGAAATTTGTATGTATTTGCTTCCTTCAAAACTAAACCCAATAACCCATGGTCTCCAAACAACATAAGTCCAATGGTTGCATCTCACAAGCAACATGAAGATCATTATTATCCGGATCAATCAAATTTTCATGAACAGCTAAATTAGTGATCAAAGATCCTAAAATCAAAGGGCGTTTGTTTGTCAAAAAATTAGCAAATTGGGAAGCTAACCAATAACCAAGATTCACCTTAATTTTGTTTAGCATGCACCATAAGAAATAAAATTCAGATTTTGACAACACAGCAGCTGAATCTTATCTACCCGAAAAGGTAAATGCAAGAAACCTATGGATGTATTTCAAAGCCGGATCACGAAGGTATGAATCTTTAGATTTGCTTGGGTGAAAAGTTAGAAGTGGACAGTTCTTTATATAAAGAAACTGGTTCAAAATTCTCACTATAATCACATGCACTATTCAAATATTCCTCAGTTTCAGAATATTCCTTATCAATAAAACCAAAAGTTAAATTAAATTCAGTGATCGAAAGCTTGAAATCCTTCCCCATGAGTCTAAATTGTATCACCCTGGGGCTATTCAATGTGAAATCATCAGGTTTCTTAAATTCAAAGGTAGTGTAGAATTTCCTAACAAGTTCAATATAGGCAGGATACTAAATTGAAAAATAAGTACGCCATCCTATATTATCAATTAAATCAAGCACATTCATGTCAATATGTAAAGTTTCCATGGTATGTCTATCAATGTACTTACAAGGATGACCACAAATTTTCTTATACCTTTCTTTGTCTTTTTTCTTAGTGAATTGTAGGCATCCATTCAAATCGGATTCAGAAGGAGGAAGAACATGCATTCCCTTACCAAGTCGAGCCCGTTTGCGCGTAGTTGGATTGACGTCATCCGGGGCTGATCTGGTTTCTTCAATGGCAGGCGACCCCACAGATTTTTTCGAGCTCCCACGGCTTCTTTGAGTCACGTTATCTCTGCCCATAGTGACCAATTTGTGGTATTTCTTATTGATGAATAAAAATAGACTGGGGCCAGGAGTTGAAGTCAGGGAAGGTTTGTTGCTGGAAATGAGTGAGAGATAAGTGAGGTTGGAAGGTGAGAGAGGCGGTTGCGACGAGATGATTATTTGCAGCAATGTGTATCAAAGGCTGTGGGTTGTGTGATATAAGGGACAGAGAGACGTGGTGATTGGGTGTGTATGCATCTGGTGGTTGAACGAAGGGGAGAAGAGCAGCGGTGGTTTAATAGAAGAAAGGAAGCGGTCTGTGAGATTTTCTTCAATATTTGAATCAATTGCTTTCTCCATAGAGCGTGCCCACGTCTTAATGAAGATTCATATCTGCCCAAAAATCAAAACAAGGTCAATTGCACTTCAAAAATTATATGGATCATCAAATAAATAATGGTGAATAAATAAAAATTGGTCGGTAAAACTAAAGAAAAATTTGGGTTGCCTCTCGTAAGCGTTTTTCTTTTATGTCTTTAGCTAGACGTTCCCATCACTCAATTGGTGTAAGTTGGGCATTCTAAATTGAATTGATCAACACTATATACCGAAAAACCTTCATAAAAAGGTTTCAACCGATGTCCATTGACTTTAAAAGTCTTACTTGTATCCAATCCTTGAATTTCAATTGCACCAACATTAGTAACAAGAAAATGGCTTATCCATCTAGAACGCAACTTACCAGGAAACAATTTCAATTTAGAATGGTAAAGTAAAACTTTCTGACCAATAGAAAATGTTTTCCTGAAAATCATTTGATCATGGAAGACTTTTGTCTTTTCTTTGTAGATCCTTGAGTTCTCATAGGCATCATTGTGAGTTTCTTCCAACTCTTGCAATTGTAATTTCCTTTGCTCACCTGACACATCCATTCTCATATTGCAATGCTTGACAGCACAATATGCCCTGTGTTCTAATTTTACTGGAAGATGACATGGTTTGCCAAATACCAAACGGTAAAGAGACATACCTATAGGAGTTTTGTAGGCTATTCAATAAGCCCAAAGTGCATCGTCAAGCCTTAGACTCCAATCCTTCCTGTTTGGGTTGACAGTCTTTTCAAGTGTGGATTTGATTTCTCTATTGGACACTTCAGCCTGTCCATTTGTTTGCGGGCGATAAGCAATAGATATGCGGTGGGTAACAATGTATTTCTTCAATAAAGCTTCTACCACTTTATTGCAAAAGTGAGTTCCGCGATCACTAATGATAGCTTTAGGTGTCCCAAACCTAACAAAAATATGATATTTGAAAAAATCTGCAACCACTTTAGCATCATCAGTCCGGGCTGCCTTAGCTTCCACCCACTTTGAGACATAATCCACAGCAAGAATTATGTAAACATTATTATAAGAAAAAGGAAAAGGACCCAAGAAATCAATACCCCACACATCAAATATTTCACAAACAAGAATAGGGGTAAGTGGCATTTGATCTCTACGTCCTATGGTTCCAGTTTTATGACATTGTTCACAAAATTTGCAAAACATGTATGAATCATGAAATAAAGTAGGCTAAAACAATCCACACTCTAATACCTTACGAGCTGTTCTCTTAGGACCAAAATTTCCTCTACAAGCATAAGAATGACAAAATTTTAAAATTGAAGGAATTTCTTGTTCGGAGACACGCCGACGAATAATTTGATCCGAACAATGTTTCCACAAGTAAGGGTCATCCCATACATAATATTTAGCATCACTCTTTATCCTTTCTTTTTGAGCTCTAGACAAATCATACGGTAGCATTCTAGTGACTAGATAATTAACTATATCAGCACACCAGGGGACTGCCTCTTTAATGGAAAATAGATGCTCATCTGGAAAACTATCCTTCAAAGGTGATGTCTCTTCACTTGTGGTTAATCTACTTATGTGATCAGCAACAAAAATTTTCGTACCCCCTTTATCACGTATCTCCAAGTCAAACTCTTGTAGCAAGAGAATCCACCGAATCAGCCTTGGTTTTGCCTCCTTTGAAAACAAATACTTGAGATATGTATGATCAGAATAAATAATTACTTTAGTACCAAGCAAATATTGACGGAACTTTTCTAAAGCAAAAACAACAGTTAAGAGTTCTTTTTCCTTGGTTGAATAGTTGCTTTGTGCATTATCAAGTGTTCTGGAAGCATAATAAATGGCATGATGGGATCTTCCAACTTTTTGTCAAGCACAACACCTACTGCATAATTACTTGCATCACACATGATTTCAAATGGGAGGTTCCAATCAAGTGGTTGGATAATAGGTGCTGAGGTGAGCATATCCTTCAATTTATCAAATGCTCCTTTGCACGCCTCGTCGAATTCAAACACCATATTTTTTTGCAATAATTTACACATGGGTTGAGTGATCTTGGAAAAATCCTTGATAAAGCGCCTGTAAAATCCTGCATGTCCAAGAAAAGAGCGAACTTCCCGCACAATTGTGGGGGTAGGGAAAGGATTTAATAATATCTATCTTAGCCTTATCAACCTCAATACCCTTAGAGGACACAACATGGCCTAAAATAATTCCTTGATCAACCATAAAATGACATTTTTCATAGTTCAAAACTAGATTTGTTTCTATGCATCTTCCAAGAACTTTGTAAGGTTAGTTAAACATGCATCAAAAGAATTACCATAGACTGTAAAATCATCTATGAATACTTCTATGATGTTCTCCACATAATCTGAAAAATATACTAACCATACACATCTGAAATGTAGCAGGGGCATTTCAAAGTCCAAATGGCATTCGTCTATATGCAAAGGTGCCAAACGGGCACGTGAATGTGGTTTTCTCTAGATCTTCTGGTGCAACTGGAATCTGATGAAAACCTGAATAACCATCAAGACAACAATAATGAGTACGACCTGCTACACGTTCAAGCATTTGATTGATAAATGGGAGGGGAAGTGATCTTTTCTAGTTGCGGCATTTAACATCATATAATCAACACACACCCGCCACCCATTTTCAACACGAGTAGGGAACATCTCACCTTCAGAATTTCTAATCACTGTTATGCATGTTTTCTTTAGGACTACCTGAACTGCACTTACCCATTTACTGTCAGAAATTGGATAAATCGTAGCTGCATCTAGAAGTTTTAAGATTTCTTTCTTTACCACTTCCATCATTGGTGGATTCAGTTTTCATTGGCCTTCTCTAGAGGGCTTAAAATCTTCTTCCAGTAATATCCTATGCATGCAAGTAGAGGGGCTCAATCCCTTGATGTCAGCTATAGTCCACCAAATTGCTTGTTTATACTCCCTAAGCACCCCGAGTTAATTTTTCTTCCTCCAAGGGAGAGAGTTTCTTGGAGATAATTACTGGGAGCATTTCTCCTTCTCCTAAGAACACATACTTCAAATGGTCTGTTATGGGTTTTAATTCCAATTTTGGTGCCTGCTCAATAGAAAAAAGAAGTTTTGTGTAAGAAATAGGCAATTCAATTTGAGATACATTATACCTTATCGGTTTAAGTGACTCAAGCTCATGAATTGCTTCTTGCAAATCAAAATCCAACACAAAATTCTTCATAACTTTCTCTAGTCCATCACGAGTGAGGTTCCTGCTAATGCGACATTCAACTTATCATCATTGTTAAGATCAAAAATATTTTGTGCTAGAGGGTCAATAACATCCATAACATAAATAGGGGACACATCACTAGGATATCTCATGGCTTCATAAATATTAAATTAATAATTTCATCATCAAACTCCTTTGTGAGTGTTCCAGCATGCACATCAATTTTTGTCCTAAATGTTTTAAGAAATGGCCTTTCTAGTAAAATAGGTATAGGATTAGAAGAATCATCTTCTTCCATATTAAGCACATAAAAATCAGCAGGAAAAACCAATTAATTTACTTGAACCAAGACATCTTCTAAGACTCCCTCAGGGTACACATTAGACCTATCAGCTAATTGAATAATCACACCTGTTTCTTTCAATAGCCCAGCATTTAAAGATGAATAAACAGAAAGAGGCATGACATTTATTGAAGCTCCTAGATATAACATGTAAGACCGCTTTTCATTTTTATGGGCAATTCTGAAATTCTACGTGACAATTATGTTAATGTTGTTATAAATTTTAAAATGATATTTTTTAATGTCGATAATTTGAATTATTTTGCAGTGGAAGGACTTGGATGTCGTCTCGATCAATGTACCAATTAAAAGTTTCTAAATTGTTTATTTTAATAGTTTACGTGTAATTTATGTGATTAATTGTTTTACTCCCTAAACATGCTATTTTCTATTTTATTGCATTAAATTGAAATTGAGAAAAGTTTGGTGACACTTTGGAAATTTATTTGAGGGTCGTGGACTTGAATTACCAATTTATGGGAGCTAAGGGACTAAATTGCAAAGGTGGGGACTTGAGGGACCAAATTGCAAATTTCAAAAGATTAAAATTAAACCTAAACCCTCATTATACCTCTCCCTCACTCACGACTCTCCTCTCTCGCTCTCACGACTTGCGACCTTCACCCTCGGCCTCTCCGTCTCTGTCTCGCTCTCTCACCGCTCCTCTCCCGGCGACTTCGACGCCCACCACCGGCCACTTTCCTCACGCAGCCGCCGACCTTCAAATCACCGACGGTAAGACCCCTCTTCCCTCTTCCTCCCGCACACCGCGCACGCACACACTCGCACGATACTCACGGTTTTAACCACCCTTTTTCACGCACACACACGGGTTTATATGGATTGATGTATATATATATGTATGTATATATATTTATATGAACATTTCAGATTTTTCAGATTGAGTTGTAGCCAGAGTTCGAATTTTTAATTATTAACTTCAGATTTGGGGCATATATGTATATATGTGTGTGCACATTTCAGATTTGGTAATGGAAAATTTATATAGGTAAATTTCAGATTGTATATATATAGATATATCGATTCAAAGTTTAGTTAAAATCCAGATCTTTGATTTTGCTTAGATTTTAAATCATAGATTGTCAAATTGATAATTTTGTTTGGAACCTTGATGAATTATTTAAATTTTAATTGTAAATGTATAATGTTAAAGTTGTGAAATTGAAGTTTAGTTAACTGTTTTTGGTAAAGGATTATGAAATGGGTATTTTGTAGGTTTAAGAACTTATTTGGAACTTTAAGATGGAGTTTCAGATTTTGGAAACTATTAAAATGGGTTGTTTTGATTAATTTTAGTCAAATTGAGACCTTGATTATGATCTTACGTTCTTATGCATGTTAGGGATTTAGAATGTAATGTTCTGGGAGTTGAAGCATGAAACTCTTTCTTATTTTATGTGCTTTAAGCTAAACGTGAGGTCACATTGTGAATTAAAAGTTATACTTATAAATGAATGTGAACAATTAGGATATTTGGTACATTGACGTCACGGGCATCCGAGACTTTTCCACTTGCAAATTCAGAAACGGTAAATTACTAAGGATTGCAAGTAAGTAAACTCCCCCTATTTTTATTAAAGTTGAAAGTTAATGTGAAATTTCTGTGCTCAAGTGACAACTTTGTATATTGCTCATTTTCGATGCTTTCGTTACTTCTTATAAAAATATATTGTTCAAATTGGAAACTGCCCAAGCATTCATATATTTTATGTTAATTGCATCATCAAGCATGCATTTGTCATTGAGTACTGGGGAGGTCAAATGATTTTAAAGGAAAAGTGTGGAAAGTTAGATTGTTCTCAAAGAGTATGTATCCCAAGTTTTAAGAATAAATGAATGTACTTCTATGCCATGAAAGATGTGAGTAAGAAATGGGGCGCGGTGGACCGGCGTACCCGAATTAAACCGCTGTTACGGTGGTGAATATTAAATCGCTTTGCGGTGACGATTGCTTAACCGCTTGGCGGTGGCAAATATTAAACCTCTTTGCGGTGACGATTGCTAAACCGCTCGGCGGTGGCAAATATTAAACCGCTTTGCGGTGACGATTGCAAAACCGCTTGACGGTGGCAAATATTAAACCGCTTTGCGGTGACGATTGCTAAACCGCTTGGCGGTGGCAAATATTAAACCGCTTTGCGGTGACGATTCCTAAACCGCTTGGCGGTGGCAAATATTAAACCGCTTTTCGGTGACGATTGCTAAACCGATTGACGGTGGCAAATATTAAACCGCTATGCGGTGGAAAAATGATAATCTGGTCCTAAATAAGGGATATTGCCCACTGCATTGTAATTGGCTAGAAGATACGCTAATTGAGTTCACGATAGAAATGAAGTTAAAGTTTTTGGAAACGTTAAATGAAAGTCTTGAAATGAAATGAAGGTCTTGAAATGAAGTGAAAGTCTTGAAATGAAGTGAAAGTTTTGAAATGAAAGTCTTGAAATGAAGTTAAAGTTTTTAGAAATGTTTAAGTGAAAGTTTGGAAGGTATGAATGTCTTGAAAAGTAAAGTAAATGAGGGGAATTACTTTGAATGGTTTAAGGAATTTCATGTCATGAGCATGCATCACGTGCATAAAGTTTACTTACTGAGCTTTAGCTCACCCCAATCCCTCCCCAACATTTCAGGTTATGAAAGTTAGGTGATCCGAGGAGAGCACTCGGAAGCTGACTCAGGCTATTCCCGCTTCAACCCTTTTAAAATAAAGTTAAATTAGAATTTATTTCAATTTCTCATTATTTATTCTTTAATTAATGTATTATTGAGGTTAAATTTCCTCTTATTTCATTTGCTAAAGTTTATTTACTTGAAATTATATTGTTGAGGAGTTTGGGACTTATTGTAATGGTATGGACGATGTTTTGGATTGAATGAGGTGCGATGTGTATTTTAAAAATGGTTTTGATGTCCCTCTACAGGTTGGCTATGTCCAATTTACAGAGGAGACTCTGTCAAAATTTTTGAAAAATTTTTATAATAGTAAATGAAAAGTTTAAATGTTTTAAACGATTATTTCCGCATTTAATGTGAATGGTAGTTAACACGCCTATGTTTTAGATCTTAAACTTGGGGTGTTACATAACATGACCTTCTCAACTCTAACTTTACCTACTTTATAAGGGATAGTAAACATACCTGGGTCCTTGCATTTAGGTGATAATTTTTTCTGGAGAACAGCTGAAACATTTTCTCCGACACTTATCTTTTCATTCCCTTTCAACTTTCTCTTGTTGGTGCATAACTCCTTGAGAAATTTAGCATATCGGGGCACTTGTTTAATTGAATCAAGTAAGAGAATATTTACCTCAATTTTTCAAAATGTTTCCATGATTTCCTTCTATTCTTCCTACTTTTTGGATTTGCTCAATCTTGTAGGGAATGGAAGAGGTGTTACGAAAATATTTGGTTGATCTCTGTTAAGTACTCCAGGATGGTCGATTTGATGTTGTGGGATGACTTCCTGTTCAGTTTCTTCTCCCGAATTACCTTGCTTCCCCTTACTAAGCTCTTTCAGTTCCTTCCCACTTCTTAAGGTAATTGCACTGGCATTTTGGATAGTTTGGGAAGACAATTTGCCTTGAGATTCCAAATAGCTCACAGTTGATGCCAATTGACTCACTTGAGTCTCCAAATTCTTCATGCATGTCCTTGTCTCCCGTTGAAATTGTTGTGTGTTAGTTGCAAGTGATTTAACAATTTCTTCTAGAGACATACCTGAACTTGAAGAAGGTTGTTGCGGTTGAGGGGTAGGCTGTCTAGGCTAGAATTGCTGGAACTATTGGAATTGCGGCCTAGTCTGATAACTGAAGTTGGGATGATCCCTCCATCCTGGGTTGTAAGTATTTGAATAAGGATCATACTTCCATTGAGGTGGACATGGAAATCTTCCAACTACATTAGCTTGTTCAAATGAATCTTATTGAAGAGTTGGGCATGTGTCAGTTGGATGACTAGTGGCAGCACAAATTCCACATGCTTTAACCTGTTGCATATTTCCTATAGCCATTTGTTGAATAAGAGGTTAGATTTGCTATTTGATTTTCAAGAGAAGATACATTTACCTCGTTCACCCTTTTCATAAAAGTGTCTTGTCTGAATCCAAACTGCTATGTGTTAGCAGCTATGCTGGAGATCAAGTCCCTAGCAAGAGTTGGGGTTTTATTCACTATAGCTCCTCTGCTAGCTGCATCCATCATCTTCCTTTCCATTGGTAACAATCCCTCATAGAAGTATTGAATTAGTAATTGTTCAGAAATTTCATGTTGAGGACAGCTTGCACACATTTGCTTGAACCTTTCCCAATATTCATGCAAGTTTTCAGTATCTCTCTGTTTGATTCCACTTACCTCTCTTTTGATATTTGCAGCTCTTGAAGCTGGAAAAAAATTATCAAGAAATAATCTGACCATCCTTGTCCACGTAGTTACAGAACCTGATGGTAGATAGAATAGCCAATCCTTTGCCCTATCAGCTAATAAGAATGGAAAACCCCGCAACTTGATTTGCTCTTTAGTCACTCCTTGTGGTTTCATACTTGAACACACCATGTGAAATTCCTTCAGATGCTTGTGGGGGTCTTCATTCTCAAGACCATAGATTTGGGTAGCAAATGGATCAATTCAGATTTTAATTCAAATCCCACATCTAAGACCGGATACTGAATGCAAAGTGGCTGTTGATTTTCTTTTGGTGCAGCCAATTCCCTTAATGTTCTTTCATCATTGGCCATTACTTGCTCTATTTCAGAATCACTAGAAGAATTAGTTGTTGAATCTGTCGGGTCAGCTGCTACATTTAATCTGGTTTGTTTGAGCAATTTAGCTTCCTTCCTCAATCTTAGAACCGTCTTCTCAATTCCAGGGACGTATTGCAATTCACTTGTACGAGAACAACGGGGCTATCACGCCACATGTTTTATCACCACATGTGTATGTGAAATTCAAGTCAAATATTGACCTTCCTTTGGGCCGATAAATATCCACTTAGTGATGGCAACGAAGCGGATCGGTGCCTATCCAAATTCGCTTCATGGGATTTCGGATCAGATTAGAAAAAACATTAAGAAATTTTCGTTAGAGAATTTGTTCCAAATTTTCATTAGAGAATTTGTTCCAAATTCATTAAAATATTATATATTTTAGATTTAATAATTAAGATTTTTACAAAAGAATTTAATTTCTTTCAAAATAAACCTGATCGGATTTGATTGGATCACACCAATCCAAATCCGATCCGTCGAGAATTTTTTGGATTGGATCGAGTTTTTCCCCCCATCTCTACATACACATGAATAACACACACAAACACCTTTTAATATTCTAAGTTAATTAATTTCCACAAGAGAGGTTGCTTTGACAACATGTTTCAATTAGCTTACTTTCGAATATTATAAATCTCAAAAGAGTTAGTTGTAACTAAATTTGAAATTAAAATCACTAATTTGCATATATTTTTCACTTTAGGATTTGAATTATAGAATTTAAAACTTAGGATAAGGAGTAACCCTAAAGTTATGGGGTCAAATTGAAATATTTTGAAACTTTGGTTGCAAATTATTTATAAAAAAAACTCGAAGACTTGATTGCAATTTTTATAAAACCTTTGTGGCCAATTTAGAATAATTCCAAACTTTAGGTTTCAATTTAGAATAGTTCCAAACTTTAGGTTTCAACTTTAGGAGAAAAATAGTAAATTTTAAATCTTTAGAGGCTGATTTTTGTAAAATTCCAAACTTGTGGACCCAATTTTGAAGTGATTTTAAACCTTGGGTGCCAATTTAGAAAACTGCAGAACTTTAGGGATTGACTTAGAAAATTTTCAAACTTTAGGGACCAATGTAGAAAATTTCCAAACCTTAAGGACTGAATTACAAAATTCTCAGAAGTATTTATCATATAGCTTAAAGGTCGAGCATGTATACCCAGATTAATCATAAAGGCCGGGCATATTTCCCAACCTCACCGGATCATCCCATTCGCATATCCATAGATCGGCCCACATGTCCCGGCACATTCCAACATTAAGGTTGGGATTCTCCCGATCAGATTTTTATCTGGCCATATCATGGGTTTGCTGGTCGGTCCATCCCAGTCTCATCACACCAAAAGCTCAATACAAACAGGCCTCAAAGCATCCTTCGTCCATGGGCTTCATGAATGGGCCCCAATTTAAGATGCTCTCCATAAGGAAACTTCCCGTGAAAGGAAAGTTCAATCCTTATAAGGATTCTTCTCTGAAAAGGTAAATTTACGCAAAGAAGATCCATCTCCTAATAGAAGAAGGTTACGGGCTTTTGAGCCCTATAAATATAGCTCCTTTGATCGAATATTATTCATTCATCATTAATACAGTTTTCCAGTTATATATTTTCACTTTCTACTTTTTCTCTCCAGAAAACTAATTCTCAAACCGAAGAGGCGACGGGGGGATCCTCCTCGCCTTTTTTGCAGGTTGAAGGTGAATCAATTAATCTTTTCCAGTGATCGAGGAACATCAGATCTTACCACGTCAAGGTTAGGAATTTTTACAGCATCAATTGGCGTAGTCTGTAGGAAAAGATACAATCAGCCATGGTTAATAGACGTCAAGTTCGTCCCTCCGCATCCATGGGACAACCCCTTCCAGCCAATACCTCGGCTGAAGAGGATAATCCCCCACCTCTTGAAGATGTTGATGAAGAACAACATCCGGAAGTTACGCGAGACAACAAACCAGTTAGTCGAGAAGCTTTCAACAAACTCTAGCAGCAGTTCAGTGAACTCCGTCAAATTCTTCAACAGCAGGCTAGTCGTCAAGTAGTACATGACATGAATACTCCTGGATCGATTCCCAGGGAAGATCACAGGCCAGTCAATCTTGTGGATATTCCCTGGGAATCAGGGGGCCCATCCCTTGACTGAAGGTTCCGCCAGCCTAACACAAGGAGAAATCTCCAAAATTATTCTTGAGGGAATAGCAGATGAGATAAGACAGAACAGACAAAGTTAGGCCTCTTATACGAGAAGAAACCCTTTCACCCCTGAAATAACATATTTCCCTTGCCAGAAAGATTCAAGTGTCCTCGGATAAATGAATACGATGGAACTACAGATCCCAACACACACCTGAATACTTACATCGATGTCATGGACATGCAGAATGCTCCCGACCAAATATTATGCAAAGCCTTTTTGTAGACCTTGACCAATGCAGCTCAAGATTGGGTTTCCACAATACCCTCAGGACCAATTTCTTTCTTCGCCGATCTTACTGAGAAATTCACGGTCTTCTTTGCAAGCAGCAAAAGGCTAAAAAAGACAGTCGCTTCCCTCATGCAGTTGAGACAAGGGCCCAATGAAACACTACGAGAATTCATGACCCGCTTCATCGCTGAGAGGATTCAGATTCCCGATCTTCACTTTGCATCTGCAATTTCAGCTCTAACCCTAGCAATACGGGGTCAGGAATTTAGAATGTCATTGTCTAAGAATCTGCCTGCTAACATGACCAAACTCCAAAGAAGGGCAGAAAAATATATAAACAAAGAAAAACCCTGTTATCAGAGAGAACACAGGATCTGGTTCATGGATCAACAACAGCGCAGTCTTCAGAATCCGTTAAACACGGAAACAAAAAGTCACGACAAGAAGATGGGTGAAACTCTTCCCGATCTAACTCATAGGGGAATAATTATGGACATAATATTTCCACTCCATTGAATGCACCTCGATCTCACATCCTCATGAAAATCAAAGGTCGGGAAGACTTGCGCTAGCCAAGACCCATCCGGGGGAAAATCAATGAGCGAAATCACCATAAATACTGCCATTTTCACAGGAGCCCAGGTCATACCATGGACGAGTGCAGAATACTACAATAGGAAATAGAAGCCCTCATCAAAAGAGACTTCCTAGGGCATTACATGAAAAAAGAAGATAAGGACCCTCAAAATCAAGGGAAAAGAGAGGAGAAGAATAGACCTACTGGCACAATAAACTTTATTATTGGGGGTATAGCATCAAGGGATGATTCCAATAATGCCAGGAAGAACCATGCCTAGGCTCTAGGAAGTCAGGAGGTCAAGTCAGCCAGTCACGATCTCGAGCTTTTAGCCAACATAAGTTTTAGCCACTGGATATGGAAGAAATGTCTTATCCTCATGATGACACAGTCGTTATCAGTGCTATAATTGAAATTTTTGATGTGCGAAGAGTACTTGTAGACAACGGAAGCGCAGCTAATGTTCTTTCTTCGGAAGCTTTCAACAATATGCAACTTCCAAAGGATCGGCTTCAACAGGTCATTACTTCATTAACTAGTTTTGGTGGTGGAACAGTAAGACCAGGGGGTTTGATAGATCTTCCAACTTCTCTAGGATCAGGAAAAAAACAGGTCACCAGAATGACCCCGTTCCAAGTTGTGAAAACTCTGATGACTTACAATGCTATCTTGGGAAGACCTTTCTTGAACATCTTAAGAGCAATAATATCAACATATCACTATCACTTGGCAATCAAGTTCCCAACTCTCGCAGGCATAGCAATAGTGCAAGGTAACCAAGCAATGGCCAGAAGCTGTTACATCAGCTGCATCGAAAAGGGGAAAGCGGAATTAATGTCAATTGAACCTCCCAGGGAAGAACGCATGTCACCAGTGGAGGATTTGGAGGAAGTTCTCATTTCGGAAGGAAAAAATTTCACAATTGGAAAAGAGTTTCCCAAAGTTATGAAGGAAGAACTATCAAAATGCTTAAAAAGAACTCTAGATATTTTTGCATGGAGCACAGAAGATATACCCTAGATTGACCCTACACTTGTTGTTCATAGGCTTAACGTCCAGCCAGATAAGAAGCCTGTAAAATAGCGAAGAAAACAATTTGCTACAGAAAGAAGGCAGATAATCAAGGAGGAAATCAATAAACTCTTGAAAGTGGGATTCATCAAAGAAGTAAAATATCCAGAGTGGTTGGCCAATGTGGTCTTGGTCAAGAAGGCAAACGGTAAATGGCGAGTATGCATAGATTTCACAAATCTAAACAAAGCATGCCCCAAAAATAGTTATCCTCTTCCTCGAATTGACAAATTAGTGGACTCAACATCAGGTTCCGAGCTATACAGCTTCCTTGACGCATTCTTGAGATATCATCAGATTAAAATGACACAAGATGACCAAGAGAAAACCTCCTTCATGACTGACGAAGGAATATATTGTTACAAGGTCATGCCGTTCAGGTTAAAAAACGATGGGACGACCTACCAAAAGCTTGTAAACATGGTCTTCTCCAAACACATAGGACTGAATATCGAAGTTTACGTCGATGTTATGGTCGTGAAGAGCTCGAGAAAGAATGACCACATGGCCGACGTCGAAGACATCTTCTCTATACTCCGAAAGCATCAGATGAAGTTAAAGCTAAATCCTACGAAGCTCGCTTACAGGGTAAGCGCGAGCGAATTCTTGTGGTTCATGACCACCCAACGAGGCATTGAAGTTAATTCTGATAAAATCATAGCCTTTACATCTATGGAGCCTTCAAGGAACATAAGGGAGGTCCAGAAACTTACAGGAAGGGTAGCAACATTGGACCGTTTCATGTCAAGAGCAGCAGATAAATGCTTCCCTTTCTTCAAGTCTCTCAGAGGAAATAAACAATTCAAGTGGGACGAAGAATGTGAAACTTCCTTCAGAAAGCTCAAGGAATATCTGGGGTCGCCACCAATTCTGGAGACGTCAAATCCAGGAGATGATCTTTTCCTATACTTAGTAGTATCAGAGCATGCAGTTAGCGTCATTCTAATCAAGGAAGAAAGGAAAGTTCAGACATCACAGTACTATGTCAGCAACATGCTACTGGATGCTGAAACTCGATACACTCTGGAAGAGCAACTCTCGCTGGCCCTTGTCACAGTAGCCAGAATGTTGAGACCTTATTTTCAAGCCCATGCCATAACATTCCTCACCAATCAACCTCTGAAACGGATACTTCAGAAACCTGACGTCTCTGGCCGTCTACTCAAGTGGTCAATTGAACTTGGAGAGTATGACATTGAATTCAAACCCCGACCTTCCACAAAATCATAGGTCTTGGCGGACTTCGTCATCGAACTCACCCCAAGACCTCGAGGTCCAACAGGTCATGGCAAGAAAGAGGATACATGGACTTTGCAAGTTAATGGATCATCAAACGCCGCAGGCTCGGGGGCTGGAATCTTATTAAGAAAAGATGATGGTACAATGGAGATTCAGTGCCCCATTAGGTTCGACTTCTCGGCCACTAATAATGATGCAGAATATGAGGTTGTCATCACCGGGTTTCAAGTCACACAACATCTCGGGGTCGAGCATATCAAGGTCATGAGTGATTCATAGTTGGTGGTAGAACAAGTTAATAGCACTTTTGAAGCAAAAGATGAAAAGATGTCATCTTACAGAATGGTGGTTCTGGACTTGCAAAGGAAGTTGAAATCTTACAGCGTAGATAAAATACTAAGGCCCGCCAATCACAAAGCCAATGCCCTGTCAAGATTTTTTCCAACTTGGATAACTTGGAAAGGATTGTGTTTGTGCGAACACTTCATGAGTCCAGCATCACACAACAACCCGATGTGATGGATATTTTGGAGCATGAGCCTTGTTGGATAACGTTGGGAAAGTTGCTAGACAATAAAGCAGAAGCTAGAAGGATCAAATCAAGAGCTCCAAGGTACACCATCATGCAGAACACTTTATTTCGTCGGAGCTTCACACTTCCCTACCTCCAATGTCTAACCCCAAGAGAAGTAGTCTTTGCTATGGCCGAAGTTCATGAAGGGATTTGTGGAGGACACCAAGGAGCAAGAGCTCTGGTTAAAATATTGGTAAGATATGGTTATTACTGACCAAGCATGAGGAAAGATATCCTCAACTATGTGAAAACTTGTGATAAGTGCCAAGGTTTGCATCCCCGACTACCTTAGCCAGCGTAAGAGCTCTCTTCGGTCTTATGCCCATACTCGTTCGCACAATGGGGAATTTACATACTTGGGCCTTTTCCAATAGCTCGTGGCCAAGTTAAATTTTTAGCAGTGGCTAGGGAATACTCAGAAAATGGGTAGAGGTAGAACCTCTCGCCGTAATTAAAAAACAAAAGTTGGAGTCATTCGTTTGGAAATCGATCATCTGCCATTTTGGTCTTCCTAAGACATTGATCACTGATAATGGGCGATAGTTCAAGTGCTAAACCTTCAAACAATTCTGCAAGAACTTGGGGATTGAGCATAGATTAACTTTGGTTTCACACTCCCAAAGTAATGGATTAGCTAAGGTAACAAATAGACTTATCTTGCAAGACCTAAGGACTCACCTTGACGGTGCCAAGGGTGATTAGCCCGATCTCCTTCCAAAAATTTTTTGGACTAACCAAATATCATTCAAGACGAAAACCGGGAAAACTCCATTTATGCTAGCCTTTGGAATGGAAGTCGTTATTCCAGTAGAAGTGACAGTTCCCAGCTTCCGTGCGATGACTGCAGAATCACCCGATCATATTAAGGGGCAAAGGGAAAGTCTAGGTCTTTTGGAAGAAGTCAGGGAAAATGATGTCCTAAGAATAGCTTCTTATCAACAAGCAATGTCAAGAAGTTTAATCTTCGAGTAAAAAGGAGGGAGTTCAGAATGGGGGATCTCGTCTTACGCTGAAGCGAAGCAGTAGGTCACCAACCTGGGAAGTTTGGGCCTATTTGGGAAGGACCATACGAAGTCATTCGAAAGGTCGGGAAGGGCTCATACAGTCTAAGAACCATGAACTCCAAGCCCCTTCCTTGACTCTGGAACGTCGAAAATCTGAAGCCCTACTACAAGTAGGCACCATTCTTCTACAAGTTCTCCTTGTCAATCACAAGGTCGTCTAGTTATAGAAGAGTCGGGTCTGCGAACCCATTGTTTTAATTTTAATTACGGACTTGCACGTCCATATTTTTCTCAGAAAAGTCGGGCCTGTGCGCTCATTTTATCTACTTTCCGAGTCAGGGACGGATACTCTTTTTCCTTATCCAGATTTTTCCCAAAAAGGTTTTTTCTGGGTACGGTTTTAACGAGGACCACAATTCAGTCCCCCATTAATAAAAGTCTTTCTTCTGAAGAAAGACACAGGAGACTGAGCACTGGAATAATTTACAAGGTCGGCTAAATGACTTTACAAGTTATTTCATTACAAATAATTTACAATGTCCGTCACATGGGGAGATGTTACAAATTATTTCCTTAAAAATAATATACAATATCCGTCACATATAAAGACGTTACAAATTATTTCCTTACAAATAATTTACAATGTCCGTCACATGGCGAGATGTTACAAATTATTTCCTTACCAATAATTTACAATGTCCATCACAGGGCAAGACGTTACAAATTATTTCCTTACAAATAATTTACAATGTCCGTCACATGGTAAGACATTACAAATTATTTCCTTACAAATAATTTATAATGTCCGTCACATAGCAAGACATTACAAATTATTTCCTTACAAATAATTCCGCTACAAGAAATTTACAAGGCTGGCCACCACGCCCGACCTTACTAATTGCTTCCCTAAGAAGAGTTATAGGGATCGGCCTATGCACCCAACCTATTATCTACACAAAGTCAAGGGCTTGTGCCCTTCTTTGTACAAAAAGTTTAGAGGGTCGGCCTATATGCCCGACCTTACAAACAAACTCCTAAAAATCACAGTCAAAGGCTTGACCCCTTTCTTATGAAAAACCCATGAGGTCGACCAAAATTCTCAATCATATTGCCTTCAAGGCATGAGGTCAAAGACTTGACCCTTTCATGCATAAACTTTTACAAGATCAGTTTGTATACTCAACCTTATGAATAATTTTCTAGTAAAAACACACACGTAAAAAGCACGTGCTTGGTAAAAAACTTGCAAATTCATTCATAGTAAAAAAAAAAAAAAAAAGAATTACAAGTAGTCCGCGAGTCATACACCGGGCTTTCACATCAAAATTTACCATTTTTTTCTAACAAGCTTCACTGCTGAGGGTCATGATCGCTCACATCACTAGGGGAAATTGAGAAAGTGGACTAGTGTCGAGGTCGGGTGCATGGAGCCAAATCCAAGCACGGGCCTACTTCATTCCTTGGGAATATGACTCTAGGGTATAATTTCCCAAAGCAAGGTCGTATTCCTCTAAACTCTTGAAGGCCTCAAGGGCCTCGACCTTGGCATTAATTATCTCTTCGCGAGTATGGCGGAGGTCTTCAACGAGCTTAGAGTTTTCTTCTTGAGAAAGATCTCGCTCTTGAGTCATCAACAACAGGTCAAAATAGACCAGCAGCTCGAGCCTTCATGGCTTCATATTACATAGAGTGCACGAGCTGGCTCGAAGTCTCACCGCGCTTGACGCCTTGATTAATTAACCATCGCCCTATGCTGATCAGCTGGAGATCAAGATAAAAACTTAGTGTGATTATTAAAGTACTAAAAACATCAAAGATGAAGGCACAAATATACCTTCACAGCCGCGTTCATGAAGTGATCACCTCCTTGTTCGAGCACCACTTCCTTTGAATATTTTTCCAATAGGCCAGGGTGGAGGCCTTCCTCCAACTTCTCCCTCATGTCGACTAGTGTAGTTCCCTCAGGTACCACCTCAGGTCCAAGAGAAACATGCACCGGTTCCTCCCGAGGTGGAGGACGTCGAGTGTCTCAAACACCTTCCCTTTGAAGGAGAGCCTCCGTGTTCCTCATGGAAATCTCCCCCATATCAGACTATTCCTTGTGAGGCCTCTTCTAGTATCGGCGTCGCACGACCCCGTCATCTTTCCTTCTATGGGCCGCTTTCCGTGCCCTTTCCTCTAGCACCTTCCTTAGCTTGTCCCCATCAAATGCAATACCTCCAGAATATAAAAAGGGGAAGAGGAAGAAGCGGTACATAAGAAAACAAAGTGAAAGCCTGCAGGCATAAAGATTACAGAAGTTAAGTGCATATTACTTAATTTACAAGGTCGGCTCCTACCGGGCTGCAAGTCAAGGCCAGCCTGACTCAAAATCTCGTTGGTCGTCAAATCAAACGCCTCCTCGGCCAAGAGGCCAAAATCACATATCCTAACGACATTAACAAGAAGGTCGGCAATCTCCTCCTCACTCTTTCTTCCCATCCTATTAAAGATATCTATGTCCGGCCTCCTAAAGGACGATAAGAATATTGTCTCT
Organism: Ligustrum vulgare; assembly: GCA_963555705.1. Classification (NCBI taxonomy): domain Eukaryota; kingdom Viridiplantae; phylum Streptophyta; class Magnoliopsida; order Lamiales; family Oleaceae; genus Ligustrum; species Ligustrum vulgare. The sequence goes on from OY743168.1 coordinate 46,379,605, forward strand.
CCTTCCCGGGGCTTCACGAAGAAAAACCTCTCCTTCCAATACTTTAAGGAGGATGGAACCCACAGGACCTCATGGAACACCACCATCTCCCCTCCCCGGTAATGGTATGACACATCATCCTCTTTCGGAACTCATGTTGTGTACCCATCAGATAAATTAAATTTCCTCATATCCGCCTCGACCATATGCTCCTTCATTTTTCTATTAAAAGTTGGGAGTTCAAGGTCGGCCTCACTCGGTCTCCTACCAAAGTCTGGATTATCCTCAACACCCTCCTCACTGCCCGACTCATCATCCCGAGGAGGTGGTGGCTGGCTCGACCTCTAAAAGTTCATATAAATCTTCCACTTCCCTAAGGTCTCCTATAGTCACTTGCCTTACCATATTTTTTGAAAATAAGTAATATAAATAAGGAGGTTGGGAAAGGTCGAGCTTACCTAAAGTGCTACTTTTGCTGAAGTAATAGATCATGCTACTTGCTCGAGGAGTTCTCTGGTCTCTCAAAAATTTTGCAAAGTAAAATGAAAGGGAGGATAGGGACCACATATATATATAGGCAAAAAATGGCTGGAAGTTTTTTAAATCTCCACCTTTTACCCTAGCCACTTGTCAAACATCTAACTCAAAACTATTCACCTTCTCACATTGATTGAAGTAAGAACAGTTGGCAAAACGCGTTACAGTTGTCAAGAAATAAATATGACATCTATCAAAATAATGAAATGAATGAAAAAATTAATGCACTCAGAGATCTATTCCCGATCTTTGGTGCACGGGGGGCCAATGATCAGTATGATTTCTCGGTTATAAAATCCTAGGATGGATTATAGGCCTTAGGAGTCTACAGGTCGGTCCATCTTGACCAACAAGTTGGCCCAAGTACCCGAACTTCTCAGAAGGATTTATCATATAGCTTGAAGGTCGGGCATGTGTGCCACGATTAATCATAGAGGTCGGGCATATTTCCAGACCTCACTGGATCATCACGTTCGCATATCCATATATCAGCCCACATGTCTGAGCACATTCCAACATTAAGGCTAGGATTCTCCCAACCACATTTTTATCTGGCTATATCATGAGTTTGCTGGTCGGTCCATCCCGGCCTTTTCACACGAAAAGCCCAATACAAACAGGCCTCGAAGCATCCTTCGTCTATGGGCTTCATGAATGGGCCACATTCTTGGGCCCCAAAATAAGATGCTCCCCATAAGGAATGTGGCCCCCAAAATAAGATGCTTTCCATAAGGAAACTTCCTGAAAAAGGAAAGTTTAATTCTTATAAGGATTCTTATCTATAAAGGTAAGTTTATGCAAAGAAGACTCCTTCTCCTAAGAAGGTTACATTTTGAGACCTACAAATATAGCTCCTTTGATCGAATATTATTCATTCATCATTAATACAGTTTTCCAGTTATATATTCACTTTTCACTTTTTCTCTCCAGAAAACAAATTCTTACACCGGAGAGGCGACGGGGGCATCCTCCTCGCCTTTTTTGCAGATTGAAGGTGAATCAATTAATCTTTTCCAGTGATCGATGAACATCAGATCTTGCTACGTCAATGTTGGGAATTTTTACAGCATCACTGTGCATTATTTTATAGATGACTTTCCAAATTAAAGAAATATAAAGCATTCATTCTCTCTCTCTCTCTCTCTCTCTCTCTCTCTCTCTCTCTCTCTCTCTCTCTCTCTCTCTCTCTCACACACACACACACACACACACACACACACACACATTTTTATGCCTTTGTGTTTGGAAGTATTTATTTTATTGTTGTATTACATTTTAAGACTCAAAAATTTCTTGAATAAATGTAGTTCTTGATCAATGATGTGTTACTTTTTGAGAAAAAAAATGTGTAATGTGAATGTTGCCCGAAAAGTTTCAAAATTTGGTTGCACTTTGAAAATTCATTGCGGGTTGTATATTTACAATTTCGGAATGTTTCAAATTGAAAAACGACCCTTTATGTGGTATATATAATATAGAACTGAAAACAGGTCATTTGGAGTCCCGTAGAATTTACTGTGAATTGTTTTGTAAACTGCAATGGTCTGTTTCGGAAATTGTGACAGCCTGCTTAAAAAATAGGTTTCTTATTTCAAACGTGATCATGGAGACCCCAAACTTTTATATATTGTATTTATATGAGTCCTTGACATTGTAGTAAAATTTCATAATTTTTCAACGTCGTTTGCCATGTTAAATAATTTTTACAGATAGACTGCATTACTCGAGAAAAATGGATCAAGTTCCTAAAATATTCCAATAACCTTTTCAAATTTTTTTTATTTCATGTTTCCTAAGTTCACTTGAAATAGATTGTTAACCTTTTTAAAAAATTAGTTTAGTGTTTCAATTTAAAGCGATTTTCCTAAATTTATTGTTTTTAAGCATTTAACGTCAACGAGAACATGTTTGATAACGCGTCAAGTTAAAAGGAAATTTGGGGCATTACATTCAACTTAATATGTACCTAAATTCTATAATAATCCAAGAAGTTATTAACCAGAATTCACAGCAATTATCAACAAATAACAACTCAAAGCACATAAATCAGTTGAAGAATTTGGATTATCAAATGAAATTACAGGAATTAAAGTAACAATAGAGTATGGGATGAGAAATAAAAGAAAAAGATGAGGACGAATGGAAATTTGAGAGGGAATTGAAAAACAATCTAACAACCTACTCTTTCCTTCAGTTCCTCACCTATTTAACGAGTGCAAAGTCGTGGTTTATAGAATAAAATGTAAAGTATAAAATGTAAATTTAAAAGGTTCCAAACAACGTCGTTACTTTCAGACTCCAAATGACGTTGTTGCATTCTGATTCAAATTTCTGGTATTGCGGTTGGTGCGTTCCTTCTCCCTCTTTTCTTCTTTTGGCTAGAGATTGCAAAAAAATCTTATTCGCCCCATCGATCCGTCGATTCGATCCGATCCGAAAAAATCCCGATCGGTGGATCGGATCGAAATTTATGTAATCCCCCAATCCAAAAATTCATGGAATGGATCTGGATCGGGGGTGATCCGATCCACGATCCGTTAGTTTTTTCTTTTTCAAACGAAAATAGAGAGAGTGACAGAAATTGATTATTCAAAATGAGCACTAACTCGCACCAATAGAAAGCACACAGACCAAACTTCATCCAACACTGCAACTCCATCACTTCCAATAAACAAATACTCCATCCGTCCCACAAAGATAGACTTGTATACTATTTTCGTCCGTCTCACAAAGATATGTCACTTACTATAATAAACATGTATTTAATTGTTCATTTCCTCATATATCTCTAATTAATATACCTTACTAGTTAATTTCAATGTCAATTTAATAGCATGTAGTTTGAATGAATTAATGAGTCTTTGAAATTAACATAAAGGTATATTTGAAAAAATATAGATAAATTTATTATTTCAACTATATTATCCACCATTCTTAATCTGTGGAAAATGGGAACAGGCCTATCTTTGTGGGACGGAGGGAATAACAAATAACCAAAGCATCAAACATTCACATTCACATTCACACAAACCCTCTTGAAATAGATTCTTAAAGGTCATTTCTCATCTTTCTTTTTCCTGATTTTCATTTACCATCTTCATTTTTAGTGTTTTTAGTGCACTTTTCTGGTTATTTTTGTTGAGAAAGTGCAACTTCTTCTAGATTTTGTTGGGTTGTTTCTTGTTTGGTGTGTAAAATGGGGAATTGCTGGTGTAAGCTACCTTCAATATTCAGAGTGTCATCTAACGCTCAGTTAGGTTATTTTTATTTCTTCCTTAAGACTCAGCTCTCGATTCTGACTGTTCCGAATGATGTTCCATTACTGGGGTTTTGTGAAATTGTGCTTTTTCTACTCGAATTTGAATAAAAGTCAGATTATTTGAAATTTTCTGTTATTCTTTAGCTCTTCATTGGCTATTTGGCTTTTAACTGAGTGATAATTTTCAATATGATGGCTTCGATTGTTCCGTCTTTTATCAGCTGGATGTTTTTTAAGAAGAAAGGTATAAATTATACACGACATTGAATCCCACATCGGAAGATAATACTGGGAGGAAGGGTCATTTGCTTTATAATAGTAATAAGCACGTGCGTTGCACGTCTTACGTATATGATGAATGTAATGCATAATATCTTCACAAAAGTAATACCATTTTTAGAAAGTTGTTGAGGTAATAAATTTCAATGTGAGAAGTAATCAGCTGAAAATTAAAAAAAAAAAATTATGTAAATTTGAACAAAAAAATAGTAAGTAGTGTGTTCGAAAATTAATTTGGAAAAAATACCGATGACATTTTGTAGGTTTTGTTTAGTAATAAAATATATTATTT